>CM056050.1:71494150-71566361 GCA_029574335.1 Rana kukunoris | reverse complement strand
AGGACAGACTTGTCCGGGACAGTGTCCTCAATCAGGGGACTGTCCCCTGAAACTGGGGCTGTCTGGTCACCCTACTGTAACGTCACTTCCGTGACATTATCTGACAGTTTCAGTGCTCCGTTTTGTCGCAAAACTTCTGGAACGCATCACGCATGCGCAGTACGAAATTTCTCAGCGCAACGTCACTTCCGTAGCCAAATGTTATGGGTAGCCAAATGTGACGAAACACAGTTACAAACTTGCATGATAAGATGTGAATGGAGTGTTCCTATTTTTCTTTCTCTGTTAATCTAACTAAATGTTGATTATAAAAGAAAAAAAAAGACTCCAAGTGAAACTTTTTCATTCATTTATTTGTTATTTTTGTAATATTGTATATTTGTAAAAAAAAAAAAAAAACCCTGAAAAGTGTGGTGTAAACAATGAACATTGGGTGTTTTATAAATGTAGAGAGCAGAGTGTGAATGACCCTGCAGGTTACACAACAGGCGACACAACATTATACAAGAAGCAGCCTGCAGCACGCCGTGTGCACAGCTCTGAGGGCTTCCACATAGGAGGCGGGAAATGGTTACATAGCCGGGTCTCGTCATGTGACCCCCGATGGGCGGGGCGGTATACTATACAGCAGTGTGTAGAGGAGGAGGAGGGAGAGGGGATTCCAGTCACAGACATGTCTCTATACAGAAACACCGTGTGGTTCCTGAAGGGGCTCCGAGAGTACACCAAGTAAGTACAGTCTTTCCCCTCCATTATACACCAATGGCAACCAGGTTCTATGTGTGCTTTTCAAGTGTAGAATGGTCACCATGGTGATGGGATTTCCTCTTCCTTATTTACAAATCAATGTTTCCACTCCCCCACCCCCCCTATTTTTGCACATCTTCTGTCTGTCTTGTACCCCCAGTTTGTGGAAGGGTTATAGAGCCCCTGTCATATTTTGCTTTGCCCCCTTTTCATCCCCTCTCTGGACTGCATCACACCTGAATCGCTCTGCGTTCCTGTGCGATTCCTATGCGACCAAGGCTCCATTCACACTTGTACAACTCCAAAGTTGTGCTGACTTTGGACAGGTGCAACTTGGATACGACTTTGACCAGTGATAATGGACAACTGTCGCATTGTATAACATTCAGATACGACTTGCATGCAACTTTTGAGGGTTAACCACTTGGTGCCCAGAGGCCATCATATGATGTCCTGAGCTTTGTGGTGGTATATATATGAATGATGGGTGCAGCTACAGGCATAGGGTTGCCACCTTTTCTGCAAGCCAAACCCAAACACTTTTGCGGCACACGACAATTTTTTTTTTGTAGTACGCGCTATAATGGCTCTTTCACACGGAGCGGACCGTTTTTGATCCGCTCCGTGTGTGTCCGTCGGCTCAGCGGGGATCATCCGTAAATCCCTGCTGAGCTGTCGGCGGACAGGGCGGTCCCCGCACACTGTGCAGAGACCGCCCTGTCTTTCCTCCGCTCTCCCCTATGGGGAATCGGATGAATACGGACCGTCTTTTCGTATTCATCCGATTCGTCAGACGGAAGAAAAATAGGATTTTCTTCCGTCCGAAAAAACGGATCTTTGCGGACGCATCATCCACTGACGTCCACAATCCCATAGGGCGTAAACGGACTTGTAAAAAACGGACCGTTTGTCCGTACGTGTGAAGGGGCCCTAACATTGTAAAATACCTGAGACACCTTGTGGGTTACTCAAAGAGAGTAGTATTCAGAATGGACGGTGTCAGTAGGGCAGTGGACGGTGTCAGTAGGGCAGTGGACGGTGTCAGTAGGGCAGTGGACGGTGTCAGTAGGGCAGTGGACGGTGTCAGTAGGGCAGTGGACGCTGTCAGTAGGGCAGTGGACGCTGTCAGTAGGGCAGTGGACGCTGTCAGTAGGGCAGTGGACGCTGTCAGTAGGGCAGTGGACGCTGTCAGTAGGGCAGTGGACGCTGTCAGTAGGGCAGTGTACCTCCATCCAAAAACCTGAATCGGCTCTACTGAACCCAACACCATACAAACTGTCAGTAGGGCACTGGTGTAAGGGCAGTCTTCAACTCTTGGCACGCTCCTTTTTGAATTGTACATAAAAAATCCCCCAAAAATGTAAAGCAATCCACAGGCACCCCACAAATAGAGAAGAAAATAACAGATTAAATATCAGACGGTGCCTGTGCCCCCCCAATAGAAACCTTCATTACAGCGAGACAAAAAAAAAATACCTTCCAGGGGATACTGCAAATATGTGTGAACCTGTTAGGGGGCGCAGTCTGTAATATCATGCTTTGTCCTGCAAAAGCGTCCCAGTCCAGTGGCCCTCCATTCACTGTCTCTGGTGGCGGCAGGGTGAGAGAGAGAGCACAGACAGTGCTGTATGACCCAGCTGTAGCCCCACTGGAGCGGGGGAAGAAGGGGGGTGCGTGTTGTTTGGGGGTAGCTGACAGAGAGGGGGCGTGACAGAGAAGAGGAGGAGGGGGGTGACAGAGAGAATGAGTAGCGAACGGGGGTGACAGAGAGGAGGAGGTGGAGGGGTGATTGACAGGAAGGGGCTGACAGAGCAGATGAGAGCAACCTTAGTAGACTCAGTGTGAGGCAGGACTTGGTAACAAGCAGGCATGATAATCCACAGACTAGTCCAGCCCCGCCTACACATGTGGCCGGTAGCCTCCGCCCGGCCAATCACAGAGCGGAGCCCCATGTCATGACCCGTTCTGTCAATCGGGGCACCCGGCACCGACACTGTGTGACAGTGATAGCGGGCATGGGATGCGCGGCCGCGGCGCCTCTCTCCATATGTTCTGGCCAGGGTCAGAGATCTGCTTCCACTGGCCACATGACAGTGGAATTTCGGCGGGTGGAAACCCGGGCACATGTCTCAAAACCCGGACTGTCCGGGTCAAACCTGGACGGGTGGCAACCCTATACAGGCATCATTCAAATATTCCCGTTTTCAGCCGGCAATTCCCTACACCATAAGAATGATCATAGTGGCTGTTCTGCTGCTTGATCGTTCTTACAGATGACGAAAGTGGATGCCGCCTTCGTTCTTACGGCGATCGATGAGTTGGAGAACGGATCCGCCGGACCCGGATTCTGATCATAGAGATTTCCGGTGAACCAGATGGTTGCCGGAGTTTTCATGATTGTTGGAGGCCTTTCATTCAGCCTCAGGTGGAAAGAGGTGATCGTGTGTGTTTTATTTTTTAGGCTTCCTAGCCTTGTGGTGAGATGTGGCGTCTTATTGACCCCATATCTCACTGTAAGAAGTCCCGTCGTGACAAGGGTTGTAATAGAAATAAAATAGGGCTGTTACCGATTAAAATTTTCGTGTTCGATTTAATGGCATTTTTTTTATCGATCGACTAATTTTGATTAATTATAATGCACTTACATTTTCTGGCTCACCACCATATATAGTCCCCACTGTAATATCCACAGACATCCCCCCCCCGTAATATCCACAGACATTCCCCCCCCCCCCCACTGTAATATCCACAGTAGGGCTGCAACTAACGATTATTTTCATATTAGTTGGCTGATTATTGTGTCGATTAATCGATTAATCGGATAATGGCCTTAAAAAAAAAAAATATAGAATTTAAAAAAATTTGGGGGGCCAATTTGTTGTTGGGCAGATTACAAAACACAAATTGCCACAAAAACTCATTAAAATGGCACTGTTTTGCGTTAAAAAGTCCTTGTCCTTTCCAAATATGCAGCAGCCAAAAAAAATCATGGATGTGACCGTGTCCCATAGGAAAACATGTAAATGCACTGTAGTGTGTTTCTGCAAAAAGCACCAAAAAACACAGAGGTGTGACCCAGGCCTGAGATGTTTAGTAACATAATGGGGGTTAAAAAAACTAAAATAAGTACAAAAAGAGCAAATCGCTACTGTAAGGGGTTCATTTTTTTACTGTGGGACAGTGAAGGTAATATTTACAGTAGCAATTTGCTTTTTTTGTAATATAAAGGGCTAATTGTAGTTTTTTTTTAACCCCATTATGTTACTGGCCGATTAATCGATTATGAAATTAATCGATTACAATTTTCATAAATCGATTAGTTGTCGATTAATCGATTAGTTGTTTCGGCCCTAATCCACAGACACCCTCCCCCCACTGTAATATCCACAGACATCTCCCCCCCCCCCACTGTAATATCCACAGACATCCCCCCCCCAACTGTAATATCCAGACATCTCCCCCTCCCCCCCAACTGTAATATCCACAGACATCCCCCCCCCCCACTGTAATATCCACAGACATCCCCCCCCCCCAAACTGTAATATCCAGACATCTCCCCCTCCCCCCCAACTGTAATATCCACAGACATCTCCCCCTCCCCCCAACTGTAATATCCACAGACATCTCCCCCTCCCCCCCCAACTGTAATATCCACAGACATCTCCCCCTCCCCCCCAACTGTAATATCCACAGACATCTTCCCCCCCCCAACTGTAATATCCACAGACATCTCCCCCCCCCAACTGTAATATCCACAGACATCTTCCCCCCCCCCCCCAACTGTAATATCCACAGACATCTTCCCCCCCCCCAACTGTAATATCCACAGACATCTTCCCCCCCCCCCAACTGTAATATCCACAGACATCTCCCCCCCCCCCCCAACTGTAATATCCACAGACATCTCCCCCCCCCCCCCACTGTAATATCCACAGACATCTTCCCCCCCCCCCCAACTGTAATATCCACAGACATCTTCCCCCCCCCCCAACTGTAATATCCACAGACATCTTCCCCCCCCCCAACTGTAATATCCACAGACATCTCCCCCCCCCCCAACTGTAATATCCACAGACATCTCCCCCCCCCCCAACTGTAATATCCACAGACATCTCCCCCCCCCCCAACTGTAATATCCACAGACATCTCCCCCCCCCAACTGTAATATCCACAGACATCTCCCCCCCCCCCCAACTGTAATATCCACAGACATCTCCCCCCCCCCCCAACTGTAATATCCACAGACATCTTCCCCCCCCCCACTGATATCCACAGACATTTCCCCCCCCCCACTAATATCCACAGACATCTTCCCCCCACTGTAATATCCACAGACTCCCCCCCCCCCCCCCACTGTAATATCCACAGACTCACTCCCCCCCCCCCCACTGTAATATCCACAGACTCCCCCCCCCCCCCACTGTAATATCCACAGACTCTCCCCCCCCCCCCCACTGTAATATCCACAGACTCCCCCCCCCCCCCCACTGTAATATCCACAGACTCCCCCCCCCCCCCACTGTAATATCCACAGACTCCCCCCCCCCCACTGTAATATCCACAGACTCCCCCCCCCCACTGTAATATCCACAGACTCCCCCCCCCCCACTGTAATATCCACAGACATCTCCCCCCACTGTAATATCCACAGACTCCCCCCCCCCCCCACTGTAATATCCACAGACATCTCCCCCCACTGTAATATCCAGACTTCTCCCCCCCCCCCCCACTGTAATATCCACAGACTTCTCCCCCCCCCCACTGTAATATCCACAGACATCTCCCCCCCCCCACTGTAATATTCACAGACATCTCCCCCCCCCACTGTAATATTCACAGACATCTCCCCCCCCCCCCACTGTAATATTCACAGACATCTCCCCTAGGGTTGCCACCTGTCCGGTTTTGACCCGGACAGTCCGGGTTTGGACACATGTGCCCGGTTTTGAAGCCTCCTGAAACCCGGGCACATTTAAAAAAAAAAAAAAAAACATTTTTTTTTTTTTTTTTTTTTTTTTAGCTGTCCATCCTGGCCCGGCCGCAACAGAGCTGCACATCCCCGGCTCCACCAGCTTGCCTGAGTGTTAGTAGAAGGTGTGCCGCCCGCAGCAGTGCTCTCTGTTAGCCCCCCGGCCGGGCTGTAAACATGTGTGCATCCGGGCTGTAAACATGTGTGCAACTTCTCACTGTGCTAGCCCCTCCCCCTCCCTCCGGCGCGCCTCCGTCTGCATTGTGTGCTGCAGAGTGGAAGAGGACACATGGGACACAGAGTGCTCAGCTCTTCTCTGACTGGCTACAGAATACACATGGAGGTGGGTGGATGGGCGGACCATACACTACCCCCCACATACACTAAACATACAGTTCTGCCCCCCCTGCATATACCATTACCATCCACAGCCGTATATACAGTTCTGTCGCCCCCCTCCATACCATCCACAGCCATACATACAGTCCTGCCCCCCCTGCATATACCATCCACAGCCATACATACAGTCCTGCCCCCCCTCCATACAGGGCCGGATTAACAGAGGGGCTGATGGAGCGGGGGTTGTAGCTCGATGACCAGAGGTCACAGAAACCCCACATTTGGGGGGTAGTCAGTTGAAGACCTACCCCACAACCGGTCAAAATATGGGATGGCTATCATTTATGGTTCCGGAGATACGGGCCTGCTTGCACAGCCTGTCAGAAGCTACATACAGAGCGGCCATTATAAATACAAGCTGACACACTGCAGCAGACTGAGAAAAAAAAATCATCATTAATTTTTTGCTAGAAAATGACTCTCTGGTGGTCTTTGCAACTTTTTATGTTGCACGGCATAGAGCTGCACGATTCTGGCTAAAACGACAACTGCAATTTTTTTGCTTAGAAGATAGATCACGATTCTCTCACGATTTGTACGGCATAACATCATCTTTCACATTAAAATGAAAAAAAAAAAATGGACTAACTTTACTGTTTTGTTTTTATGGTTTTTATTATTCAATGAAGTGGGCAAATGCAGTGTGACATAAAATATTGCAGCAATTCCCATTTTTGTCTCTGCTAATATATATATAATGTTTGGTGGTTCCAAGTAATTTTCTAGCAAAAAATATTGCTTTTTAACTTAAACAAGTGTTGGACTTTAAGTGGTTACATTTCTTGCATTTACACACAGAAGTTTGATCTAAAAAGGAAGTTGGTTACAATGTTTCATGTTGTTTACAAACTTGGCAGACTGCCCGGATATTTTCTTTACACACAGAAGTTTATCCCTTTGATATAAGAAGAAAGTGTTAGTTACAATGTTTCCTGATAAGAACTTAGCAGACTGCCCAGATATTTTCTTTTGACAGCTGAAAGTCTCTCCACTTGTTATATGAAAGAATCAGCAAACTCTGCATTGGAGATGTCAGGGGGGTTGAATCGACATCACAATTTTTTAACGATTAATTGTGCAGCTCTAGCACAGTATTGTATTTGCGCAGCAATTTTTCAAACGTGTTTTTTTTTTTTAAATAAACTGTTTCATTCATTAAAAAAAAACACTAAAGTTAGCACGATTTTTTTTGGTATCCTAAGCGATGCTTTACATTTTTTTAGGTTACATGTTTAGAGCTACAGAGGAGATCTAGTGCTAGAGTTATTGCTCTCGCTCTAACGATTGTGACTTATGTAACCTGTGTGTATCTGGCTCTGATACTAGCCAGTGCCTACCCAGCCACTGACTGGTATCTCTCCCTAGCCTGTCCCCACACACCCTCTCACCTGCTGACCTGTGGATGGGGGAATCACTCCTGTACTGTTATTGTGTTCTGCCAGTGAGTACAATGATCAGTGTTGCTATCTATAGCTGGCAGCACTGATTGTTTTGGGAAAAACAGGCTGGTTGTACTCAAGTCGATTAATAGATTGACTTGTGTAAAACCAGCTAGCCCATATATAGATCGACTATGGCTGGTCTCTGCATAATTGGTGTAATTTCAATTCATGTATGACCCGCTTAACCACTATGCAGTCCCTAAACATCCTTCCACTCCTATACATTGTGCCCACTGTCATACCCGCCACACTCCTCTCCTGTACATAGTGCCCACTGTCATACCCTCCACACTCCTCTCCTGTTCATACTGCCCACTGTCATACCCTCCACACTCCTCTCCTGTACATAGTGCCCACTGTCATACCCTCCACACTCCTCTCCTGTTCATACTGCCCCCATCATACCCTCCACACTCCTCTCCTGTACATACTGCCCACTGTCATACCCTCCACACTCCTCTCCTGTACATACTGCCCACTGTCATACCCTCCACACTCCTCTCCTGTACATAGTGCCCACTGTCATACCCTCCACACTCCTCTCCTGTACATACTGCCCACTGTCATACCCTCCACACTCCTCTCCTGTACATACTGCCCACTATCATACCCTCCACACTCCTCTCCTGTACATAGTGCCCACTATCATACCCTCCACACTCCTCTCCTGTACATAGTGCCCACTATCATACCCTCCACACTCCTCTCCTGTACATAGTGCCCACTGTCATACCCTCCACACTCCTCTCCTGTTCATACTGCCCCCATCATACCCTCCACACTCCTCTCCTGTACATAGTGCTCCCCTCATACCCTCCACACTCCTCTACTGCATATACTGGTCACTGTTACACCCTCTTCACTCCTTTCCTGCAAGTAATACCTACCCTCTGCACTCATTTCCTGTACATAATGTCTTACACTTTGCACTCCTTTCCTACACATACCAACATACGCGCCACACTCTTGTATATACTGTTGTAAGTTCTGCACTCCCTCCCTACACATACTATAATACCCTCTGTACTTAATGAAAATTAAAAGGTGAACTAATGCCCCTGATCTCCACTGCACTTACCTCTGTAGTAATGGAAGAGTTTTATTTGTTTTAAATGATTGTGCTGAGGTTTATTCATGTCAGTGAGACTCTTACTTGTGGCACAGCAAAGTAAGCATATTTTATAGGTAAAATAATTATTTTGTTTAATGTAATCATGCCGCGTGAGGCCCCTCCCTCAATATGGCCACACCCACCATATGTAGTGGCGTGTTCGGGTTTGGCTTGAGGAAAAGGTGGCAACCCTAATCTCCCCCCCCCCACTGTAATATTCACAGACATCTCCCCCCCCCACTGTAATATTCACAGACATCTCCCCCCCCCCCCACTGTAATATTCACAGACCTCCCCCCCCCACTGTAATATTCACAGACATCTCCCCCCCCCCCACTGTAATATTCACAGACATCTCCCCCCCCCCCACTGTAATATTCACAGACATCTCCCCCCCCCCACTGTAATATCCACAGACATATCTCCCCCCCCCACTGTAATATCCACAGACATCTCCCCCCCCCCTGTAATATCCACAGACATCTCCCCCCCCCCCACTGTAATATCCACAGACATCCCCCCCACTGTAATATCCACAGACATCCCCCCCACTGTAATATCCACAGACATCCCCCCCACTGTAATATCCTCAGACATCCCCCCCACTGTAATATCCACAGACATCCCCCCCACTGTAATATCCACAGACATCCCCCCCACTGTAATATCCACAGACATCCCCCCCACTGTAATATCCACAGACATCCCCCCCACTGTAATATCCACAGACATCCCCCCCACTAATATCCACAGACATCCCCCCCACTGTAATATCCACAGACATCCCCCCCACTGTAATATCCACAGACATCTCCCCCCCCCACTGTAATATCCACAGACATCTCCCCCCCCCCCCCACTGTAATATCCACAGACATCTCCCCCCCCCCCCCCACTGTAATATCCACAGACATCCCCCCCCCCCCACTCCACAGACCCCCCCCCCCCACTGTAATATCCACAGACATCTCCCCCCCCCCACTGTAATATCCACAGACATCTCCCCCCCCCCCCCACTGTAATATCCACAGACATCTCCCCCCCCCCCACTGTAATATCCACAGACATCCCCCCCCCCACTGTAATATCCACAGACATCCCCCCCCCACTGTAATATCCACAGACATCCCCCCACTGTGATATCCACAGACATCTCCCCCCCCCCCCACTGTGATATCCACAGACATCTCCCCCCCCCCCACTGTAATATCCACAGACATCTCCCCCCCCCACTGTAATATCCACAGACATCTCCCCCCCACTGTAATATCCACAGACATCTCCCCCCCACTGTAATATCCACAGACATCTCCCCCCCCACTGTAATATCCACAGACATCCCCCCCCACTGTAATATCCGCAGACATCCCCCCCCACTGTAATATCCGCAGACATCCCCCCCCACTGTAATATCCAGACATCTCCCCCCCCACTGTAATATCTACAGACATCTCCCCCCCCACTGTAATATCCACAGACATCTCCCCCCCCCCCCACTGTAATATCCACAGACATCTTCCCCCCCCCCCACTGTAATATCCACAGACATCCCCCCCCCCACATCTTCCCCCCCCCCACTGTAATATCCACAGACATCCCCCCCCCCACTGTAATATCCACAGACATCTCCCCCCCCCCCCACTGTAATATCCACAGACATCTCCCCCCCCCCACCCCCCCCCCCCACTGTAATATCCACAGACATCTCCCCCCCCCCCCACTGTAATATCCACAGACATCTCCCCCCCCCCACTGTAATATCCACAGACATCTTCCCCCCCCCCACTGTAATATCCACAGACATCTTCCCCCCCCCCCACTGTAATATCCACAGACATCTCCCCCCCCCCACTGTAATATCCACAGACATCTCCCCCCCCCCACTGTAATATCCACAGACATCTCCCCCCCCCCACTGTAATATCCACAGACATCTCCCCCCCCCCACTGTAATATCCACAGACATCTCCCCCCCCCCACTGTAATATCCACAGACATCTCCCCCCCACTGTAATATCCACAGACATCTCCCCCCCCCCCACTGTAATATCCACAGACATCTCCCCCCCCCCACTGTAATATCCACAGACATCTCCCCCCCCCCCACTGTAATATCCACAGACATCTCCCCCCCCCCCACTGTAATATCCACAGACATCTCCCCCCCACTGTAATATCCACAGACATCTCCCCCCCACTGTAATATCCACAGACATCTCCCCCCCACTGTAATATCCACAGACATCTCCCCCCCACTGTAATATCCACAGACATCTCCCCCCCCCCCCCACTGTAATATCCACAGACATCTCCCCCCCCCCCACTGTAATATCCACAGACATCTCCCCCCCCCCACTGTAATATCCACAGACATCTCCCCCCCCCCCCACTGTAATATCCACAGACATCTCCCCCCCCCACTGTAATATCCACAGACATCTCCCCCCCCCCCCACTGTAATATCCACAGACATCTCCCCCCCCCCCCCACTGTAATATCCACAGACATCTCCCCCCCCCCCCCCCCACTGTAATATCCACAGACATCTCCCCCCCCCCCCCACTGTAATATCCACAGACATCTCCCCCCCCCCCACTGTAATATCCACAGACATCTCTCCCCCCCCCCCCCACTGTAATATCCACAGACCTCTCCCCCCCCCCACTGTAATATCCACAGACATCTCCCCACTGTATAGGAAGATTAGTGTTTGCTTAGTCTTACTAAAGAAGCTGGCCAAACACGAGCAGTTGAGGCTCACCTAGGCCGTTGCGGGGTAAACCAAGATGGCCGCCGCTCCGGGAGCTTTTTAATGCTCGAGGCAGCTCCGCAGATCACGTGGTGTGCCAATCCGCATATGGTGACCTGTTCGGATCACGTATCATTTTACGATCCGTTGCACCACTAGTACCAATCAAAAAAATAACGATTAATCGAGGAATTAATCTTTAATTTCCACAGCCATAGAATAAAAGTGATCAAATCTTCTTTTTTTTTTTACAGTTCCCCTGTGCCCATGTGCTTGCACGCAGAAGTAAATGCATACGTAAGTCCCGCCCACATATAAAAACAGTGTTCAGACCACACATGTGAGGTGTCGCCGTGAACGCTGGAGCGAGAGCAATAATTCTAGCCCTAGATCTCTGTAACTCAAAACATGTAACCAGTAAAAACATTTAAAGTGTCGCCTATGGGGATTTTTAACTACTGAAGTTTTGCGCCATTCCACAAGCGTGTGAAATTTTGAAGCGTTATATGTTGGGTATCTATTTACTCTGTGTAACTTCACCTGCATCTCCCCAAGGTAATACATAAAACCTGGCCTGTTAGTGGGCCCTGCGGACAGGATTGATGACCACTGTCACAGCTCATCTGTAATTGGGACACGTCTGGAGGGTAATTTTTTTTCCCAATGGGTACACAGACAGGAGTTCACCTGACCCACAATACTAAATCCAGAAAAATAAAATAGATTTGACTTTAGTTACACTTTAGGGCTTATTTACACTAGATGCAGTCAGGTGCGTTTTAAAATGCAGCATGAACAAAAGATGATTTTATTCCAAGGAGCCTAATTTACAATATTGCAGTGCATTACAAAAAAAGTACAGCATGCTGCATTTTCTGCGCTGGGATGCACCGCAAGCACGCTCAAACAAATGTAAATGCAACTTGGTAAATAATTATCATTATTTATTTATTTTTGTTATAAAATAAAAAAGTAAAGAGCGCATGTATGCACACTAAAACATTGCGCAAATGCAGGTTGTGGTGAAACTAGCCCTAAACGAGATTGCAAGACCCCTTTCACACTGAGCTGCATTAGGCTAGGTTAACACTAGGTTGGGAACGTGTGTAAAATCACGCGGTGGTGCCATTTGTTTCCTACTTTCTAACGCATGCACCAGAAAGCATGTAGATGCAGCATCATGCATTTCAGTGCAGCGTGATTTTCAAAAAGGGTCAGGGACTTATTTTCTGCATTTCTCTTGTGTAGGGCAGCCCATTAAAATGAATGATGGAAGCGCTCCTCTGCACACACCAGTGTGACCCAGGCTGGAGACCTCATGCACAGTTTATCCGTTGGCGTCACATCTTGACGTTTTCAGGCAGCCCATCAAAATAACGGGTTGAAACCCACAACAGCCAGATACCATAACGAACGCTATTCATGTATCGGGCCGCATACATCCCTGAATGCGGCTACCGCTTTGTACTGTGTCTAGCTGCATTCCGCCGCCGCATATTTCAGGTAAAGGATGAAACCCACGGGTAAAAAAAAACGTTTATTTTAGGGCTGTGCAAATTAACTTTTAATTAATCGATTAATCAGATACAAAATATTTTTGATCATAACTTTTGATTGGAACTCGCCTCTCCGCCGGCTTCGCTATTCATGTATCGACACCGGCCGCATACATCCCTGTACCTTCAAAATGCGGACCTTATTATCTACCGTTACACTTCCCTCTATCACTTCCTACTTTGATTTTACAATCATACTGGGAGTTGTGTGTCTAGCTGCCAACGGCTGATGTTAATTCCGCAGTGTTATCGTTTTACACATTTTTATACCGCATATTTCATGTTTTTATGGCTGCTTTTGGTCATTTGGTATTAGCTAAAGTTACATCGATTTTATCTCCATGCAATATTTATTTTTTACCTTGAAGATTATAAAAGTTTTTAAAAAAATAAAATAAACACGCATCACTTTGCGGGTAAAAAAAAATGTGCGTTTATTTATTTACTTTAAGTCTGTAAAGCATTGCACCCATGATCAGCAGATTGCTGGTGCCATGCAGGACTCCTGCAGAATTGTCAATGTATCTGCTCTCGCCTGATACTGGCAAACAGATGCACACTGACAGGAAAAGTGAATAAACTACCACAGTGCTCAACAGCGCCGTGGTAATTCATTGAAACTACAAGCCGACCAGCCGCAAATGCTGTTGGTACTTATAGTTTCCCATTCACAGAGGACTGTGAATGAATGAAAATAACGTCAAACAGTGACAGCAGGCACTTGGAGAAGATGCCCGCTTGCTCTCACTGGGAGGGGGGAGAGGCTGCTGGAATATGTTACATGCTCCACCCTAAATATGTATGTAACACAAGTTCCAAAAGGTGAACTTACTTTATTCTTTAAAGATTATAACAGACAGTTGGACATTGCACCTGTGCTCCTCAGGTGAATGAAAATGCTGGGATTTGAGGCAGGTAAGATAACCTGCCCATGTGTGCAAAGCTTCAGGATTCCCAATACCTCAGAATGAAGGATTGCAGGCGTTGCGCTCGCTCTCCTGGACTGATGGTTATGTGTCGGTCTCACTGAAAACTCCCATATAAATCAACTGAATGTTATCGCAGAGCACAACTCGCATCAGGACAGGTTTGTACCCAAATCAATGTATATTATTTAGTCTGTGTGAACGTTATAGAGCCTAAATACTATGGTATATTTCAGGCATTCACCAAATGGCGGACCGCGGTCTGGACTAGAACCAATCACTGTCCCATCCGGACCGCAGTGGTTCCGCCATTTAGGAACCTGTTCTCCCAGCTGTCACCACTGTCATCCTCACAGAGCCGACAGCGGGAGGCAGGACCGTTCTGGAGGGAGGGCTACTGTCCACCATCCAGGACCTGCTGTGCTTTCTGCCCTCATGTATGTGTAGGACAGTGTTTCTCAGCTCCAGTCCTCAAGCCCCCCCAACAGGTCATGTTTTCAGGATTTCCCTCAGATGAAAAGGCTGTGGGAATTACTAAGGCAGTGAAACTGATCAAATCACCTGTGCAAAATAATGGAAATCCTGAAAACCTGACCTGTTGGGGGGCCTTGAGGACTGGAGTTGAGAAACACTGGTGTAGGGGGAGGCTGATAACATTGGTGCGCAGCGGCAAGCTGCATAATGCTGCAGGACCAATGCGGTTTGGTGCATGAGTGTGTTTAAAATATGGCATTTTCATCTGTGGGTCTGGAACCTGTGCAATTTTGCATGTGTTCCCCAGCTGCAGAAATGGGAACGCCTGTGATGTGAAGGAGTCCTAGCAAAAACATGTGAATTTGGACCTCTGCTGGAATTTTTTTTTTTTTATCTTACCGCCGGATTCATCAATCACTTCTTGAGGCTCTAAAATGGCAGGACAGTACAAATATCCCCCAAGCAACCCCTTTTTGGAAAATTGACAGCCCAAGATATTTAGGAGCATGGCAAGTCTTTTGGAGTTGTGTGTTTGGGTTTTTTTTTTTTTTTTTTTTTACATAAATCCACCAGTGCTGTTCAGCGTCATCATTTGACTGGTGTGGCTGTGATCAGGGATACTGACTGGTGACAATATGTAACATCATTTTATCTTTTTTTTTTTTTTATATATTATGAAATTCTGCATGAATTTATCAGAGTAGTTCAGTGTCTCCATAGTGACGCTATACTACTCTGGGGGATAATCCATGTATTTTTTTTTTACTGTTATTGCTTATAACGGTGATGATCCACTGTTTTATAAGCAATAGTTAACTGTCATGAATGGCTTTCCATTTCATACTGTTTACTGTTGACATGATGTGATTGGCCACAGCTATCCCATGAAACAGGGTGCTGTGATTGGCCCAGTTACCATGTGATAGCTGTGGGCCAATCACAACGGTAGGCAATCTATTTCATGAACGAGAGCCATTCATGACCGTTTTCTTAAATATGTGATTGCTATTTGCTATGATGGGTCATAGCGATCACAGGATGGCACCTCATCATGTCCTGGGGGTGGACTAGTGCGAGTGTGCTAGGCGACATACAGGTACATCGCCTGGCTGTGCCACCCATCTACAGTAAAACACTGGATGTGTTTTCAGGTGCTTTATCGCTAAAAATAGCGCCTGAAAAGGGCCTCATCTGCAATCGGTGTGAAAGCCTGAATGCTTTCACACTGGGGTTCTGTGCTGACAGGACGTCAAAAAAAAGTCCTGCAAGCAGCATCTTTGAAGCGATTTAGGAACAGTGTATCCAGTGTTCTCCGGCTACTGGGGGGTGCGCGCCGATGGCGGCGTACGCACCTGGCGCGTCCCCGAGATGACGATGCGCGTGCCTGGCGGTCGCGATGTCCCCCAGGTACCCGCCGATCGGCAGTTTTATAGCAGGGACGTGGAGCTCCACGTCCTGTCAGGGAGAGGTGACAGATGCTGTGTGCCTTGTACATAGGGACACAGCATCGGTCACCTCCCCCAGTCATCCCCCTCCCCCCACACAGTTAGAACACACCCAGGACTCATTTAACCCCTTCCTTACCCCCTAGTGTTAACCCTTTCACTGCCAGTCACATTTTTACAGTAATTAGTGCGTTTTTATAGCACTGATCGCTGTATTAATGTGAATGGTCCCAAAAATGTGTCAAAAGTGTCCGATGTGTCTGTCGCAATATCGCAGTCCTGCCAAAATTCGCAAATTGCTGTATTACTAGTAAGAAAGAAAAAAAATTGTCAGAATTCTATCCCCTATTTTGTAGCCACTATAACCTTTGCGCAAACCAATTACTTTATGCTTATTGCGATTTACCAAAAATATGTAGAATACATATCGGCCTAAACTGAGAAAATAAATATTTTTTTTCCACAAAAATATTTTTTTATAGCAAAAAGTAAAAAATATTGTGTTTTTTTTTTTAAATTTTTTTCAAAATTTTCGCACTTTTTTGTTTATAGCGCAAAAAATAAAAACCGCAGAGATGATCAAATACCACCAATAGAAATCTCTATTTGTGGGAAAAAAAGGACCCAATTTTGTTTGGGAGCCACATCGCACGACCGCGTAATTTTAATTTAAAGCGACGCAGTGCTGAAAGCTGAAATTTCACCTGGGCAGGAAGGGGGTATATGTGGTTAATGCAAGTATGTGGTACAACATACACCTATAAGGAATATTACATTTGTAAACATACCTTAAAGGGGTTGTAAAGGTTTGTCTTTTATTCTCTAGATTGCTTTAAGCTAGTGCATTGTCGGTTCACTTACCTTTTCCTTCCATTTCCCTTCTAAATGTTTTTTTTCTTTGTTTGAATTTCTCACTTCCTGTTTCTCCTCAGTGAGCTTTCCACCATCATCCGAGCGGCGGAAAGTCATTTAGAAAAGCTTACTGAACATCCTTACTGAGGAGGAACAGGAAGTAAGAAATTCAGACAAAACAAAGGGAAACCCCTTTAATCATGATTTTCACACACATTGTTGAAAATGTTATAACAATAAACAAATAGTTATATGGTGGGGCGTACACATAAGTGGGTCTGACATTTTAATTTTTTGGAAACTGGTTGTCATTCATTGGAAAGTGCGGCATGGATGCGAGTGTCTGTTCAACACAACAGAACCCCTGGAGCTTCAGGAGTCCTCAGTGTGTTACTGGAATGTGTGTCAAGTCTAAACTTTATGGTGCTGATGTGTTTTAAAACACCTAAAGCACAGGTGTCCAATACAAGGCCCGTGGGCCGAATCCGGCCCTCCACGCCATTTCATGTGGCCCTCACTAGCTGCAGGAGAGCTCCAGACCCCAACTTTCTGCTTTCCAGCCATGCATCCAACTTCTTCCCAGCAGCAGCATTAGGGAAAGGGGGGGGGGGTGCACTGTGATGTAAGGGAGAGTGGGGGGACTCAACTTCTGATGGTGGGATGGCTCTTGACATCTAGTGTAAGGGGAGGGGATATGCTGGACATCTAATCTTACAGATACAACCGGCCCTTTTGAGGGCGATCATAATGCTGATGCGGTCCATGATGAAATTGAGTTTGACACCCCTGACCTAAAGGGTTAAAATACAGATAAGGATCTTTAGTGTTATTGCTTTTTCAGGGTGTTTTTATTATTTAAAAAGGAAAAAAAATATTTTGCAGCCCACAAGAGCTGCGTATCCAGTTCATGGAATGTGTTTTATTATTCCATATCCAGAGCTGTTGTGTAATGTCGCACTGCGGAGGGCGGCTCTGCCATTATTTCCATGTTACATAGTAAAGTTACTGTTTAACAATCATCTCTGCAATGTGCTTGCTTATGAAACAGCCACAAGTCTATCTGCAAGTAACAAGTATAATAACAACCATATCGTAATAATGTAGAGCAGTAAAAACCGGCGATAAGTGACCCTCCTCAAGCATGGCTAAGAAGAAAATAGGCCGGGGCCCTGTAGTATTGATTCATCGGTTTTCTGTGATCGTGCAAAAGTTTCTGGGACTTTAATATTTTATATGCTTGTTTGGTGTAATAATTATAAAATGTATTTAATATGTAGAATTTTAGATTGTTCTGTGTTTTGGAATTGTGTGGTCTGCAGCCCTGTCAGAACAGAAGCAACTACCAGCGTGGGACAGTTGTGTGAAATATCCTCATGCCTGGGGACTCCATGGATTACATGAAAGTGATAACCCCTTACCTATACTTGGCAAACTGACTGGCCTTGGGTAATACAGAGATTAAACAAATCCTCCTATACAAGTTGTACCTGTTTTATCTGCAGCCTCTCTATCTGCACCCTTCCCAAATACAGTTTAGATGGTATTTCTCAGCTTCTGGGAGGCAGGGGGGCAGAGATCTGTTGTCATTACACAGCAGAGAGCTGAGTGTAATCTAACACTTGAGTGGAGGGAAAGGGACCCCCCCTTCCCTTACATAGTTTCTGTAGAGAAGCCTATACATCTGAGTCAATCATCTGCTGGGTAGCAGAAGGGGAGCTCTGCTAGGATTGCCTGGTGTCTGGAAAAGCTGTCAGATGAAGTAGAGATCAGACAGGGTCCATACTACTTGCTATGGACTGAAGCAAGTACACACTATTAGAGGATATGCTTTGCTCATTTTTTATTTCAGAGTTTTGCAATCACTTTAACCCCTTTTTATATACACTATATTACCAAAAGTATTGTGACACCTGCCTTTACACGCACATGAACTTTAATGGCATCTCAGTCTTAGTCTGTAGGGTTTATTATTGAGTTGGCCCACCCTTTGCAGCTATAACAGCTTCAACTCTTCTGGGAAGGCTGTCCACAAGGTTTAGGAGTGTGTCTATGGGAATGTTTTGCCCATTCCTCCAGAAGCACATTTGTGAAGTCAGGCGCTGCGGTGGACAAGAAGGCCTGGCCCGCAGTCTCTGCTCTGAATCATCCCAAAGGTGTTCTATTGGGTTGAGGTCAGAATTCTGTGCAGGCCAGTTGAGTTTTTCCACCCTAAACTCGCTCATCCATGTCTTTTTGGACCTTGCTTTGTGCACTGGTGCGCATTCATGTTGGAACAGGAAGGGGACATGTGTGTGTGTGTGTGTGTGTGTGTGTGTGTGTGTGTGTGTATGTGTATATATATATGTATATATATATATATATATATATATATATATATATATATATATATATATATATATATATAATATATATATATATATATATATATATATATATATATTAATTTTTTTCCCCCAAAAAAATTGCATTTGAAAGACTGCTGTGCAAATACAGTGTGATATAAAATATTGCAACAACCACCATTGTATTCTCCAGGGTCTCTACTAAAATTATGTATGTGTGTTTGGCCGAAACAACTAATCGATTAATCGAAATTGGCCCTTTAGTACAAAAGAGCAAATTGCTACTGTAAATATTACAATTACAAATTGCTACTGTAAAAAATTAACCCCTTAAAGTAGCGATTATTTGGTCTTTTTGTACTTATTTTTGTTTTTTTTAACCCCATTATGTTACTAAACATCTCAGGCCGGGGTCACACCTCTTTTTTTTTTTTTTTGGTGCTTTTTGCAGAAACACACTACAGTTCATTGACATGTTTTCCTATGGGACATGTTCACATCCATGATTTTTTTTTAAGCCGCTGCGTATTTGGAAAGGGCAAGGACTTTTAACGCAAAACCGTGCTATTTATTTTATTTATTATTATTTTTTTGCATCAATATACTTCAATGGAGAAGCTGCAGAAAAGCATGTAATGTGTTTTTGCGGCAATTTGTGTTTTGTAATCTGCCCAACAACAAATTGGCCCCAAACTTTTAAAACATATATTTTTTTTTTTAGGCTATTTTCCGATTAATGGGAACAATTGGCCAACAAATCGATTTATGAAAATAATCGTTAGTTGCAGCCCTACTTTCCACATTCCTGATGTGTATTCCTGATGTAAAAGACAAATTGTTGCAATGTTCAGACTTGGTTCCACTGCTAAACAATGTCCTGATACTTGGCAGACTGGCCGGATTTTTTTCTTACTTTGTTTAGATGGCTGTGACATCAGCAGAGCAGAGAGAATTCTCTGCATAGAAAGATCGGGAAATACTTTGTCAAAATCGTAACAGGAAAAAAATTGAGATAACGATTCTTGACGATTAATCGTGCAGCACTACCTAAGAGTTCCCTTCACTGGAATGAAGGCCCAACCCCACTCCATAATGCCCCCTCCAAATGATTCGGACCAGTGCACAAAGCAAGGTCCGTAAGGACATGGATGAGTAAGTTTGGGGTGGAGGAACTTGACTGGCCTGCACAGAGTCCTTGCCTCAATGGACCAAGACTTTACTTTTGGTAATCTAGTGTATTTGGTGAGAGTCCTGTGTTTTACACCTGCTTTGATAAAACGGTGAAAGAGCCTGTGCATCTAGGTCTGTACAACCATCCATTTTTACCTGTCAATCTCGGCTGTGTGGAGGAGTCTGTAGGGCTGCTGTGTCAGTCACTTTATATGGGCTGCCTGGACACAACTCGGCGCTAGTGGGGGGAGCAAATAAACGGCTCTGCGCACTACAGAAGTGTGAATGAGCCCTAATGCTGACTCCATCAGCACACATACTTTCTTTCTCGTACATCACGGGACACAGAGCAGCATATTCATTACTATATGGGTTATATGGAGTACCTTCAGGTGTGGACACTGGCAATCTCAAACAGGAAGTCCCCTCCCTATATAACCCCCTCCCATAGAGGAAGTACCTCAGTTTTTTCGCCAGTGTCTTAGGTGTTGGTCACGAAATAGCTTTGCCTCCACATCCTTGGGATTAAGGCGGGCTAACCGGATCTGTCCAAGGAGCCTCAGTGCCAAAGTGGACAGTACCCGGGCCCCAAACCGTGGGGTTTTGCCTATAATGCTCCTCTCTAGAGGGCTGGACCCTGGGCCCAGGACTTGGAGTTTTCTAAACCAAAAGATCCTGTTTGCCAGGGTGCTGTATAGGTCCAGGACAGCGGCTCCTTCCAGGACCCCAGTGCCTGAAGGTCTACTACGCTACCCACGGAGATGGGAGAAGATTGGACCGTTTTGCAAAACGTCCTGCGGCATGGAGCAGGTTAGAGGGGAGCCTGCGGGACTTGGTTCGACAGCAGGCTCTCCAGGGGAGATCTTAAGGGGGGTAGCCTGAGTATGCTCTGCATTGGCACCATGGTCACTATGTCTGATGGACAGGATGCCCTGAAATGTTTCCCCCCCATCACTTGATCCCCCTATCTATCTATGTATGTTTGCTAGCTACCTGCTGCTCGCTGGTTGAAGATCTTTAAAAAAAAAAAAAAAACAGATCTGTCTTTAGGCTAAAGGGACTCCTTAGGGGCCTGTTTTAGCCTTACCTTGCCGGGATTCAAAATCTGCGCCTGATGCGTCCTCCAACCTGCATTCCTGGGCTCCAGAGTGCGTCTCCTCCTGGGCTCTCCTCCCCCGACAGTCGCGCGTGCACATAGAAAATGTTTGCGCCGTTCGGGAGGGGGAGGGGGGGGCGGGGAGCGTGACTGCAGTGTAGTGTGGGCGTGCCTTCAATTGCTGTTATACACAGCAGGCGCGTTCTTAGCTCAGTTCAAAGCTGAGCTGGAGAGAGAGGACGTAGAGTGGCAGCACAGTGACTCCCGGTGGCGAGAAGGGGTACTACATGCTGGAGTCAGCTCCAATACTTTTTGTTAAGCCAAAATCCCCTTGGCAACAGGTTGAATGCTGGCAAACATGTTGGGGGTGGGGCTGTATGTTGTGAATAATATTATAAAGGAAAACATACTGAGCCCCACCGTTTTTGGGCATTAGTGATCCTATTGTCCCCTAAACCTTATTTTTTTTTTTTTTTGTACTCCTGGCTATAACAGTCTGTTGTTGTAAGCGGAGTCCCTCGGTTTTGTATTATGGCTTCCAAGGGTTCAGGATCAAAACACACACAAAAAAAAAGAAAAGGCAAAGACAAAGGGGTTCCTCCTCTGGTTCTGATGATATGCCAATACTTTCCCCACAGGTTATTCCTATAGGGGTCACCCTGGATAAGCCATTAAGGGGGTCTGGTGCTGAGGCTGGCCCAGGTCGGCCCAACCCTGTGTTATCACAGAGGAGATGCTAGCAGTCACCCTAGGGGGGCTAGAGAAAAAAGTTATTCCTATAGGGGTCACCCTGGATAAGCCATTAAGGGGGTCTGGTGCTGAGGCTGGCCCAGGTCGGCCCAACCCTGTGTTATCACAGAAGAGATGCTAGCAGTCACCCTAGGGGGGCTAGAGAAAAAAGTTAACAGCTATGATCGCTGGCTCTTTTTCTGGCATAAAGCGGACTAGATCCCCATCGCCAAAAGGGACAGAACCTAGAGGAAGGATCTACCACTGAAGAATCGTTTTCAGCCTCCCAGACGGAGAGTCTGTGGGTCCAGTCTTTGACAGACATGGTCCGCTCGGCATTTAATTTGCCATTTCCAGAGCCTCAGGTTCCTGCGGTATCCTCTTTGGGTTCTTTTAAAAGCGCCTTTAAGCAACGCAGCTTTTCCGGTCCATCCTCTGTTAGAGGAATTGGTTTTTCCAGGATTGGGACGACCGGACAGAATTTTTTCTGCCGCCTAAAGCTGACGAGAGGGTAGTCTTTATGCACGTCTGCCAGGAAATATTTGTGCTTGCAGGCACTCTTTCCCCTGACCAATTGCTCTTTAAAAGGGGCCCGGATGGCTCAGTCGGTAGAGCATCGGACTTTTGGTCTGAGGGTCCAGGGTTCAGGTCCCGGTTCGGGCACTGCTTTTCAACTACCCGTGAGGTCCTTGAGGCCACATCTCCCGGAAAGCGCCCGATCTCGGAGGCTAAGCAGGGTCGGGCCTGGTTAGTGCCTGGATGGGAGACCACCTGGAAGGTTTTCTGTTATTTACCCTATGGAAAAGACATTTTTCTAAGAAAGGGGGCGCTCCCAACCGTGGACGCAGCCATCTCATGGGTGAATAAATCATTAACTGGCCTAAGGGGAAACATACAAATGTTTAAGGTCCTGGTCGATAAACGTTTAGAGACCCTTTTTCCAGCATCCTTGGCTACAGCCAGCAGTGGCTGCAATTGGAGTTTTGTCAGGCGTTAAAGAACCAGACAAAACAGATGCTTAAGACATCCCTGCCCAATAGGCAGAGGAGTTATTGGATATTCCCAGAGCTCTGTGCTTTGCGGTAGAGGTTATAAAAAGACTCCATCCAGCAGGCGACTCGTTGTCACTATTTTTAGTGCATATGAGAAGGCTCTTATGGTTGAAGAACTGGGCGGCCGAGCCCATGTAAAAGACTGCTGGCAGGTTTGCCCTTCCATGGAAAGATCTGGATAAATACATTCAGACTGTTTCAAGTGGCAAAAGTACCCTTTTACCAGTCAAAAGAAGTTCCGGGGTCCTGCTTTTAAAAGGCAGCTCCCCCCTGTTCCGGGGCCCTCAAATTCCAGGCAGTACGGACCTCCTGCGCGATCAAACTTTTAACAATGGATCGCAAGGACAGGCCTCTGGGGATCGATCCCCGACAGAGGGGGTCCGATCATCTGTGGCCGCAGGCTACAGATTAGAATTTCTAAAATTTCCTCCACAAGGAAGGCCTCAATGCGGGCGGCGTTGGATCATCTGCTTTACCAGGGCATAATGGTGGAGGTACCAGCCCAAGAACAGGGGCTAGGTTTCTATTCCAATCTGTTTGTCATACCAAGGCCCATCGGCGATGTCAGACCAATTTTGGACCTAAAGGTTTAAATGCTTACCTAAGGGTTCGCTCTTTCCGGACAGAATCCGTTCGTTCAGCAGCCGCCACACTCCAGAAGGATCTGGCTTCTATAGACATAAAGGATGGTTACCTTCATGTACCAAGTCTTTTAGCCACATCAAATATTTTTGTTTTTACGCTTCGCAGTGATACAGCGTCACTTCCAATTCGTGGCGCCCCCCTTCGGGCTGGCTACGGCCCCCGGGTATTCACGAAGGTCCTAGCTCCAATTCTAGTCAGTCTAAAGGATCCAAGGGATCTCGGTCCTAGCATACCTGGACGACCTCTTAATCATAGATCACTCGCTTCCTTGGTGGAATGTGTAGTAGCCCTCATGGTTCAGTACCTCGAGAGGTTCGGCTGAGTCCTAAACCGGGGAAAGATCAGCATTTCAACCTACAAAGCAGTTGGAATATCTCGGCATGAGATTAGACACAGAACAGAAGATGGGTGTTCCTGCCCCTGGTAAAGGTCGAGGCTATCAAAAGATTGATTCAGTTGGTTCTAAGCAAAAGAGAACCAACTATTCGCCTATGTATGCGATTACTAGGCAAACTAATGGCCATGTTCGAGGCGATACCACACGCTTCCACACTCGTGTCCTACAGACAGCAATTCTAGCAGCTTGGTTCTGCCCAGTGGTCTGGAAGGCTGGAGAGCGGTCTTGAACGGGTTCACTTGCCAAGGATCTTGGGCAGAGGCGGAGAGGCAGCTGCCCATCAAGGTCTGGGAGATCAGAGCGGCTCGGCTAGCCCTCCTGGCATAGACATCCAGATTACAGGGGTCTTCGGTGAGAAGTCATTCAGACAATGCCACAGCGGTGGCATATATGTGAACCACCAAGGGGGAACCAAGAGTCAAGCCACTCAGAGTGAGAGGAGCTTGGTTTTTCGGTGGGCAGAGGTTTATGTACCCTGCATATCGGCGACATTCATTCCCGAGGTGGACAACCTGCAGGCGTACTTCCTAAGTCGCCAAACCCTGTCGCCGGGGGAGTGGTCTCTGCATCCACAAGTTTTTCAGACAATCTGCCAGAAGTGGGGAGTGCCAGACGTGGAGGTCATGGCATCAGGATTCAACAAGAAGCTAGACAGGTTCATGTCTCGAACGAGGGACCCTATGGCCTGCGGAACCGATGTGTTGGTTTGCCCTTGGCATCAATCATAACTTCTATATGCATTTCCCCCGCTGCAGTTACTACCCCGCCTGTGGCGCAGGATCATAGCACAGGCCGGTTATCCTGGTAGCCCCAGCTTGGTACCGGAGGGCATGGTACTCACTAGTCCTGAAATTGGTAGCAGGAGGCCCTTGGACTCTTCCTCTATGGCCAGACCTACTCTCACAAGGCCCGATCCTCCACCCTGCATTACGGCGTCTAAATTTGACGGCCTGTCGGCTGAATCCCTGATTCTCAGGGGTAGAGGTCTGTCTAGGCAGGTAATCCCTACCCTTATTAAGGCTAGAAAGCCGGCCTCCAGGGTAATTTTGTTACAGGGTTTGGAGGGCCTACGTAGGCTGGTGTGAGGCTAAGAGATGGGTTTCCCGCAAGTATACCATTGATAGAGTATTACGTTTTCTCCAGCTAGGAGTGGATAAAGGCCTGACATTAAGCAAGATCTAGGGACAGATTTCAGCCTTATCAGTGTGGTTTCAGAGACCGCTGGCCGCCCACTCGCTGGTTAAGATCTTCGTACAGGGAGTCTTACGTGTTAATCCTCCGGTCAAATCACCACTTTGTCCATGGGACTTAAATCTTGTTCTGTCAACTCTACAGAAACAACCCCTTGAGCTGTTGGCTGAGGTACCTTTGGTTTTACTGACTAGAAAGTCGGTATTTCTGATCACCATAGTTTCGGCCAGGTGAGTATTGAAATTGGCAGCCTTATCTTGTAAGGAACCATATCTCATTTTACATGAGGATAGGGCGGGGTTCCGTCCTCATCCTTCCTTTCTACCAAAGGTTATATCCAGTTTCCACCTGAACCAGGATGTGGTACTTCCATCCTTCTTCCAAAACCCACCTCTAGAAAGGAGGGGTTGCTGCATACGTTGGATATTGTCAGGGCCATAAAGGCCTATCTTAAAGCTACAGAGAAGGTTTGGAAAACAGATGTGGTGTTCGTTTTACCGGAAGGGCCCAAGATGGGTCAGGCAGCTGCTTGATCCACCATCGCAAGATGGATTAAACAATTAATCGTTCAGGCCTGCGGTTTGAAGAGGTTGCCTCCTCCTTTGTCGGTAAAGGCCCATTCTACCAGGGCCATGGGCACCTCCTGGGCAGCACATCATCAGATCTCTATGGCTCGAATATGCAAGGCAGCAACGTGGTCGTCAGTCCACATGTTTACAAAATTTTATCAATTGGACGTAAGAAGGAATGCGGATACAGCCTTTGGGCAGTCAGTACTACAGGCCGCGATTCAAGCTCCTCAGGATCTGAGGGGGCTCCCTTGATTTGATTTGAGATTTACATTTCTTGTTTAAGTTGGATTTACTAGTATTTGAGTATACCTCTAAATTAAATCCTTTCTTGGAAGATGTCTCCCTCCCCTCATTAAAGCATTGCTTTCGGACATCCCATATAGTAATGAATATGCCGCTCTGTGTCCCGTGATGTACGAGAAAGAAAAAGATTTTTTTAATACAGCTTACCTGTAAAATCTTTTTCTTGGGAGTACATCACGGGACACAGAGCTCCCACCCCTCTTTTGGGGAACATTTTTGGGAGGCATACTGCTTGCTACAAAACTGAGGGACTCCCTCTAGGGGAGGGGGTTATATAGGGAGGGGACTTCCTGTTTGAGATTGCCAGTGTCCACACCTGAAGGTACTCCATATAACCCATATAGTAATGAATATGCTGCTCTGTGTCCCGTGATGTACTCCAAGAAAAAGATTTTACAGGTAAGCTGTATTAAAAAATCTCTTTTTGCTCCTCTGCTGATCAGTTTGATTGGTGGAAGTGAAGAGGGGAACCCTTGTGTAGATTCCAGTTTGTGGCTCGTAGCATGCATGGAGGTGGGGGCATGATCTCTCCTTGCTTCCAGGTGACTGTGGTTGGTGCAGCCATTCACCAAGCATCAGAGCTGACACACGCCCCCTCTCTTCCATACTTGGAAGTACATTGTGGTGTTCTCTGTATACAGCTGCTGAAGGGGGCAGTGGAAGAGTAAAGGGAGGTGAGTTCCGGTGGGGATGTCTTTATAAGTTGGCATATTGCTTTGCCCTGCATTGGCAAAATATGTCTGGGGCTGTATCCACACTGTCCTGTGTGCGGTACAACTCGCACAGCATGCATAGGTGTGACTAGGCCCATATAGTTTCCCTATGCAGTGCATAGATGTGAACCAGACACATAGGATTAAATGGGAATTCACCTTGAAATGCATTTTCATGCAGCAAACTTCTTCCACAAAAAAAGTGGTTGGTTGATATGATGGGGGGGTGGGGCTGGCTAAGTACTATAAGGACTTTTCTTTTCCATGTAATAGTGCATTTTATCAGTACTATGGACCTTGTTCTATGTCTGTACTGGGATGCAAAATTACTAAAGGCACACATTCATATTTAAATGTTTTTTTTTTTTTGTACAACTATTTGTCACTTCTTATGATTAAGCAATCCTGTTATGTTAGTTTTTTATGTTGTAATCCCCAATTTTTGAATCTTTGTATTTTGGAATGTCCTTTTTCTAGAGGTGGATATGAGTCTGCAGCCAAGTACTTTGTGGCAGAAGATTTGCAAGTTGATGTTAAAGAAAAATCCTATATGATCACTGGAGCAAATAGTGGGATCGGAAAAGCGGCTGCTCTGGCCATCGCTAAAAGAGGTAAGCTTCAGACGAGTCCTGTGTGTGTGTTGTGTGTGTGTGTGTGTGTGTGTGTGTGTGTGTGTGTGTGTGTTTGTGTGTGTGCGCGCGCGCGCGCGTTTTGGCTAGTGAACTCTAAAATTTAGAGTTTGTGGTTCTGGTAAAAATAAGGGAGCTGTAGAAAAAGGTCCAGATCAGATTTGGGATTTCTGTAAGAAAAAAAGTAAGTTTTTCTGCATTTTTTTTTTTTCAAGGAGATTATCAAGGGAGTTAAATATGCAGCAACACTAAAGCTCTACACACGGTCTTATTTTTGTCTTCAGGGCGTGTGCCTGAATCTTGTCTTGCATTCTAATGGCACACAGTTGTCGGGCAGCAAACATAAACGTAGTGAGGTATTACAAGGGATTTCAGCTCTCACGTGCCACCCTTCGGGCCCCTTCTGTTAATTTAGTGTTTGAGCATTGGTTCCGAACATGCATGTTTGTACTTTCGACTTTTGTGACAGATTTGTGTACTGACCATCATAAAATCTGACGGTATAGCGGCGCGATTTTGAGCGCCGCTATACCATCGTATTTACCGTGATATATGGCTGCTAGCGGTGTGGTTTTTAACCACCGCTAGCGGCCGGAAAAGGGTTAATACCACCGGCAATGTGCCTCTGCAGAGGCACAATGCCAGCGGTATTACCGCGGCGTCCCATTGATTTTAATAGGTAGGAGCGGTAAACACTCCACTTCTATACCGCTCCAAAGATGCAGCTAGCAGGACTTTTGGATCAGTCCTGCTAGTGCACATTGAAGACTAGAGGGCACGATTTTTTTTCAGGCGGTATGTCAGTGCTATTCTTGGCGCTAAACCGCCTAAAAAAACTTGTTGGTGTGAAAGGGACCTTAGGATCGTTTTGGAGCTGCTGAGGTTAGGGGAGGTTCAACCTGCCTCTCCTGTATAGGATAGGAAAGTTTTGGCCGCAAAACACATGGCACAATTTTGCCAGCGATCAAATAGTTTGTGAACATGAAGGCTTAGGAAGGCCCTTAGAGATCAATTACAATATCTGAGATTGTGTCCATCAGTAGTAATGGTTTGTTATTTGATGCATTTTGAATTCTTGCAGGTGGTACTGTTCACCTAGTATGCCGAAACAAGGACCGAGCAGAAGAAGCACAAACAGAGATCATAACGAACAGTGGGAATGAGGTAAGGTTTTTATAGAAATGCTTTGCCTCATGTAATTTTGTAATAATCAGCATCATAATAATAATAATGTATGCATGGCTTCACAAGCAATATTCCTAACCTTTTATTGAAGCTCTTGCTAACTTTGGGAAAAACCTGCCCATTTTGATTATTTGTGTGTGGTGTTTTTATTTTTTTCCTGGCTTTTTTTTTTTTTTTTCAATTATGCATACAACTTTTCCCTTTTTTTAGATTGTATTTTCTTCTTCTCTAACAATCTTTTGTAGCTCACAAACCTCTTAATTGAGATTCTAAACTCCTGGGGATAAGCCATCTGAAACAAACCATCTGGATACACACTATAACATTTTTGTTTATTTTTTTTTCCTTTTAAATTTACCAAAACCATATGAGGTCAAACCTTAATGCCGCGTACACACGGTCGTTTTTTGCGATGAAAAAAACAACGTTTTTTAAATTGTCATTTAAATTGATCGTGTGTGGGCAAAACGTCTTTTTTGTCTTAAAAAAACGACCAAAAAAAAAATTCCAACATGTTTGAATTTTTTGTGTCGTTTTTCAAAACGTCGTTTTTTGTTTCACAAAAAGTCACCGTGTGTAGCAAAAACGTCGTTCAAAACGACGTTTTTCAACCCGCACATGCCCAGAAGCTAGTTATGAAGCGAGCTTTAATGGAAAAGAGTGGTGAACGTAACCTCGCTTTTTGTGAAAAAACGATGGTGTGTATGCAAAATTGTCTTTGAAAAGTGACGTTTCAAAAACGTCGTTTTTTACTTCACAGAAAACGTCGTTTTTTTTCATCGCAAAAAACGACCGTGTGTACGCGGCAAAAGCGTTTCAATTTGTATGCAATCAGTACATAGTTTTGGTAAATCTAAAGGAAATCGGATTATGAGTCTCTTTCAGATATTTGCAGCTGTGGCATTCAAACAATACTGACTATGGAAGTCCAGCTACCTAAAGTACCACTCACGGCTATATTTATTCTGTCCATCCGATTTTTTTTTTTTTTTTTTTATTTTTTTTTGTCCTAGACACTGCTTAGAACAGCAAGCTGCTCCTGTTTTTAGCAGGCGCCTGTCCTTACCTGGAAATTCAATGTTGTTAAAATTTTCATTGGCAGTAGCTGGTAGTTTCTCCATCCGCATAATGTGGTTTAGTTCCATAACCCAGGCCTCAATATTTCTTAAGCTACTAGCCAGGCCTTAAAGTGGTTGTAAACCCTTAGGCCGTGTACACACGATCGAATATATCTGCTGAAACCTTTATCCCACAGGTAAGCCTAGATTAACGCTTGCCTGTAGGTGAAAAAAATGTCTCCTAAACCTACAGTTTTGGAGATATTTGCAAAAGAAAGCCACCAATATCTACGGCGCAGGCGCACTGAGCGTGCCATTATGGCGATCATGCCGTTAGTGGAGCGGGAGTGATGTCATCGTGGCTCAGGCCAATCGCAGCACCGGAGCCGCGATATGACAAAGTGGCTCGAGGAGAGATGTAGCTGACGGAGGAGGTGACCGAGCACCGCTGCGGGGGGCTTCGATCTCGGGTAAGTACTTCATAATGAGCTAGTATGCTATGCATACTGACTCATTATGCCTTTGCCTTGCAGGGTGTTTAAAAAAAAAAAAAAAAAAGAGGGTTTACTTCCTCTTTAAGGGTTACTTGCCACTACCACCCAACCCCTATTCTGCCCCTTAACACACCCTCATAAATTATCATGAAATTACACTTATATTTTTTGTGCAGAATTAAGTTACAAAAATAAATATTAACAACATTATAAGTGCAGCCTCACCTGTGCCAATGCAGCATCACCTGTTTCGGTGAGAAGAGTAGAGCAGGCCGGATCTTCATAGTGAGCAACCCCCCAAGAAATGTGAACAAGTGTCAAGTTTTCTACAGAGTTAATCCAGTTGATACACAAAACTGCTACATCTTGGTTTGATTAAGCCTCTAGCATGTTTTAATTGTTTCCTAGATTTATATATTCAGTACTATATCTTGACACTTCAGTGTGTATATGTAAACTTTTTTTAAAAAACTGTACATGTTTCATCAGAAAAACCCCTGTTACTGATGAACTGTATTTGTGTGTAAAGTAGTAAAATTTCTTTTTTTTCTTTTCTAATAAGTGCCTGCAAAGTCCATTTTTTCCACTCCAATTTTCTCAATACTATAGGATGTGGCACAATTCTTATTAAGGGTGTTGATTGCCACTCAAGGGCACAGCAATCATAATCGAACACCTGCTGTAACCGCTTCCAACTGAATTGCCCGATGTTCCTGGCGCTTGCAGTCACAGTCCTGGATCGGCTCCTATAATGGACACCACACGCCCTGACATTGGACCGGTGTTCTGCCTATCAAAGGAGCCCCCCAGATACCAACTGTTATGTTGTCATGCTCACAAACCTTGATATTTATTTAGAAACATGCTTTTGCTCTCGCCTTTTTGAAATACTAAAAAGTTCTGATGCACCAGACCCTTACATGCTATTATTTTACCCAAGATATGAGGGGTTGTGCAAATAAGTTCAGCAAAATATGGGGTGGGTAGATGAGTGAGTCTTCTCCTATCTACCTCAAAGTCTGTGATTCTGTGGATCTTGTGTCAAACATGTTTATTGCAATGTCACTTGGAATTCTAGTACCAGAGACACCTATGTGTTTTTTTTTTTCCTTAACGAGCTTCAAAGCTATATTGTTTTTACACTTCAGTAATGTAAAACTAATTTATTGAAGTGTTGCTTCAGCCTCCCTCTCATGTGTACCCATTAAAGAGATTTCCTCTGCCTTCCTGTTCTTGTGATCGTAGAGGAAGAAAGTGAGAGGGGGACTTTCTAGCAGGTGAACAGACGGCAAGACATAACAGATTTGGTAACCCTTCTCCTGTCTTATCTAGAACTATAAAGAAAAGTTTGGTTCAGACTGAAACTAAACTGGTAATTTAGGCTCTGGGGACTTATGTCTCTTTATTTTTCAGAGGGTGTTCGTACATCTGTTGGATATGTCTGATCCAAAAGAAATCTGGGCATTTGCAGAGAAGTTTAAGACTCAGAACAGACTCAATGTACTGGTACGTTTTTTTTTTTTTTTGTTCATCCTATTAACCTCTTGCACCAAAAAAATAGCAATTAAAGTGTATGTCGGGGCAAAAAAAATGTAGTACAATAATACATGCACATTTACACATGTTTAATCCCTCCTCTAAGGTGGAACTTCAGTCCTCTTTAGATATAGATAGATGGATATTACAAAACGGTGGGTAAGTGTCAGGCCTGGCACCTGTCAAGTGAAGATGTGAGCCTACCAACTGCAATTTGAAGTTTTTGAAAGATGCGCTCTGCATTCCTGGTATGGAAGGACTTTGGGTGTTCAGAAGCTTGATTGAATATAACCAGCTTATGTTGTCAGATGTCAGCAATCTACACTATTATTATAGTAGCGATGTCTTTCATTTTTAAAGGAAACCTGTCTAGACGACATAGCTGAGCTCCCATCCTTATCTAGAAGCTGTCCTGATACCTAGGGGTTGATTTTAATAAAACTGAATTTTGAAACATCCGGTGCAGCTTCTAGCTACTTGTTAACCTCCCTGGCGGTATGATTCTTTCAGATTTTAGGTGCTAAAAGCGGTACCATTATTTGCAAGGGAATTTGGCGTTTTATACTGTAGGCTTGTAATTCTTAGGAATAACTCACTGAAATCTATCCAAACAAGAGTCTAATAGGCATCCTGGGTATGATTTTATTTTTTTTTCTTATTAAAAATTATAATATAATAAATAATTATAAAAAATTATAACAAATAATAATATAATTATAGTAAAAATTATTCAATAATGTAATCAAATCAAAATCACTGAAATTTGCTCAGTTGCAGAATTTTTGCTGTCATTATTTTTTTTTTTTTTTAATGACGAATTTCCCCATAAATCGCTATCGCTAAATTCTGCAAGTGATTCTGATTTATTATCGCTGTTTTTTAGCTGCTCTAAAACAATTTTTGACATAAAGGGACACTTTTGGTTGCTATGGGCAATCTACAGTTTGCAGGGAGAAAGAACACTTTTTTTATTATATAAAAGGACATGTAGTGTACAGGGCAGACCACTAGGGACATGGGGGGTGTGTATTTTTTACATACATTACTGTAATCTATAAGATTACAGTGTACTGTATGTATAGTGTTTGTTTACTTTTTTAAATTTGGCGCCGTTCCCCCCCCCCCCTACGTCGCGACGCTCGCAGGGAAGGGAATCGGCGGAACACACAGCATCAGGCGGACATCCGCCCGCCGTGTACTGCGGGGATTCATCGCTGGATTGCAGAGAAAAGGTAAGTAAACTTTTTTCTGCATCCAGCGAGGCAAGTCCGTGTGTGGCATGGGGTTACCGATCTTAGCTTAAAAATCTCACCCCGTGCCACACACGGGAAGACCGCCAGGGAGGTTAAAGGCACTCTCTTCATTTCCAAGGAGTTTCAAGCTCCTACTTCGGGTCCACACATATGCTCTACACTCAGTATTTATTTCTACAATCTATTCATATCCTGCTAGACTAGGAATAGATAAGAGTAGCAGAAGTAGGCTTTATGATTGAAGTACAATATAACTGCACCAAACATCTTTTTAGGTGGGGACATTTATAAAATATATGCTATTTTATTATTTCTAGATAAACAATGCTGGCTGCATGGTGAATAAAAGAGAATTAACAGAAGATGGAATAGAGAAGAACTTTGCAACAAATGTCCTGGGTAGGCGATTCCTTCTATTAAATTATGCTTGTATGCCTAAATGCTAATAATTCAGATCGGAGAAATATTCTGATTGGTTGCTGTCGTTTGTTATGTCTTGGGCCCCATATACAGTATTTATTTGATTTTTTCTGCAGATTTTTGTCTTCAGATTTACCAAAACCATATAATATGAGGTCAAACCTTAAAGCCGAGTAAACCGAGCGTGTGTACGAGGCTTTCAGGTTTCTTGTCTGGAAATCTGCCCAGAATCTCGACAAGAAAAATAGAGATCCTGCTCTCTTTTCTGGTCTTGGTAAATCTGAAGACAAAAATCTGCAGAAAATCTAATTATGTGTGTGTGTGTGTGTGTGTGTATATATATATATATATATATATATATATATATATATATATATATATATATATATATAATATATTGTGATTCTTTTACTATAAGCTCTTATGTAACCACTGCTTCAAACCCTGATCTGCAAGTTTTGTCAGGTGATTGGGGTCCGACAATCAAACCAAATAATATAAAGTAGGCGCTAATAAACTATAAAGCATCGTAATGCCCATATGGTCTCCAAACTTTCTAAACAAAGGGCCAGTTTATTGCCCCTCAGACTTTAGGGGGGGGCCAGACTGTGGCCGTCGTGTAAGTTTTCTTGGCATCACTTGGAATAAACATCACCACATTTTAGTATAAGTGGGAGGTGTAATGCCCCGTTGTTGGTATCATTGGGAGGCGGATTGGCCCCCCGTTGATGCGAGTTGGCAGAATAGTGTCTTGTATAAGTGGAAGGAAAAGTACCCCAAGGGCCAGATAAAGGCAAGCAAAGGGCTGCACCTTGGAGACTACTGCACGAAAGAATAAAATGGTGGTAGTTTCATTTTTTTTTTTTTTATGTAATACAATATTAAAGCAATAGTTTAGGAAATGCAAACTCCGTAAAAATGCTCTAAAGTTTAATTTTAGGGCACAAAAAATGCAGAAGATGAAGTTGCACCAAGTAATTAGATACTCAAAATGTCAAATCTTAAAATTGTGTGCATCCGTGAAATGGCAAAAAAAACTTCAGTACCCTATATTTTCCATAGGCATGCTTTAGATGTCCCCACAGGTCATTGGCTTACGGCCGCTCGTGAAAGAGCTAAAGAAGAAAGTGGGGACCCCCCGGCGAAAGAAATCCAGGCGGCGCTGAAGACCGGGACCCCTACCCGGCAGAAGACATTGAAGCCCGGGCCACACTCGTAAAAGAGCTAAAGAGAGGAGGGGGCCCCCCCCGGAGCTGACTAATTTTAAAACCCCTGTGTAGTGTTTTTTTTTTTTGCCGGGTAAATGGGTAGCGGTAAGATGTACCCCATACTCATTCACCTAGGGTGGGGGGCTGGGATCTGGGGGCCCCCTTATTAAAGGAGGCTCCCGGATTCCGATAAGCTCCCTGCCCGCAGACCCAGACAACCAATGGCCAGGGTTGTCGGGAAGAGGCCCTGTCCTCATCAACATGGGGACAGGGTGCTTTAGGGTGGGGGGGGGCCGCAGGGCGCCCCCCTGCCCCAAAGCACCTACCTCCCCATGTTGAGGGCATGTGGCCTGGCACGGTTAAGGGGGGGCGATCGCTCGTTCCCACCCCCTATCCTGACCGGCCGGGGTGCTGCTCGGATACGGGTCTGGTGTTTTGTTTCGGCGTACGGGGGTCCCTCTTAAAATACATGGCATACCCAAGGGCCTGGTATGCTCTTGGAGGTGGAACCCATTCTCCAAGTCGGATCCCCGTTCAATATTGTGCCGTGGCTAAACGCAACCGCAGCTAAAAGCACTGTACAAATGCAGCTGACCTCTGTGCCTGGAGTCTTGAATTCCAGCAAAACATAAACCATGCTTTTATCTGCAGCAAAACAGCCGCCCGTGTGAAAGGGGCCTAATTGCTCCCACTCCTGTGTAAATTGTGTGTTGCAATCTATATTTTTGTGCGTAGACACCCCTGACGTGTGCATTTGTACATGCATGAGGGGCCTTGTTTTTTTTTATTTTTTATAAAATAGTATATACTGTGTGTTATATATTCGAGTATAAGCCAAGGCACCTAATTTTATCACAAAAAACTGGGAAGTGTATTGACTCGAGTATAAGCCTAGGGTGTCCATCTGCATGCCTCACTGTGCCCATGATTAGACTGATGTTTAACATGGGAGTCTATGGAGGGGGTGCGCGGCTTTGAAAAATCTGTGCTCCCCGGTTAGAGGAAAAATAGGGCTACATGTGTGCTAAGTTCTGCGTCCAGGGGACCTACGACTGGCAGGTTCCAGGTCCCTAAAGTCCGGGAGATCAGGCACAAAAAGGTGACTCGAGTATAAGCCGAGGGGGCATTTTCAGCACAAAAAAAATTGCTGAAAAACACTGCTTATACTCGAGAGTGTGTGTGTGTATGTATGTATACACACAAACACATGCACACATATATTTATATACACACACACACATATCATTTATTTATTTCACATAAGGAATGAAAAAGAGGGTAAGGAGGGATGTTACAGACCTGGCAGCGAAAGGGTTAAAGACATGCATTGATGGATAAAGGGGTCCTGTCAATGGGCTAATGCAGCAGGCCTTTAGGTTAATTTTGGCTTTCATTTGACATCAGTATAAGAGGCTTCAGAGATCATTCAGTGTTTGTTCACAAGTGCAGTTAATCTCTTTCCGAGGCCCCATTTCACACTTGTGAGACTTGTCCTGCGGCTTGGGACTGCAAAAATCATAATACAAGTCGTACCATTCATATCTGTGCGACTTCAAAGTAGTCCCTGTACTACTTTGGGTGCGAGTTGAGGTCTATAGACCTCAAGTTTACACAGGCATTCCCTGAAATCACAGCCACTTTGTGTGACTTTCAAGTCGCAGCACTGTGAAGGGGGCATAAGCTGTGCCAACCTGTTTCATGCCACGTTTGCCTTCCCATTGACTTGTATGGTGATTGTTCTGATGCAAAACAGAAATCTGTTAACACAGGTCTTTAGTATCTTGTATTGGCGATTTGTATTTGTTGTATCACTGCATGACGGCAACACAAGAAAATCGCTCAAAATTAAACTGAACACTATATTGCTAGAAACTATGGTAACAATATTTTTTTATTAGCTTGTAATGGTCTACATAAAGTTTATAAAGTCACAAGACAGGCTGAGAAATCTCTTCTTTCCCTTGCAGAATACTGTGATGAATAATTCAGGCAGCTGTGGTTTTATTGCATTGGTGGCAGAACACCAGACACCGACACCAAACAATCTAATGGATGGGGTTAGCCCAGAAATGAACCTGTTGCTCCTGGAGGCTTCTTGGATTCATAGCAAATTCATTTGGTGGTTGTGAGGATAAAAAATCATGTTTAGTGTCGGGATTCCTTTCACTTACCAAGTGGAGAATGAGTTATTCCAGAATACGTCATTACTGATCCCTGTCTGCAAAAAATTAAGATTGTAATGCAACTCTTAAAGCATGTTGGCCTTTTCTACAGGCAATATACTGTAAACTGATAATAAGAAACAATATACATGGAAATCAAGGGCACCTTCATCCCTAAAAATGCATATAATATGAAGAGATGAAGTACAAGACGGGAAGAGAGAAAAAAAGAAATTGGAATGGACTTGGAGAGGGGGGGGGGGGGGGGGGGTCGTAGCGTTAGAGAAATATATGCATTATATTACCAAAAGTATTGGGACGCCTGCCTTTACACGCACATGAACTTTAATGGCATCCCAGCCTTAGTCTGTAGGGTTCAATATTGAGTTCCCCCTCCCTTTGCAGCTATAACAGATTCAACTCTTCTGGGAAGACTGTCCACAAGGCTTAGGAGTGTCTATGGGAATGTGTGACCCATTCTTCCAGAAGTGCATTTGTGAGGTCAGGCATTGATGTGGATGAGAAGGTCCGACTTGCAGTCTCCACTCTAATTAATTCCAAAGGTGTTCTATCAGGTTGAGGTGCAGGCCAGTCAAGTTCCTCCACCCCAAACTCACTAGTGATTGGGACAGTCAGCAAAATCAGGTGGTGAAGTGGCAACCCATAGACATGAGGTTTGTTGTGCAATCCTGCTGGGGATGGGAGCACTTTACTATTTGCATTATTTGGCATTCTCCTTCTTGCGTCAAAAGGCCAGAAAGATCATGTGCAATAAACCTAGCCACCACTAGGCCCTACTTTCCATGTCCACCCAGGGAAGGCCTAGTGTTAGAGGGTCAAATTTACATTCTGATGTGACTAGTCCTATAACTTGGCTAAGGTGGGTTCTCGTATAAATAACCCAACTGTATCAATGATTTACAACCTTTGAAACCAGCTCTAGACTCGACCCTTTCTATGCATTGATATTTATTATAAGACATAACTGTCTTATGATAAATGCAGTCCCTACATTATGTGTGTGAACTCATTTTAGGTAATTAGTGTTGTAGTACTTATCTGCTAATTTGGAATAGTGTTTGGGAATTTCAGTGTCTACTGCAAGACTGTGGCTTATGTGCAACACTGGATCTAGAAATTAAAGCTTGAATATTTTCTTCCTGCCCTTTAGGTACCTATATTCTCACTAGAGCGTTGTTGCCTGTACTAGAGAATGAAGAGGGTGCCAGGGTGGTAAGTATTGAGGCAATTTACCTTTCCTGTGGCTGTGCTTTTAAAAAAAAAAAAAAGAGGACCTTCTTGACTTTATTCTGGTTATATTGCGTTCTCATTTCATGCTCGGCGGGGCCTCCTCAATTGTTTTCAACTCCAGTGACACATTCTTACCGTTATAAGTGGAGTGTCCGCACTCCTCCTTCACTCTCTTGCTCTCATCATGCATAAAAGTGATCTATCACCCAGAAACAAAGGGGAAATCCAATATGTATTTGTCTTTATTGGTGAGCAAGATTAAGATTTGATCTCCTATAATGCATGTTTCCACAAGCCTCCAGGAAAATTCTTTATCCGCCTTCAGTGTGTGGAATGGATCTCAGACTGATGATTATTATATTGTTCCAGGTGACAGTCTCTTCGGGTGGTATGCTGGTTCAAAAACTGGACGTGTCTGACTTGCAATTTGAAAAGGGCACATTTGATGGAACAATGGTGTACGCACAGAATAAGGTCTCTTCTTGCCTTTTTTTTTTTAATCTACTTGGGATTTATTTGACTTTAATTACATGAAATTATTTGCTTAATCTTTAACATAGTTTTGTCGGAAATGGCGGATGCCACCTGATTAGCAGAGAAAATGATTTGTATACGGATTGCGGGGGATTTGTCCTGGGGGGGATTGGGGAAGAGACTTCTCTGCCTATAGGCTCCTGAGATGACAATCCGGCCCTGAGCCGACCTGATTCAGTGTGTGGTGGGGGTGTTTTTTTTTTTTGTTTTTTTTAAGCTTTAGCTGTCATCCTCCTCCTCCTCCTCTCCTCCTATCTCCTACAAACTGAGTTTTTTTTTTTCCCCCCCTCATCTTTACTACAGAGGCAGCAAGTTGTATTGACTGAGCAGTGGGCCAAAGCATACCCAAAGATTCACTTTTCTGTCATGCACCCAGGCTGGGCAGACACACCAGGTAAATAACTGATCTGTAACCTTTTTTATGTGGGGCAGGCATAGGTATGGATATTTTTATTGGCTTTCTTGATGTGTGTACACCGGGCATCACTAAATGGTGGGCCGCAGTCTGTCTGGCCCGATCTACTGCTCTTTCCAGACCTCTGCGGTCGCGCCATTTAGCTACCGCTTTTGTCACCAGCCTCCGCCGCTGTCATTAGCAGAGTAGAACGGAGCGGGAGGCGGGACAATTCTGGACTGGGGGTGGGACTGGCACTGCATGCAGAGAAGCGGCTTCCTGAATTCAGGTTTTGCGTTAACCAGGAGGTGATTGGCTGCTTGGAGGCGATCCTAGCAGCAAATTACCAGCTTGATAATATGAAAAGTTGCCCGGCAGCTCCTGCACCCAATCCAGTGCTGCTGTTCCTCTGCCTTAAGATCAGGATTGCTCTGCCTCCTGCTCTCCTCTCTGTGAAAGGTAGGAGAGAGAAGAGAGGAAAAGACATGGCCCAGAAAGATGGGGAGTGAGCGGTCATATACAGGGGCAGTGCTGTATGTGTATGTATATAGGGGACCAATACTGTGGGGGATGTGCTTTGAGAGGGGGGGATATATATGAAGTGAGACAGTGCTGCTGGGGGGTGTAAAATAAAAAATATATATATATATATATTATATATATATTATATATATATATATATATTATATATATAATGTGCTTTGCGAAAGTATTCGGCCCCCTTGAACTTTGCGACCTTTTGCCACATTTCAGGCTTCAAACATAAAGATATACAACTGTAATTTTTTGTGAAGAATCAACAACAAGTGGGACATAATCATGAAGTGGAATGAAATTTATTGGATATTTCCAACTTTTTTAACACATAAAAAACTGAAAAATTGGGCGTGCAAAATTGTTCAGCCCCCTTAAGTTAATACTTTGTAGCGCCACCTTTTGCTGCGATTACAGCTGTAAGTCGCTTGGGGTATGTCTCTATCAGTTTTGCACATGGAGAGACTGACCTTTTTGCCCATTCCTCCTTGCAAAACAGCTCGAGCTCAGTGCGGTTGGATGGAGAGCGTTTGTGAACAGCAGTTTTCAGTTCTTTCCACAGATTCTCGATTGGATTCAGGTCTGGACTTTGACTTGGCCATTCTAACACCTGGATATGTTTATTTGTGAACCATTCCATTGTAGATTTTGCTTTATGTTTTGGATCATTGTCTTGTTGGAAGACAATCTCCGTCCAAGTCTCAGGTCTTTTGCAGACTCCATCAGGTTTTCTTCCAGAATGGTCCTGTATTTGGCTTCATCCATCTTCCTATCAATTTTAACCATCTTCCCTGTCCCTGCTGAAGAAAAGCAGGCCCAAACCATGATGCTGCCAACACCATGTTTGACAGTGGGGATGGTGTGTTCAGGGTGATGAGCTGTGTTGCTTTTACACCAAACATAACGTTTTGCATTGTTGCCAAAAAGTTCGATTTTAGTTTCATCTGACCGGAGCACCTTCTTCCACATGTTTGGTGTGTCTCCCAGGTGGCTTGTGGCAAACTTTAAACAACACTTTTTATGGATATCTTTAAGAAATGACTTTCTTCTTGCCACTCTTCCATAAAGGCCAGATTTGTGCAGTATACGACTGATTGTTGTCTTATGGACAGAGTCTCCCACCTCAGCTGTAGATCTCTGCAGTTCATCCAGAGTGATCATGGGCCTCTTGGCTGCATCTCTGATCAGTCTTCTTCTTGTATGAGGTGAAAGTTTAGAGGGACGGCCAGGTCTTCGTAGATTTGCAGTGGTCTGATACTCCTTCCATTTCAATATTATCGCTTGCAAAGTGCTCCTCGGGATGTTTAAAGCTTGGGAAATCTTTTTGTATCCAAATCCGGCTTTAAACTTCTCCACAACAGTATCTCGGACCTGCCTGGTGTGTTCCTTGTTCTTCATGATGCTCTCTGCGCTTTAAACGGATTTCTGAGACTATCACAGTGCAGGTGCATTTATACGGAGACTTGATTACACACAGGTGGATTCTATTTGTCATCATTGGTCATTTAAGTCAACATTGGATCATTCAGAGATCCTCACTGTACTTCTGGAGAGAGTTTGCTGCACTGAAAGTAAAGGGGCTGAATAATTTTGCACGCCCAATTTTTCAGTTTTGATTTGTTAAAAAGTTTGAAATATCCAATAAATTTTGTTCCACTCCATGATTGTGTCCCACTTGTTGTTGTTGTTGTTTTTTCTTCACAAAAAAATTGTTTTATATCTTTATGTTTGAAGCCTGAAATGTGACAAAAGGTCGCAAAGTTCAAGGGGGCCAAATACTTTCGCAAGGCACTGTGTGTGTGTATGTATATATATATATATATATATATATTTATATGTGTGGTGTATGTGTGTGTATATATATATATATTATATTATATATATATATATATATATATTTATATGTGTGGTGTATGTGTGTTGTGTGTGTGTGTGTGTGTATATATATATATAATATGAAGGGAGACAGTCCTGTTGAGGGGATATATGAAGGGGGACGGTGCTGTGTGGGGGGTGAGAGTTATACATGTAGGGGAGACAGGTCTGTGGGGGGGGGGGGGTGCTGTGGGTGGGAGGTTTTGATGTAAAGGGGACCTCTGCTGGAAAATTTTCTTTTTACAAATTGGCCCTCCATGAATTTTTAATTCAATTCCCCTGGTGTATATAACCCCAACTAATTATATCGCCAACACGGCCACAGTAGGTCACTGTTCTTTTACATGCACGTTCTTCAATTTTATTCAAGGTGTATGTGACTGGAATTTTTTTATTTAGCTGTAAGGTTATCAATGCCGGACTTCTATGAAAAAATGAAGACTAGATTACGCACTGAAGAACAAGGAGCAGACACAGTGGTGTGGCTCACCATATCTCCTGCTGCAGTCAAACATCCAAGTGGACTCTTCTTCCAAGGTAGAATCCTCACTTTCTGTGTAGCCTTAGCTTTTCAGTCTTGATATATAATTACAGTACAGACCAAAAGTTTGGACACACCTTCTCATTCCAAGAGTTTTCTTTATTTTCATGACTATGAAAATTGTAGAGTCACACTAAGGCATCAAAACTATGAATTAACACATGTGGAATTATATACATAACAAAAAGTGAAGGACCTAGAATATGATCTATATTTTCAGTTGTTTCACACTTTTTGTTATATATATATATATATATATTATATATATATATATATTTATATATATTATATATTTATATATATATATATATATATATAATTACACATGTGTTAATTCATAGTTTTGATGCCTTAGTGTGACTCTACAATTTTCATAGTCATGAAAATAAAGAAAACTCTTGGAATGAGAAGGTGTGTCCAAACTTTTGGTCTGTAATTATATAATCATTATAAAATATCGCAAACGATGGTGGGGAATAGCTGTGCTCCCAGCACCGATAGGCAAAATAGCAGAACGCAGTATAGTTTCTACTTGCACCCATACTGGATACCCATGTGATGAGCCGGACCCATCCATTTTTTTTATTTATTTTTTTACACAGTCCTATCTGTCAACAAGAGTGCTACAAATATATACAATAAAAAATATGTGTGTGTAAATATATTATATATTTTTTTTTTTTTTTTTAGATCGTAAGCCTGTTTCTACCCACTTACCCCTGGCTTTCACTCACTCCTCCACAGACGATGAAGAGAAGTTTCTTCAGATTCTACAAGACATGGCACTGAAATTTGCTCCATCATCCAAGCTGTAGTAAACATTCCAGTTCTTAGGACGGTGTCTGGCTTTTGATGCTGTGAGCTCTCCCAGGAAAGGAGAGGTTACTAAATTATAATCAGTAACCTTACTGTATATCCTAATGTGCTTGTTGGTGCACTGATATCGTACAGCTTTAAAAGTGCCTACCTGTAATTGTTTACATTTGCTTTATTAATATTTAATTCCTCCTGTGCATGAACAAAGAAAATGTTTCTTGCGATATTTCTGTGGTGAGGCGGCAGTGTTCTACCTCAAGGAAAGCTATGACAATAGCTAGGATGATAGGACTTTGAGTCTGCATTCAGCTGTGAATATGATGGATGATTAGTGTTTTTTACACTGAAACACCATTCATGACTGGTATTTATGAAGGGCGAGTCTATTTGTAGAAATGTACCAGCAAATTGTCCATGAAATGCATTCCTTACATTGGTGATAACTGTCATGATGTGAGTGGTCCTCTGATTGAACAGACTACTGAAATGTGGTTGGATAGGAGCTTTCATGCTCATGTGTTCCATTTTGCCATATTGAAATAAATATTTTTGGCCATCTTACTCTGGTATTTCTTTCCATCACTTACATTTATATGCTGACAGTAGTGGAGCCAAACCAGCACCTGAATACATCCTAGTCCCCGTTTACATCTAGCAATTTAGGAGCATGGGCAGAATTGCTGAAATTCTACCCGCAATTTCAAATTGCAATGCTGGCAAAACACAGCATATGTTTGTGTGCCATTCGTTTTTTAATGGCACCAAAACATGGTGTACAAACCTTGTCACCCCAAAAAGGTGCGCTGCATTTTTCCAGCATTGCAGTACCATTTGAAATTGCTGCAATTCTGCCCATAATCCCAAATCACTGGATGTTTAGGCCTCATGTAAACTGCTGCTGGTAAACGCAAGTTCGGAGTTGCAGTTGCGTTTTTATGAGCCTTTTTTTTTTTTTAAGGCAAAAAAATGAGTTCGGATATCAAAGTTTCCGACGCCAAACGCTTCTAAATGCAAACTCAGCATAACGGACGTTTTAAACATGGGTTACTATCTGTCAAGTTTAGAGGTAGACCGATATGGGTTTTTCTCTGGCCGATGCAGATATTTAGAAATATGGGCGGCCGATTATATGATGCAGATTTTTGTGGCTGATTAAAAACAATCAAAAATAAAAAACACCTCACCCACTCCACTCCTTCCTGCTTACTCCTGTCACTCTAGCACACACTTGATGTCCTCAGTACAGGTGGTATTGGTTTGGAACTGACAGATGGCACAGGCAGGTGGCACTGGTTTGGAACTGACAGATGGCGCTGACAGGCATTGTCAGGTGGCACTGATTGGCACTAGTTTGGGACAAATGGCACTGGCAATTGGAACTGGTAGGCAGTGGCGGGTGACACTGGCTGGCAGTGTTTGGCACTGGCTGGTGGCACTGATTAGCACTGGCTGCTTTCACACTAAGCTGAGTGTAACTGTGTGACACTAACAGAGGAGAGAGAGAGAGAGGAGCTGTCAGCTTGATGTCAAGGGTTGGCAGGACCCAGCAGCTAAATTACAGCAGCCAATGTTTGGGCTGCTTTTGAAAGGGGGCGTGGCCACATACACATAGCAGCCCACCCAGATACCATACCATTGGCTGGTGTAATATAGTTGCTGGGTCCCACCCACACCCGACATCGAGCTGAGAGCTCCTCTGTCTCTGTGTCTCTCTCTCTCTCTCTCTCTCTCTCTCTCTCTCTCTCTCTCTCTCTCTCTCAGTGCGGCTCTTGATGCTGCCAGAGACGCTGAGTGTGGAGGAGGGAGGAGGAACGGCAGTCAGTGTAAAATATCAGCCTAATTTTGATAATCTTTGATTTATCAAATATCGGCCAATATATCGGTCCTCCTCTGGTCAAGTTAAATAGTTCAACAGAGGTTGTAAAAACGTCTCGTGTACATGAAGCCTTAAGGGTGGAAATGTGGATTGGCCTGGAGTCGGGTTAACCTAGTTTGTTTATGACAATTGGTTTGCAGAACTAAGTCTACAGTTCAAGTGTAGTGCGGCTAGAACATAAAGCGACAGCAAACTAAACTGTTCATCAAATTTAGAGGTGGAAGCAGGTGACCCCAGGTAACAGCTGTGTCTGCCCTAGAAGAACCTGAACCAGGAGGGTGTTCAAAGTCTGCAATGGCAGCAACTACATTTGTGTGTGTGTGTGTGTGTGTGTGTATATGTGTGTATATATAATATACACACACAACTACAGGTAAAATGTGGTCTTTTCCAAGGACATGCTGTATAAGGAAACTAGTGAATGATGTGCTGATCAGTTTTGTCAATAAAGCAGCTGACATCCGCACCTGAACTAAATTGCTATTTAAATGAGAACTGCACTGTTAAAAAAAATTTTTTCCTGTGCTGTACTAACAGTGAGAAGCACTAACAGCATTTCTGGTTTAGTCACTAGGGCAGTGTGAAGATCAGCATGAACCCCCGTTCAAATGATCTGATATTTTTTTAACAGAGATGAATGATCTGATGTTTAATCTGAAACTCTGCTATGGGTTACATTACATTTGTCTTATTGACCAAGTCTGTGACCTTTACATCTGACATTGGCACTTTGTTCACAACTGGACAATGGAAAATAAAATCGTACTTCTCTAAGAAAACGTTTTTGTCTCACCTTTTTGTTACTGTACATGAGATATTATCAGTGTATTTAGGGGCCATCTTATTCATACAATAGGGCTTATTCAGTAAAATAATGGAACAAGCTAATTACTAAGTGTGTTGTACAATGGTGATCACAACCATTCAGTCTTTATTTAGTGAGGATTCAGGAAAATTGGTTCTGCAATTTTTTCCTTTTTAGCCCAGGTTCACACTGAACAGCTGAACTCGCACGATTTCACTCCCGCTGGCAGTCCCGATTTCGTCCGCGATTTAAGAGACATCTTTGCAGTTTTCTGCACAGATATCAATGTAAATCATGGCCCGAAATCGCAAAAAGTAATACAAAAGCCACTTTTTGAAATCGGTGCAGCGCCGCAGATGCGGCTTCGCACCGATTAAGATGGTGCAAATGCCGCCGATTTAAGATGCAATTTGAAATCACATCTCAAATCGTACCAGTGTTAACCAGGGCTTAATGGACTTCTGAGGAAAAATAAAAAGGCCCAGAAAAATTGGGATTTTTCTTTTTCTTTTTTCCTGGAAAATTTAAAAAGCCAATTTTTTTTTTTTTTTTTTTTTTACAATGGCAAATAATATATAACAAAGACCTTACTAAAATATTTCTGGAAATTTATGTAAAGTCTGTGTAAATTGAATGCAAGTTCTCTCGGCTGAAGACCAAGCCAATCCTTGAATACAATTCAAGTAAAACCGTACTTCTCAATGCAGTTCTCAAACAAGAGAAATGTGCATTTATGCCACTAGGGGGCACTGTGGAGAGAGAGGCTGCAGTTTAGTTTGCTTGTGGGCTCCATCTTGTACCTCCTACAGTTGGGTAATTGTTGGGATACAGTAGATCGTTTCTGTCCTGTCAGGTAAGAGTTGAAATTTGTGTAACAAATTGGTTTATCTTAATCACTTGCATGGACGGCTGGGCGAAATGACGTTGCGTTGCTTCTCCCTGTGGCCACTACTGGGAGTACTCGGCGTGCACCCGCAATCGCTCGTGACACAGCAAGAACTGCGCCCAGATTCCGGTTCTTTCAGGGGAGACATGACCGATCGTATGTTCATACAAGGTATTAAGAGCGATCTGTAATTTCTCCTAGCAAGTCCCATCCACCCTTCAGTTAGAACACAGTTAACCCCTTGATCGCCCCTAGTGTTAACCCCTTCCCTGTTAGTGACATTTTTACAGTAATTGGTGCATTTTTATAGCATTGATCGCTGTAAAATTGTCAATGGTGTCCCAGCTGTCTGCCATAATGTCACTGTCCTGATAAAAATCGCAGATCGCTGCCGTTACTAGTAAATAAATAAAATATGATAATTATATCCCCTAGTTAGTAGATGCACAAACCAATCAATATACGCTTATTGCGATTTTTACCAAAAAAAGTAGAAGAATACGGATCGGCCTAAACTGAGGAAAAAAGTTCTCTTTTGGGGTTATTTATAATCGCAAAAAGTAAAAAAAATAGCATTTTTTTTTCAAAATTATCGCTCTATTTTTGTTTATAGCGCAAAAAATAAAAACCGCAGAGGTCAAATACCACCAAAATAAAGCTCTATTTGTGGGGGGAAAAAAAAGGACAAATTTTGTTTGGGAGCCATGTCGCACGACCGCGCAATTGTCATTCAGAGGGTGACGGTGCTGACAATTGGCCGGGCAGGAAGGGGGTTTAAGTACCCAGTAAGAAAGTGGTTAAAGCCGTTGGCTTCCACTGCCGTCCATCACAGCCAGTGAGGAGATAGCAGGGGCATGGTTGAGCTGCACGCTGTCTCAGACACAGGCGGCTTGGGAGCGAGCAAGCAGCTTGCTATGGAAGCAGATGGGAGGGGCCAGGAGCGCCAGCAGGGGGACCAGAGAAGAAGATTGGAGCTGCTCTGTGCAAAACCATTGAGGTTTATTAACCACTTGCCACATGCAGATATACGTCTGCACCATGGCACGTACCGGTACGTTCCCTTTAAGAAGCAGTTGTTGCGGGTCCTGTGGGCATACCCGCGACCGTCTAGGTCAGGAAATGGATAGTAGTCATCACAGACTCCAAATTAGAGCTTACCGCAGCTGCCTGCTTGATTAACTTGATTAACACCCTTCCCATACGCAGATACAAGAAGTCTCACACTAAACGCCACCTTCTAGCAGCTAAAACACTCATTCCTCTCCATTGGAAGTCCAGACATGTTCCCAAATTTACAGACTGGTTAGATCAGGGATCCTCAAACTACGGCCCTCCAGCTGTTGTGGAACTACACATCCCATGAGGCATTGTAAAACTCTGACATTCACAGACATGACTAGGCATGATGGGAATTGTAGTTCCTGAACAACTGGAGGGCCGTAGTTTGAAGACCCATGGGTTAGATGGGAGTAAACCACATATACAAAATGGAAGAAATAGCGGCCATGAAGAGAGCACAGCAAAAGTTTTATTGAAACCTGGCGATCATGGGTTTCATTCTTATACTCCCCCCGAATACCAGTTACTTAACACATAATACTTCAACTACCGTAAAAATTGTTTAAGGTGGACAGACACCATATTGACAGTACTATCTCCTTTTCTTTTGCACGTGTTCCATATTAATCTTCCTCATACAGTGTATTCCGAATGACAGACTGGTGGTAAGTTACTTTTTCCTGCACCTTTAGGCTCCATGCGCTATGCTACTACCCCATCCCTCACCCTATTCTCTTTCCCCAGCCCAACCCTTTTCTATAATATCAAGTATGTTCTACGTACAAGCCTTGGTTGTATGACTTTCTATGTTACACTTGTATAACTTGTTACTGTAATAAGCCTCAATAAAACCTTTGATTGTGGGAAAAAAAAAAAAAGTACCTGTTCCAGCTTGCATACAAATTCAACTTAAGAACAAACCTACAAAACATATCATATTTGTAACCTGGGGACTGCCTGTAATCTACAAAGGCCCTTATCCAGGTTGGACATGTGGGACTTTGCTCTCTTCTAAAGCCTCATACACACGGTCGGACTTCAAACAAACGTTTCCGTGGATTTTTGTCTGAAGGGGGTTGGCCGGGCATATCCATGGCATAAACAGAGCAGGACTGTTCCAAAACTTTTCCAACATCACACATTTTTTCTGCTCTTTACCACCACCCCTTGGTCAACTTCTGCTATTGTTAGTTGATTTTAAACATTGGTTCAGGGCATGCGCATTTGTACTTCGGACAAAAGTCCGATGGATTTTTGTACACACGATAGGACTTTACACCGTAGGACTTTTGTTGCCGAAAAGTTTGTCCATTTTCGGAGCGAAAAAGTTTGTCCGATGGAGCGTACACATGGTAAGAATTTTTGGAAAACTTGCTAATTTTGAAGTTTGTTGGTAAAAAGTTTGACCGTGTGTATGGGGCTTAAGACTACGGTCCAAACTAGGACTTATGCCGCGTACACACGACCATTTATCGGGTTGTAAAAAATTACTTTTTTTATGTCATTAAAAACTATCGTGTGTGGGCTCCAGAGCATTTTTCACTTTGTAAAAAATGGACATTAAAAATTTCGAACATGCTCTAATTTTTCACGTTGTTTTTAATGTTGTCGTTTTTAACTTTGTAAAAAATGGTCGTGTGTAGGCTTTAACGATGTGAAAAAAAAAACGCACATGCTGAGAAGCAAGTTGTGAGATGGGAGCCCTCGTTCTGGTAAAACTACTCTTCGTAATAGAGATAGCACATTTATCACGCTGTAACAGATTGAAAAGCGCAAATCGTCTTTTACTAACACAAAATCAGCAGAAGTGGCGCCATCCGCATTGAACTTCCCCTTTATAGTGCGGTCGTACGTCACCGCGCTTTGCTAGAGCATTTTTTTTTCCATGACCGTGTGTAGGCAAGGCTGTTTTAACGATGTGGTTGAAAAAAATAAATTTTTCTCTAGACCATTAAAAACTTAATTTTTTACAACCCGAAAAACGTTTGTGTGTACGCGGCATTAGTCTTAGAGGAGCTGCCATTGCTGTGTCATTCAGCAGCACAAATCTGCTGCACAGAATTAGGTCATCAGGAAGCACTATGTGCCCATTGGTCAGTAACCTTCTACACCAGGCAGGTCCAAAGTCCAGCCCGTGACCCGGTTTTGGATGGCCCGCCTGGTAATTTTGACATGTATATCTTTTGTGGCCCCCCAACAAATCCCTGAGCGCCGGGGGCCACCAAAGATATACATACTTGCTGCCTTTGAGGAGACAGGATGGGTGCTGTACAGGATACAGGAGTATTTCCTGTTTACATGGCATCTTGTGTAAAAGGAAGTCCCGTCTCCTGCCCTGCCATTGGACAACTGTTCTGTCCATCACAGGAGGTGGGACTTTCAATTAAAGAGGCAGCCGAGAACACAGGAGTTTCTCCTGTATGTCGGCGCTCGTCCTGCCCCTTCTCTGTCTCCTCTGCAGGCTGCAGATGGACATGAATCAGGCTTCACTGACTTTAATGGTGATTATTGGCAATGTGGGTGCTGCTGCCTTAATGGGAATATGGGCGCTGCCTTAATGGGAATGTTGGTGGTGCATGAATGGCAATAATGGGTGCGCATTATTGGCAATATGGTCATGGGCGTCCGCTCCATAGGGCAAGGGAGGGCCCTTGCCCCCCCCCCCCCCCCCCCCCTAGAAACAAGTGCCATGATTCTCTCCGGGCAGGAAGCAAGGCGGCAGCACAGTGAAAGAAATTAGAGCCGCTCTCTCCCTCTTCTAGCTCCCCTGACAGAGAGGGGGAGGGGGGTGATATACAGTGCAGATAAGGTTGCCACCTGTACGGGATTCCCCGTACAGTACGGGTCTGGAATCATGTGCCCGGGGTTTTGTACTGCCTGAAACCCGGGCACATGATTCAGCCCAGAACAGGGGCAGACCATCCAGAGAGGGGGAACCATCAGCACACCTTTCACTGTGAAACCGCAGCAGCGGTGCCTGCTGTGTGTTCGGGGTTCAATGCTCCTTTCTGTCCCCCCCCCCCTCCCTCCAGTCTCGTGCTGTGCGGTGCGGTGTCCCTGTTATCTCTGACTCCCCCTCCAATCAGCAGTGCGGTGTGCTGTGAGACCTGGGAGGCGGAGCTCACTGTAGCTCCTGTCGGGCGTGCCAGAGGAAGGGAGGAGGTGAGTGAGAGGAATTTTTCTGGGGGGAGAAGTTTCCTAGGGTGGATAGTAGTAGTACAAACTTTCATGGAGATTTTTTCTCAGGAGAAGAATCAGAGGAGATAGTGAGTTTGAGTGTGTGGGAGGGGGGGGTGAGGTCTGCAGCAGCCCGATCACAGCCCGTTCACACAACACACACACACACCAATCACATGTGACAGATCACTTCACACTTCATGAACAGTCTGTGCAAACATCATCCAATCCAATTGTTCAGACTGGATAATGTGGGGTCATTTATAGCCATTCATGTAACCTGTGTGTGTATGTGGTGAGTTCACACTTCTGATTGTACATGTATCCAGGCTCTGAGTCACCACATACACACACAGGTTACATGAATGGCTATAAATGACCCCACATTATCCAGTCTGAACAATTGGATTGGATACAGAGTGCTAGAAGCTGGATTACATAGATCTGTACATACATCTAGTACTGTTGTGTGATTCATTGTTGTAAATGTTTTTAGTGGATGAGATTTTTTTTATACATCGCTATCTGACCACTTCTCAGCCCCCAATTCCCCCCAGCTTGCATCACCCCCAGATCACGTCATACAGACATCACTCCGAGCTGCTTCCTAACCCCCCCCCCCCCCCCCCCCCCCCCAGCTAAGGGACATCAATCCATGCTCACTTTCCTTCCCTTAGCTTCCCAACATCACTCCCTGGTCATTCCATAGACACCACAAGAAATCCCTCCCCATACTGCCACTGCCATACCCTCTCACCTCCTCTTCTGTACTAACTGCGCCCATCATACCCTCTGCACTCCTCTCCCGTACTAACTGCACCCATCATACCCTCTGCACTCCTCTCCCGTACTAACTGCACCCATCATACCCTCTGCACTCCTCTCCCGTACTAACTGCACCCATCATACCCTCTGCACTCCTCTCTTGTACATACTACACCCATCATACCCTCTGCACTCCTCTCCTGTACATACTGCCCCATCATACCCTCTGCACTCCTCTCCTGTACATACTGCCCCATCATACCCTCTGCACTCCTCTCCTGTACATACTACCCCATCATACCCTCTGCACTCCTCTCCTGTACATACTACCCCATCATACCCTCTGCACTCCTCTCCTGTTACATACTACCCCATCATACCCTCTGCACTCCTCTCCTGTACATACTACCCCATCATACCCTCTGCACTCCTCTCCTGTACATACTGCCCCATCATACCCTCTGCACTCCTCTCTTGTACATACTACCCCATCATACCCTCTGCACTCCTCTCCTGTACATACTACCCCATCATACCCTCTGCACTCCTCTCCTGTACATACTGCCCCATCATTCCCTCTGCACTCCTGTACATACTACCCCATCATACCCTCTGCACTCCTCTCCTGTACATACTACCCCATCATACCCTCTGCACTCCTCTCCTGTACATACTACCCCATCATACCCTCTGCACTCCTCTCCTGTACATACTGCCCCATCATACCCTCTGCACTCCTCTCCTGTACATACTGCCCCATCATACCCTCTGCACTCCTCTCTTGTACATACTACCCCATCATACCCTCTGCACTCCTCTCCTGTACATACTGCCCCCATCATACCCTCTGCACTCCTCCTTTCCTGTACATACTGCCCCATCATACCCTCTGCACTCCTCCTCTCCTGTACATACTGCCCCATCATACCCTCTGCACTCCTCCTCTCCTGTACATACTGCCCATGCACTCCTCTCCTGTACATACTGCCCCATCATACCCTCTGCACTCCTCCTCTCCTGTACATACTACCCCATCATACCCTCTGCACTTCTCTTCTGCAGAACCCTGTGCATTCAAATGTAATTGGGAACTCTGGATTCAGATCTAAAGGAGAACAAGGTTGACTCTGATATAAAGGGGGACTTTTGTGATTAACTCCTTATGATTAGAAATTTTATTTAATCACAGTATATACTACATAAAAAAATAAAAATTAGCTGTGCATTGCTTTGTACAGAGGTAATGAATTTAATGTACTACAATAATATATATATATATATATATATATATATATATGTGTGCGCTGCTAATGTGTTCGGGTTTGGCTTGACGAAAAGGTGGCAACCATAAGTGCAGACAGCCTGCGGCTCTCCTCTCCCTCTCTCTGACAAATGGAGCCGCGGCGCTGTGACAGGAAGAGGCGAGCCGCTGGCTGTTTGCAATGTATATCTCCCCCGATCGCGCCCCCCCCCTCCTCCCCCTCTCTGTCAGCTGGACGCCCCGCCCCCCCCTGAAATCTAACAGGGCATGTTGGGCAGCTGGGTGGGCTGGTGAGGGAGCGGGTGGGCAGGTGACAGCGTGTCACTGTGGCTCCGCTGACAGGTGTCAGGTGAGAGAGTTTGCGGGCCGGGCAGCTGGGCTTGGTGAGTGTCTTGATGAATGTCTGAGCCCGAGCAAGTGCTGGCCAATCAGCGAGCTGGTAAGCGGGAGGGAGCAGAGAGATGACATCATCTCTTACCGCCCGCCCTGCAGCTCTGCCCTCTCTGTGTAGGCAGCGCGGGGATCAGAGAGATTAAATAATCTCTCTGCTGCCTGACAACCCTGGCCCCTGACTCTGGAACACAGCAAGGCACAATTGGAGAAAGCAAGTGACAATCCGAACCACAACATGTGACAGGCGCTGTGGCAAGTGACAATCCACAATGTGTGACAGCAGGCGACGTGGCAACTGGCAATCCACAACAGGCGACGTGGCAAGTGACAATCCACACTGTGTGACAGCAGGCGACGTTGCAACTGGCAAGTGACAATCCACAACATGTGACAGGCGACATGGCAAGTGACAATCCGCAACACATGGCAGGCAATAGTGGCAAGTGACAATCCACAGCATGTGACAGGCGACGTGGCAAGTGACAATCCGCAACGCATGGCAGGCAATAGTGGCAAGTGACACACACGGGGGTCCAACTGATTCTGCATTATGGTGAGTTGAACCATTTCATCTTGTATAACAATGTAATAATAGAAATAGGTCCAGTGATGCAGGGTGCTGTGTAATGTAAAGGGGACCAGTGATGCAGGGTGCTGTGTAATGTAAAGGGGCCCAGAGGTGCAGTTGTGGAGAGGGGGTACACAGTAGGGATGAAGAGATATTGAAAGATGCAGGGGGCACAGTGGGGTGTTTTTACATTTTAACTTTTTTATGCGACTGTATCGCCGCTGCCAAAGCGCCTTCATTTAAAATTTAAGATTTCCTCCTGAAATTTTTAAAGTGAAGGTGCGTGTTTTAAGCCTGATAAATACGGTATATCCAAAAAACACGCCCAAGCTCATCTCTTCACCACACACAGCCACAAAGACAAGAGAATTGGTGCTCGAACAAACACAATTAGACTGAATTTTACTGAGTTAACATACGTCAAGCAAAATGGTCGGCCCTCAAGCATGTTCACTTCATCAAATCTGGCCCTGTTTGAAAAAAGTTTGGACACCCCTGTTCTACACAATACTGTACCAGCAATGCAGTATATCATGCCTGCCAAAAAAGCAGACAAGCTTCACATAGAGAAGTACATTTCTAAAAAAATAAATCAAATGGCTTGAAATGGATGTAAAGGTTGAAGTATTTTTTTTTTTGAATAGTGTTACACTTTACATGCTCTGTGCCCAGATTCTCATCTTCTGGAGGTCCCCCGCTGGCTCTCCTAGTTCCTCCCCCGTCACATGCCCCCACAGCACGTTGCTTCCTATGGTAACATTTGTGCGGGCTCCATCTTGCACTGTGCGCATCTATTGATTCTTCACCACCCTCCCAGCTCCCTCATCACTGCATTTGATTGACAGCAGCCAATGAGAGAGAGAGAGAAAGAGAATATATTTCTACCACAAAAGGTGAATCTAAAAGGAATTGCAAGTTCTCAGATGTAATATTCCTCCATTTTGATGCAATTTATTACATAATACAGTATATACAGATTTTGCATAAAACTTAGACATTACGGATATGATAGCTGTGTTATCTAGCTATCAAACAACCACCTGAAATGACTAACCTAAATACTTTGGTATGTCTGGCTCACCAGATATTACTGAATACCTTCCTACATTCATGTTCTAATATAAACAAAAGTTTCCAATATTCAAAAATCAAAAGGCAAGCAGATTGATGTATTTGGACTGAACATAACAAGGGAGCACATGGGACTCCCACCAACATATCTCATATCGATAGCTCTGCTACCCAATGACATGACATTTTAGTGGATTTGCATTATATATTCATCCAGAATTAGAGATTTGTGATATTCTATCCGTAGAAATAAATGCCCATTATCTAGTTCCTTCATGAGATGTACACTGGTCCATCCAACAGAGCAGCATTTAAGGGTGCCGATGGGACTACAGGTAGCTCCAGTGAAAAGCGGCTCCATTGGCTGGGCAGGAAACCATTGGTTGATCCTTTTTTCTTCTTACCGTCACGGCCCATACATGCTTGTAGAATAAACAAAGTGCAGTATGTATATATCTTTTGGTACCCAAGGTCCAAGAGTTAAGGCTACAGTACCAAAGCGTAAAAATCTGCATCCCTGAATTGAATGAATATTTGGTTTCCATGGAATATCCACATTTCTCTTCTGCAGTGTCCTACTTTGCCCAGGGAGATATTTCTCAGTACATAGAACTGAACTCATCAGGGGCTAACCGTATCACTCTCATAACTCATTTGAGATGCCTAGTCATAAAAGAAAACACCATACTGAGAGAAATGTATAGACCGACATACTCTCTCCTCCTAAAAATGTGGTCTGGCTATATAACCAATACAATGGCCTCAATACTTTATTTCACCGATGCAGAATAAGTATGCAGATGACTTTTGCCTCCACTGGCTGCATATAAGAACAAAAGATGATCAGGACAGCCGCACTCCAATCCAACGTAACTTTAATGTAAAAAAATGGAAACAGGCACTACAAATCACACATGTTTCACACCAACTTCAGTGTTTACTCATAGCAGAAATAAACACTGAAGTTAGTGTGAAACGCATCAGATGTCCTAGGTTTCGTTGCTGTGACTTGTAGTGCCCATTTCCCGTTTTTTACATTAAAGTTACATTGGATTGGAGTGTGGCTGTCCTGATCATGTTTTGTTCTTATTTGCCATGTGCATTGCTAGCACCCTCGGTTCCTGAGAAGAAGATTTGCACCCAACAAGACCTGCCTGGAGCGGCAATCTCTGTCTCTTTATAGTACACTGGCTGCATACCTGGTCCAGGTCGGTGACTCACAAAGTTCTAAAGCTCATGTTCAGGTAGTCTGCTAATGGCTGTCTATACATCTCATACAGTGGGTCAGCAATGGATCCCTTAAAGAGTAACTCCACTTGTTGAGACAAAAATAAATAAATTCCCCTGTGGGTGATCTATGTACATGCCAAGAATTTTAACCACTTCCAGCATTTCTCTTCTACATGTAAAAATCATATTTAATTTTTTTTTGCTCAAACTACTCATAACCCCCAAACATTATATAATAATTTTTTATTTTTTGAGCGGAGACCCTAGGAAACAAAATGGCAGTTGTTACAATTTTTTTTAATGTCACAGGGTATTATCGCAGCAATTTTACAAATTAAAAAAATAAATAAAAATTATATATATATATATATATATTATAATTTTTTTTTTTTTAATTCATGAATTTTAATTTTTAAACGCGAAATCACGTTGCTATTTGTCAATGTAAACGACGTGAACGTAACTAACGTCGAGCCCCATTCCCGAATGTTTTACGCAAACGATGTAACCGACGTACAATTCGACGATGTCCCGACGTCCATACTTAACATTGGCTACGCCTCCTATAGCAGGGGTAACCTTACGCCGCAATAACGCTTACGCAAACGACGTAAACTACGCCGGCCGGCCGCAAGTACATTCGGGAATTGCTGTAAATCCCTCATTTACATATTCGACGCATAAAACGACGGAAGCGCCACCTAGCGGCCAGCGTAAAACTGCAACTAATATACGACAGGTGTAACAGAATTACGCCGCTCGTATATTAGCAGAATTCCAGGGTATCTTCTTTTCTGAATAGCAAAAAAAGATACGCCGGCTATTCTTAATATTTACGCGGCGTATCTCTTGATACGCCAACGTAAATAGTATCTGAATCCGGCCCAGTATATTTTTTTTTAGCAGACACCCTAGGGCAGGGGTGTCAAACTGGCAGCCCTCCAGCTGTTGCAAAACTACAAGTCCCATGAGGCATTGCAAGGCTAACAGATACAAGCATGACTCCCACAGGCAGAGGCATGATGGGACTTGTAGTTTTGGAACAGCTGGAGGGCCGCCAGTTTGACACCCCTGCCCTAGGGAATAAAATGGCGGTCACTGCAACTTTTTTTCTCACACGGTATTTGCGCAATAATTTTTCAAACGCCTTTTTTTGGGAAAAAAAATGGTTTCATGAATTAAAAAATAACAAAACAGTAAAGTTAGCCGAATTTTGTTGTATAATGTGAAAGATTCATGGAATGGCGCCAAACTTTGGTACTTAAAAATCTCCATAGGCCACACTAACATTTTTTGCAGGTTACTATTTTCGAGTTACAGAGGAGGCCTAGTGCTAGAATTGTTGCACACGCTCTAACGCACACGACCTCACATGCCGACAGCCGCGGTTGCGGCTTTGTTTACTTCCGGGTACCGGACGTGACGTCGCGCCCGGACCTCCGACGGTCATAGAGATGGTCCGTCTGGTCACCAGTCATCTCTATGCTAACCCAGCTAGCGCCGGTCGATTCGCTCTCAGGGCCCCCGATGGCACGGGAGAGCCTGGAGAAGCACCTGATGTCGGCGGGAGTAGGGGGGACGTCCCCTCCCGCTGCCTATAAGAACGATCAAGCAGTGGAACCGCCGCTTTGATTATTCTCATCGTGCACAGAATCGCCGGCTAAAGACGGCGATATCTGAATGATGCCTGTAGCTGCAGGCATCATTCAGATATCCCCACACAAAGTGCAGGAGGTCATATGACGTCCTCCCGTGGAGAAGTGGTTAAAGAGGAACTGCAGTCTGATCACATAATTTGTAATAGAAACATCTTTGCCATTCTAAAGCTTCCCTCCAACCACTGCATATTATTTTATTTTATATATACTACGATTCTGTATTTGCCAAATATGCTGCAGAAATCTCCCTCCACCGAGTCTGGCTGCAATCATTTTAACGGTGGGCAGCTGAAGCTGGTGCCTGTTCATTAGTATTTATTTTGGCAGCAAATGTTGATCTAGTTTTAGCTTTAGGACTAAAATCCAGTTTTAGTCCCATTTTAGTCTTCTGCAATTGTTTTCGTATTTAGTTGAGTAAATTTCCAGTATATTTTAGTTGATTAAAACAAATTTTAGTCATCTAAAATCGAATGGTTGTAATTAAATTGTAATGCATTAGTTAACATTTCTCTACAATTCCCAAAGTCATTATATAATATATTGCTGGAGTGAAAAATCTAATATGTTATTATTTATGGTATTGAGGTATGAACATGCACTCCAGACCAGTGTTCATTTTGAAGTCAAGTTTCAATTTAGTTTTAGTCTTTTGACTAAAAGGGCATTTTAGTTTTAGTCATATTTTAGTCATCTCAGTTGTTTTAGTCGTATTTTAGTCGACTAAAATGTTTTAGTCGACAGAATTAACACTGCTGTTCACTTCCTGGATTTACACAGAGGCACCCCTCCAGCTCTGCAGCCCTGATTGGCCCTCCAATGACTCACAAGAGTGAGAGCTGTGCATGATGTCATAAGCCTAGGCTTACGACAAAAAACAGGAAGTGGTCTGTATAAGGTATTTACTGGCAAAAAAAATGTTTTACTATCCAAAGTTAAAAACAAGGGCAGAAGATTTAATAGATGGAAAGTTGAAAAAATTACTGAAGGTCCGTGCTAAATATTAATTGTTTATTGTGTAAAGGGACAGTGCACCATTTTTTGTTTTGGATTTGATATTGGCCCAGTGTCTGAGTTATATAGGCTGCAGCAGTCCAATAAATAAAGAGCTTTTATTTATTTTTTTTAACACAAAAGTGGAGTTACTCTTCGACCCATTTCACATTGAGGAGTTTTTCAGGCGGTACAGCGCTAAAAATTGCGCGGCTATACCGCTTGAAAAATTCCTGCCCCAGCAACCTCAATGTGAAAGCCCGAGGGCTTTTACACTGAGGTGATGCGCTGGTGGGAGAGAAAAAAAACTCCTGTCAGCAGCATCTTTGGAGCGGTGAGAGGAGCGGCGTGTATACCACTCCTACTCCGCTCCTTCCCATTGAAAACAATGGGAGACCGTGGCAATCCCGCCCACAATGAGCCTCTACAGAGGCGCATTGCGGGCGGTATTAACCCTTTCACGGCTGCTAGTGGGGGTTAATACCGCACCGCTATCGGCCACAACTTCCGGTGGTACAGCGCCGCTATAGCGCCAGCGCACCTCCACTGCCCCATGTGAAAGGGGCCTTAAAGAGTTATTTACTCTCATTTAGAAATCACCTGTAAGAGCCGGTTCACACTGGGGTGTTGCGTCCCATTCTGTGCAGAAGAACCATTCTAATAGGAGCGACGCAAGTTCCTTGCACAACTTCGAGGGCGGCTCGGGGCGATTTGCATTGACTTCTATAGAAGTAATTTTGCAGAGTCGCCCCCGAAGTCGTGCCGCCCCAGTGTGCACCAGCTTTTAAGGAGTGAGATTTTTACCTGCAAAATAAATGGATATATCTTTAGGGGATATTTATAGCTTTTTTAATAATTTATAAACGGCCACTAAACCTAAAATACAAGGTAGGTTATACAAAAAAAAATCCTCTGGGGCGTTGTGTTAAAAAAAAAAAAAAAGAGAAGGCTGCGTCTGATTTTTATGACAAGCGTTGGCTGACTTAACAGAAAGTGCATCAATGAACCACAGTACTAGATGGGTTTTTAGGCCTACTCGTCTATTAAATGGTACGAATAAAGTGATGTGGCCAGACTTAGGTTGTAAAATTCCAAACGAAGCACGTTTTGGAGACGGGTGTAGTTTTGCTAAAACTTGAGCAATGGTGTGTAGCGATTTTAGATATAAATAAATAGTGCCAAGTAAATCAGAGATCTGAAATCTAACACACTGGTGACTTCATGCGCAGTAAGTCCTTGAATACTGCATTCAGTCCTGAGCCAGAGACCGTCTTTAATATAAGATACCAGGCTGCAGTCAGCCATACAGCACAATTATAAATACCTAAGCTCACAGTATGAGGATTTTTATAGTCAAGCAGTGATTATTTTTTATGCACATTCATTTGCCTTTTAGGTTTAGTAGCCTTAAAAATGTTCTCATCTTCTTTAAAAGATGGTTGTAATCAATAAATTCTGAATATTATGTTACTGTTGTGAAACTGCAGAGATAAAATGTGGCATAGAACCAACAATAAATTAGCTGCCATTCATGTAGTAAATAGTATAGGGCTGTTTTGTCATAAGATGCCACCATGCATATCAAGTGCCACCCGAATACTGCAGTACACACAATTAAGAGCAAAGGGCCTAGAAGGGTTAAAATGAGCCCTGAAAATATTCTCACTAGAGGGGGAGCCAATTACAACTCCAGAATGCAGCACAATAAACCTCCAAATGGTAAACGCCAAACCAAATCAAAACATTCAAAAGGAGGTTGAGTTGAACCGAGGAGGAGGCAAAGGAGGAGGAGGAGCTGTCAGGAGTCCCGGCTCACATTAGGCAACACTTTTCAACATAGCAGTTAAAAATGACAAGCTCTCGTCTCCAAAGGCTGAATATAAAACTTTAACTTCTACATTCTCTGGCTAGTGTGCTCCAGAGTCCTTAGTCTTCTACTCCATGTGTCTGTAGGTCAGGATCTGTCCATAGTTAGTTCATCATCAAGATACAACCGGCGTCATATCCCACAGCTGAGGGTAAGAGAAGAACAGAATTATTCAATGTACATTGCCCTTTTCAACTTTGTTAAATGCCAACCCCCCCCCCCCCCCCCCCCCCAAAAAAAGCCTTGCAGAGGTCCCCCTTGCACTGCAATAGTGAAGTGCTCGTTAAGCCTAGAGCAGGGGTATCAAACTCAATTTCATTGTGGGCCACATCAGCATTATGATTGCCCTCAAAAGGGCCGGTTGTATCTGTAAGATTAAATGTCCAGCCCATCCCATCCACTTTACAATAGATGCCAAGAGCCACCCCACCATCAGAAGTTGAGGGGGCCCCCCCCCCCTACATCATAGTGTACCCCTCTTTCCTTATGCTGCTGCTGGAAAGAAGCTGGATGCATTGCTTAAAAGCAGAAAGTAAGGGTCTTGAGGAGGGCTGCAACTGCAGGAGAGGTGCGAGGGCCACATGAAATGGCCTGGAGGGCCAGATTCGGCCTGCGGGCCTTGTGTTTGGCACCTATGGCCTAGACCAGGGATATGCAATTAGCGGACCTCCAGCTGTTGCAGAACTACAAGTCCAATGAGGCATAGCAAGACTCTGAGAGCCACAAGCATGACACCCAGAGGCAGATGCATGATGGGACTTTGCAACTTATCTAACCCCTTCAGCAGGTTCCATTACTGTCCTCTTCTTCCCGAAGCTCGGGTCTGTGGGCAAAACCTCTGTCATCATCTACAGTGCAGGGCTATTAAGCCTACAATCTACGTGGCAGAGGCAGAAGTGTGATTGCTGCCACAGACTTTTTGCACAGATCTAGGGAACCTGCTGTAGTGATAAGAAGCAATACAGCTTCCTCTGCAACCCTCACTGTAAAACATAATAAACTATAACACACACACACTGCTCAAAAAAAAATTAAAGGAACACTTTGAAAACATATCAGATCTTAAAAATCTCATGCTGGATATCTATACTGAAATGGACTGGGTAATGTGTTAGGAATGAAAGGTTGAAACATCATTTGAAGGAAATTAAAATTATCCACCTACAGAGGGCTGAATTCAAAGTATACTGCGTCAGGGTGGCTATTGCATGAGACAACGTACCTGTACACCGTTTCACGCGTACGCGCCTGCTGCACGGAGGAGGAGCCAATCTTTGCCGGTAAACGAGGCAGATCCCCGTTCTGACAGGGGACAACATGGAGATCTGCTGTTCCTAGTGATTAGGAACAGCGATCTCTTTCTTGTTCCTGTCAGCACTTCCCCCACACAGTAAGAAAGCACCAACAGGACTATTTGTTGAAAAAAAAACAAATAAAGAACAACAATTTTATTTGGGTACAACGTCACATGACCATGCAATGGTCAGGAAGACTACTGCAGTGTCGTATCGCAAAAAAATGGCCTGGTCATTAAAGGGGTAAATCCTTACAGGGCATAAGTGGCTAAAAGACAAAATACTAAATATTATGAAAAAAAATAAAAATGTATACCTTACTTTCTGTAAAACGCATCAAATGTCAGGATAGTTAGTACAAACACCCTAAAAATGATGGTGTTTGGCTGGCAGGAGAGGAGGAGGCAGCGGGGAGAAGGTACCCAGCAGAGGCGACAGTTGGCGGGAGGAAAAGGAGGAGGCAATGGGTAGAAGTGACAGCTGTCAGGAGGCGGAATCCGGCTGACAGATGGAATGTCATCAGTTGTTAAGGATGCAGGGGCCCCACTCCCTAACAACCGAAAACTGCTGGCATTCTTTTGTTTACATTTCAGCTGTCAGTGGGGGAATCCCGGTGACAGCTGAAAGAACCAAGCCTGAAGGTATCAGTTTAAAGTATAAGAGTGCAAATGTTAAGTATCGAAATGAATACCGTATTGGTGCAACCGTAGGATCTATAAATTATGTTTGGGAAAACCTTTGCAATGTGCATAGCTGAGCCTTTATCTCGAATCAAAGCTTACACCTAACCAGCTGCAGAGTGTGGCTGGGCATACTAAAGGCTTCTTAATGGGTGAGGACTACAAAGAAGAAAAAGTATTCTGTATAGCGGGGGTCAGCCACCTGTAGATTGCAGACAGGTGGCTGGTAGATCTCAGTCTGGTCTTGCTAACCCACCATTCCAAAGCATCAAACAAACAGAGTGCAATGCAGAGAGACTACTTGTAATGTAAGAGCTTTAGAAGGGAGCAAGAGTCGAATAAGCCGGTGTCTCCTCTGTAGTGCCGGATCCTGTCCTATGTGGAGTGATATCAACTGCACTCCCCCCCCCCCCCTTATGCCAGGTAGCTGTCTCCAGAGTGGTGCCAGCAGCAAGAAAAAAAAAAGATCTTCAGGTCAGTGTGAAGCAATAAACTGGGCATAGTATAGGGGTGCTTTCACACTGATGTACTCTGGTTTACCCAGTGCAGTGTACCTGCGGCTTTACTGCACATAGCCATAGACTTCTATTATATCCTGCCGTTTTACCACCCCCTAACATTACATGTGAACAAGCTCTAAGGTGCCGCTGCTGAATGCAACTAATGGCTCGTTCACATGCTGCTCCTCTAAAAAAAAGTGATCAAAGTGTGTGTTGATAGGTGGTGAGGAGGCAATATGTTGCCTTCTCACCACCTGATGTAAACCCATGATTGCCGTGCAATGCACACGTTTGCGACACAGTAGTCCTGCAATTAGAGGTGAAAGGAGGCGACACAGACCAGTGATCTTTGACTTCTCCCGTGTTGTTCACTTTAAGGTTGCCCACCCTTGCTGTAGAGCACTGTGAAATATGTAAAATATTTACATTAAAAAGGGAGCATACTACTAACCTTAAGGATCTTGTCTGTTCCTGAAGTCAATAACCAGACTCTTGTTGGATCAAAGTTTACATGGATAATGTTGTGTTTACTATCATGGAAAGATGCAGTTGGAGCTCGTCTGGAAAGAAGAAGAAAGGACATGAATGCCAATCTTTAGAGGAATAGTTCACATTCTGATCATGTGACACCAGAGTAATTAATGAAAACCTTTAGCACTTGGGAAAACGAAAGGTGATTTCTCACAACAGCCAATCAGATGTTTCTGAACTGTTAAATGAAACGGATATCAGTGTTCCAGCTTTGAGCGCTCCACTATGGTGGCCGAATGTGACGTCACTGAAGGACGGCCGTGTCCTTGACGGTGACATGCGGTGGTGCACAGCTTCGTACCTTGGCCTCACTTGTGGATTCCTGGACCAGGCGATGTCCTGTTTGGACTTCATATTCACAGTGTACAGGACCCAGTGATATGATGGAGCTTGTAACATTTGGTTGGCTCCTGCTCGGGGGGGAGTAACGACTTTGTGTAGAAGGTATAGATATTCAGGGTTATTCATTATACACTGTTTGGGCGACATTTTGTAGGACCATGTGAGAGTTTGTGGACCAGATGAGGCTTCTGACTTTATGGAAGCAATTGCAGTTTAACTTTATGCTAATATTTATTCACAGTAATTTTTTTTGTATGCTTTATCTTTTGTTGTAGTGGTCGGTTGGTACATTTCTGACCACACTCAAAGCATTCGTGGACTTCTTTGCAGACCTTCTTTGAGTACTTGTTTAAAGGCTTATACATGAAACGGGTGTATCTGTAATCTTGTCTACCTTGATTCTGATGCCACGTACACACGATCACTTTTTGTGATGTAAAAAAAACGTTGTTTTATCTCACGAAACAAAACTACGTTTTTCAAACTTAATTTTAAAAAACGACGCTGCCTACACACCATCGTTTTCTGAAAATGCTCTTGCAAAGCGTGGTTACGTACACCACGTTCGACGGCACTCTGTTCCATTGAAGCTCCCGTCTTATAACTTGCTTCTGAGCATGCGTGGGTTTAAAAACGTTGTTTTTGCCCACACACGATCATTTTTTGTGAAACAAAAGATGACATTCTGAAAAACGACATAAAAAATTAAAGCATGTTCGAATTTTTTTTTGGTCGTTTTTCAGAAGACATAAAACAAAGTTTTGCCCACACACGATCATTTTAAATTACGTGTATTAAAACGTTGTTTTATTTCATCACAAAAAACGACCGTGTGTACGCGGCATTAGAGGTGAGCATTCATTTACTGACAAGGACAGTGCACAGGGGGTCAGTGAATGCTATGACTTTATATTTAGCAATTTACACTTGGGTAGATATATTGGTTAAAAAATGTCTTCCATTTTTTTGTTGTAGTCCAGTATACCTCAATGAGTTGGTCTCCCCACAGGCTGGCAGGGCTCATTTAAATTAGTCTCTCATTTGGTTACTGTTATATATAACAGTTTCCCAGGCTCAAGGTACATACATTGTGGTATAGGAATTTCCCTACATATATTTGTGTGAAAATATAATCTCTCACACACACACACAGATTATATATAAAATGGGTGTGCGATTATATATATATATATTACACACACACAGTGGACATAAAAGTCTATTAAAATGTCAGGTTTCTGTGATGTAAAAAAAAAATGAGACAAAGATAAATAATTTCAGAACATTTTCCACCTTTTAATGTGACCTATTAACCGACAACTCAGTCGAACATCAAACTAAAATCTTTTAGGACGAAGGAAGTAAAAATAAAATAATATGGTTCCAGAAGTGTGCACACCCTTACACTAATACTTTGTTGAAGCACCTTTAGATTACAGCACTCAGTCTTTTGGGGTATGGGTCTATCAGCATGGCACATTGTGACTTGGCAATACTTGGCCACTCTTTGCAAAAACACTCCAAATCTGTCAGATTGCGAGGGCATCTCCTGTGTACAGCCCTCTTCAAATCACTCCACACATTTTCAATCAGATTCAGGTCTGGTCTCCGGCTGGGCCATTCCAAAACTTTAATCCTCTTCTGGTGAGGCCATTCCTTTGTTGATTTGGATGTATGCTTTGAGTCGTTGTCCTGCTGAAAGATGGTGTTCCTCTTTATGTTTAGGCTTCTGCTAGAAAGCTGAAGGTTTAATGCCAATATTGACTGGTATTGGGAACGATTTAAAATTTCCTTTACCTTGACTAAAGGCCCCTGTTCCAGCTGAAGAAAAACAGCCCCAAAGCATGATGCTGCCACCACCATGCTTCGCGGTGGGTATGGTGTTTTGGGGGGATGTGCAGTGTTTGTGCCAAACATATCTGTAAAAGAATGGCCCGTGACACCCAGAGACGTTGGAAGGATGAGAGATACTCCTGTGCCAGCAGCAACAATAACTCTTGGGTCGAAATCCAAATCCAAGAATTATCCTCAGTGAGTGAATAGGGGGGGGGGGGTGGGGACTGAATTGTCCTGTGATGAACTGGATTATGCTGTACTGGATATATAAGCAAGCTAAGAAAACCAATAAAGTCATTCATACATTTTGGAAACTAGAGAACGGAGCACAGTCTCGTTTATTCTGGGAAATGGAATGGATCATGTCTGCCTGGTTGTTGGTGTGTCGGATAAGCTTGTCGTGGTTGGATGGAAGGTCGCAAGCGGTGGTGACCGTTACAATATCTTTTGGAATTGTGGCAAAAAAGTTCAACCTTGGATTCATCAGACCATAACGCAACATATTTTCCCATGTGCTTTTGGGAGACTTCAGATGTGTATTTGCAAAATGTAGCCATGCTTGGATGTTTTCTTCATAAGAAAAAGGCTTCCATATTGCCACTCTACCCCATAGCCCAGATATATGAAGAATATGGGCGATTGTTGTGACATGTACCACACACAGCCAGTACTTACCAGATATTCCTGCAGCTCCTTTAACCACTTCCCTACGGCCGTACGACTATATATGGCCGCAGGGTGGTTCCAATTCTCTGGGGCGCTGTGTTTTCACGGCGGCCCCTTTCGTCGTTCCCAGCGCGCGCTCCAGAGCGCGCAGCGGGGAACTTCTGTGCTGGCCGTGTCCCTTGGACACAGCCAATCACAGATCGCCGCGAACGGCCAATCAGAGTGGCCGTTTGCGATGCGATCTGTGCGGCGAATGAGAGATGATCTCATATGTAAACATATGAGATAATTTCTCATTGCCGGCTCTCACAATGACAGCGTTCTGTCAGGGAGAGAGGAGACCGATCTGTGTCTCTTGTACATAGGGACACAGATCGATCACCTCCCCAGTCACCCCCCCTCCCCCCACAGTTAGAACACTATACAGGATACACATTTAACCCCTTCCTCACCCCCTAGTGTTAACCCCTTCCCTGCCAGTCACATTTATGCAGTAATTAGTGCATATTTATAGCACTGATTGCAGTATAAATGTGAATGGTGCCAAAAATGTGTCAAAAGTGTCCGATGTGTCCGCCATGATGTCGCAGTTGCAATAAAAATCGCAGATCGCCGCCATTACTAGTAAAAAAAAAAAATTCTGTCCCTTATTTTGTAGGCGCTATAACTTTTGCGCAAACTAGTCGCTTATTGCGATTTTTTTTTTTTTACCAAAAATATGTAGAAGAATACGTATCGGCCTAGCCTGAATTATTTTTTTTTTTAAATTGGGCTATTTTTTATAGCAACAAGTAAAAAATATTGTATTTTTTTTCAAAATTGTCGTCCTTTTTTGTTTATAGCGCAAAAAATAAAAACCGCAGAGGTGACCAAATACCACCAAAAGAAAGCTCTATTTGTGGGGAAAAAAGGACGCCAATTTTGTTTGGGAGCCATATCGCACGACCGTGCAATTGTCAGTTAAAGCGACGCAGTGCCGCAAGCTGAAATTTCACCTGGTCAGGAAGGGGGTATACATGCCCAGTAAGGAAGTGGTTAATGTTGCTGTATGCCTCTTGGCAGCCTCCCTGCCCAGTTTTCGTCTCATCTTTTCATAGATTTTGGAGGGACATCAAGTTCTTGGTAATGTCACTGTTGTGCCATATTTTCTCCACTTGATGACGATCTTCACTGTGTTCCATGGCATATCTAATGTTTTGGAAATTCTTTTGTACCCTTCTCCTAACATATCTTAACAATGAGATTCCTCTGATGCTTTGGAAGCTTTCTGCTGAACAATGGCTTTTGCCTTTGGATGCGACCAAGAAAACAGCTGAACTTTATTTGGGGTTAATCAGAGGCACTTTAAAAGATGGCAGGGTGTACTGACTCCTATTTAGCCCTGGTTCACACTGGGCATGATTTAGTTCGATTTGAGATCTCAAATCGGCGGCATTTGCCCGCAATGACACAGTCCTAATTGGTGCGACGCTGCATCCGCGGCGCTGCACTGATTTCAAAAAGTAGTTCCTGTACTACTTTTTGCGATTTCAGGACGCGATTTACATTGACATCTGTGCAGAAACCTGCACAGATGTCTCTTAAATCGCGGCTGAAATCGGAACTGCCAGAGGGAGTGAAATCGTGCGAGTTCAGCTGAACTCGCACTGCTTCACTCCCGCAGCCCAGTATAAACCAGGGCTTAACATGAGTTTGAATGTGATTGCTTAATTTTGAACACAGCTACACTTTTACTTCCCCCTAAAAGATTACAGTTTATAGGTTACATTAAATATGGAAAAAGTTCTGAAATTATTTTCTTGGTCTAATTTTTTTACATCACAGAAACCTGATATTTTATAGCCAATGTGTGTGTGTGAGATTATATACAGTGCAGAAAATAAGTATTTGAACACCCTGCTATTTTGCAAGTTCTCCCACTTGGAAATCATGGAGGGGTCTGAAATTGTCATCGTAGGTGCATGTCCACTGTGAGGGACATAATCAAAAATAAAATTTCAGAAATCACAATGTATGATTTTTTTTAACTATTTATTTGTATGATACAGCTGCAAAGAAGTATTTGAACACCTGAGAAAATCAATGTTAATATTTGGTACAGTAGCCTTTGTTTGCAATTACAGAGGTCAAACGTTTCTTGTAGTTATTCACCAGGTTTGCACACACTGGAGGAGGGATTTTGGCCCACTCCTCCACACAGATCTTCTCTAGATCAGTCAGGTTTCTGGGCTGTCGCTGAGAAACACAGAGTTTGAGCTCCCTCCAAAGATTCTCTATTGGGTTTAGGTCTGGAGACTGGCTAGGCCACGCCAGAACCTTGATATGCTTCTTACAGAGCCACTCCTTGGTTATCCTGGCTGTGTGCTTCGGGTCATTGTCATGTTGGAAGACCCAGCCTCGACCCATCTTCAAAGCTCTAACTGAGGGAAGGAGGTTGTTGCCCAAAATCTCGCAATACATGGCCCCGGTCATCCTCTCCTTAATACAGTGCAGTTGCCCTGTCCCATGTGCAGAAAAACACCCCCAAAGCATGATGCTACCATCCCCATGCTTCACAGTAGGGATGGTGTTCTTGGGATGGTACTCATCATTCTTCTTCCTCCAAACACGGTTAGTGGAATTATGACCAAAAAGTTCTATTTTGGTCTCAACTGACCACATGACTTTCTCCCATGACTCCTCTGGATCATCCAAATGGTCATTGGCATACTTAAGACGGGCCTTGACATGTGCTGGTTTAAGCAGGGGAACCCACTGTGCCATGCATGATTTCAAACCATGACGTCTTAGTGTATTACCAACAGTAACCTTGGAAACGGTGGTCCCAGCTCTTTTCAGGTCATTGACCAGCTCCTCCCGTGTAGTCCTGGGCTGATTTCTCACCTTTCTTAGGATCATTGAGACCCCACGAGGTGAGATTTTGCATGGAGCCCCAGTCCGAGGGAGATTGACAGTCATGTTTAGCTTCTTCCATTTTCTAATGATTGCTCCAACAGTGGACCTTTTTTCACCAAGCTGCTTGGCAATTTCCCCATAGCCCTTTCCAGCCTTGTGGAGGTGTACAATTTTGTCTCTAGTGTCTTTGGACAGCTCTTTGGTCTTGGCCATGTTAGTAGTTGGATTCTTACTGATTGTATGGGGTGGACAGGTGTCTTTATGCAGCTAATGACCTCAAACAGGTGCATCTAATTTAGGATAATAAATGGAGTGGAGGTGGACATTTTAAAGGCAGACTAACAGGTCTTTGAGGGTCAGAATTCTAGCTGATAGACAGGTGTTCAAATACTTCTTTGCAGCTGTATCATACAAATAAATAGTTAAAAAATCATAAATTGTGATTTCTGGATTTTTTTTTTTTGGATTATGTCTCTCACAGTGGACATGCACCTACGATGACAATTTCAGACCCCTCCATGATTTCCAAGTGGGAGAACTTGCAAAATAGCAGGGTGTTCAAATACTTATTTTCTGCACTGTATATATATATATATATATATATATATATATATATTGTACAGGTCGCCGTGGCTGCGTCCTGGAGGGACGCTATGTTTCCCCTCTATTTGGGCTATGGTCCTTGGAGATGCACCTGTCCAGGAGATGGTTTAAGTGAGGACAGGAAGTTGCAGGTGAGGGAGTGGAAGTGTGTAGCAGAGCCTGTGTATGGCGATGCTAGACAGGTGAATGCTGCAAAGCTCTGAGAAGCTGGGAAGAACTTTAAAAGGACTTGTGTCCTGCCTGAAAGCCTGCAACTGGGGAACTTTACCTGCAAGGACTGTGAATTGCAATGGCAGTGCTGAGCCCTAAGAGTCGGTGAGACTGATTATTTGTTTTGCTTTTGCTGCTGTGAAGCCATTTGTGTTCAATAAACCTCAGTTTTGATTTAAAAGCCTGTGTCCTGCGATCAAGCTGATCCCCCAAACGTTACACTGGTGCTCGAATGCGGGCAGGACATAATAACAGGCATAAGAAGAAAGAAATTTTTTTTTTTTTTTTGGACTTTATATTGAACTGACATTTAAAGAGACAGTGCATTGGATTTATGTCCTGGGTTAAAGCTGCACAAACATTGAAAGCCGAAGCTATGGAGGAGCTAATTAAACAGCTGACCCTGGCTAACATACAAGCGCAGACCCGCCATGAGGAGGCGCTGACGCTGCAGCAAGAAAATACCCGCCTGTTGGTGGCTCAGTTGGTAGCCCAGCAAACAACCCAGCAAGAGGTTATGCAGACTCAGGTGACTGCTTTAAAGGAAGCAGTGCAGCAGCTGTCTAAGGTTCAGGGACAAGCGGCTGTTGCCCCTGGCAACCAGGTGACTGTGAGGGCAAGCCATTTTCTGCAGAAATTATCCCCAAACGATGATGTAGAAGCATTTCTTGCTACCTTTGAGAGGACGGCAGAGAGAGAAGGGTGGCTTCAGGACCAGTGGGCCGGCCTCATTGCTCCTTTTCTCACTGGAGATCCTCAAAAAGCCTACTTTGACCTGCCACCGGATGATGCTAAAGACTATCAAAAGCTAAAAGCCGAAATTCTGGCTCGTCTGGGGGTGACTACGGCTGTTCGGGCCCAACGAGTACACCAATGGAAATATCGTCCAGATCGGCCACCCCGATCTCAAATGCACGACCTGGTGCAACTAGTGAAAAAATGGCTGCAGCCTGAGGTGTTGTCTGGCCCCCAAATCGTGGAGCGGGTCGTGCTGGACCGATACCTGAGGTCCCTGCCAGATGACCTTCAACGGTGGGTCAGCCATGGAGATCCCAAAACCGCAAACCTCCTTGTTGAGATGGTGGAACGATTTACAGTGGTGGAGGACCTGCTCGGACCTACCAAGCGCATAGGGCCCAGTTTGCCACGACCTGTTCGACCAACTGCTGCCCTTCGAAAGGATGTTCCAAGGGGCCTGGGAACAAACACCCCGGAAGGCCAAGAGTCACTCCCGGTACCTCCCCAGCGTTCTGTTCCCGTTCGGAGAGGAGTGGATGTACAATGTTGGCGATGTCATTCCTGGGGTCATACCCGGGCACACTGCCCACTGCAAGAGGAGCCCATGGAATGCGGGGTTCTTCGGAGGGGGTCTTTCTGTGCCCATAAAGTATGCACCACACATCTCGACATGGATGACGATAAGTTTGAGTATGAAGTCCAAGTGAACAACCTCCCTGCCTGGGCTTTGTTGGACTCTGGAAGCATGGTAACCCTTGTTCATCCTAGAATAATTGGGAAGGTCGGTACGGTCAGCAAAACTTTACGGGTGGTGTGCATACACGGGGACACTAGAGAGTACCCCATCATCACGGTGTCTATCTCCTCAGCATGTGGCACTTGTACTCAAGAGGTGGGGGTGGTAAAGAACTTGGTACATGATGTTATAATAGGACGAGACTGTCCATTGTTTACCAAACTGTGGGAACAAGGAGAACAGTTCAGAGACTGGGGAGAAACTAGCCCCCCTGTTCCTGCTGCTGAGAGGAATAACCCTGAACTGCCAAATGTGTTTAATGTGGATCCAGATGAGGAAAATGCTCATGATGTGGTTAATGGTGATAAAAGTAGCATTGATACTGTTGAGAATGTCAAGACATGTGGTACACAGACCTACCAAAACCCTCAGGGGGAGGAGCCTTCCCCACTTCAGGTAATGCTGGGGGAAGAGGATGAGGAAGTAGCCTCTACTCCTGCCCTGCCGGATTTGGGTGTTCCCCAGGGGGAGTTTGGTACTGCTCAGATGCAGGACCCCACTTTGGCCCGTGCACGGGAACGAGTTGTAGTAGTAAATGGGGTTCCCCAAGAGCCAGGTGCGAATGAAAGGTGGCCACACTTTGCAATATATAATGAATTGCTGTATCGGGTTACCAAAGAGAGAGAAAACGTGGTAGAACAATTGTTGGTACCCCAACAATATAGACGAAAGGTTCTGGAACTGGCCCATGATGATGTGTTAGGGGGGCACCTGGGAGTTGAGAAGACGGAGGCACGGATCACC
>CM056050.1:71376650-71489150 GCA_029574335.1 Rana kukunoris | reverse complement strand
CTGACTGTCTTTGAAATTGCCCCTGCCCCCTATTAAATCCAATCTGGGGACAAAACCAGGGACAGACTTAGTCCAGGGACAGTGTCCTCAATCAGGGGACTGTCCCCTGAAACTGGGGATGTCTGGTCACCCTATCCTATTTAACAGTGGCTCTCTGGTGCCACCTTATGGACAGCTTTGACTATGACACCCCCCACTTTTCCATCTCACTTTGTAAACTGCAATGATTTGATCATAGGACTTGTGCGGGGGTCCAAAAGGCCTGCAGTTTTCAAAGTGCTGTAATAATTATCCCTTGGAGGATGCCCATTACTACACCCTGTGCACGGCACAACCAATGATGTGAACTGCTTCATTCTCCAACAGGAAATGTAAAAATTATAATTTTATGGAAAACAAAGTGTTAGAATCAGGGTTTTATTACAATATGTGACCTCATATGTGGATATTCACTCAGGTTTCCTTCACTTTCTACTGGACAAAGTCAAACATTAAAGAAGTCACTGGAACTGGAGGAGAATCGCCTGTCTGGCGGCAACTGTCAAAGGTGGGATTTCCCTACACTGTCTGTTGTGTTTCCAGAAAATGACTAATGGATACACAAAAATAAAAACCTGATATTTAAACCTGTCTCTAATCTTCTATCTTATTAAAAGGAGTTGTAGATGGAATTACTCCTTCATTCTGCTTGCCACTCAGTGATACACACAGAACGTGCCATGTGCGTTGTATGGGCAAGATGCAAAAATATTTTTGGATAGAGTGGTGAACAGTGCATATTTTATGTTAGGTTTTCATTTTGGTCTGAGACCCCACTCAGGAGATTTTTTCTCACTTCCTTTCCCTGTGACACCTGTACAAGTGATCAAGGCTGCAGGTGTCCCCGAACTGGCAATAAAAACATTTAAGTCATAAGTCCTACTAAAAATGTGTTTAAATTGTCTGTGCTGGAGAGAATTCTCATCACTTTACTGTCCCAACATATATTACTAATATCTTTTAGATTGTAAGCTTTAAGGAACAGGGCCCTTCGATTCTTTCTGTACTGAATTGTATTCTAAATCTCGTACACATGATCGGATGTCATATGGAATCGAATCCGATCGATTTTTTTTTTTGTCGGATATCCGATCAAGGAACGGACTTTCATCAGTCTTGCCTACACACAATCGGTCAAAAATCCGACCGTGTCCAAACGCGGTGACTTAAAACACTACGACGTGCAGAGAAAAATGTACTTCAAGGTTTCCGAGCATGCGTCGACTTGATTCTGAGCATGCGTGGATTTTTGACCGATGGACTTCCACACAGACGATCGTTTTTTTCTATCGGTTTTATATCCATAGGAAAAATGTAAAACGTTCTATTTTTTTTACCGAAGGAAAACAAACCCATGAGGCTCACACACGATCGGTTTGTCCGATGAAAACATCTTGCTGTGTTACTACATGAAGAGCACTGAGAAAAAGCTTTCTCTGAATTAGCTTTATTTTCCTAGATGATGTTTTTTATTATGTATTTTTATAAAACTTAAATGAATGTATCTTTAACCACTTGTCCACCGCCCACCGTCAAATGATGGCGGGCGGAGGACTCCAATCTCCTTACTGCACATCATATGACGTCCAGTCATTCAAACAGGGAATGCGCGCGATCGCGTGCGCGCATCCCTGTACTGTCGGTAGCGGCGTGTCACGGAGACACCGCTCGTAACCGACAGGGGTGAACAGCGGCGCGGATGCGCTGTTAACCACGTGATCGGCCGCGATGAAGTCACGGACTGATCACGCATGGCAACGCCCCCATAGTGCACGGCGCGTGTGAGCGATCGTGCCGCGCGTGCCCGTCGGTGGCAGCGTGTTCCCGGGACCACTGCTCGTCACCGACAATGGTACACAGCCATTGGTCAGGGCGGTGTACCACGTGATCAGCTCTGATCACTAAGTGTAAACAAAGAGCTGTAACTAACTGTTACCAGCTCTTCTCCCCTCACACATTGTTTCCAGTGTGAGGAGAGAAGAGCTAGAAGCAGTGAGTTACAGCTCTGTGTTACTATAGTGTCTGCACAAACACCACATCTGTCCCTTTGCCCCCCCCCCCCCCCAATTGTCACCAGTCACCCATAAAGTGCACCTGTCACATAGACTGTCATCAGCGGTGAAACCGTCACCCACCAGTGACCGTACCCTGTCACCGTCACCCATCTGTGACCTGCCCTGTCACCCACCAGTGACCGTACCCTGTCACCGTCACCCATCTGTGACCTGCCCTGTCACCCACCAGTGACCTGCCCTGTCACCCACCAGTGACCTGCCCTGTCACCCACCAGTGACCTGCCCTGTCACCCACCAGTGACCTGCCCTGTCACCCACCAGTGACCTGCCCTGTCACCCACCAGTGACCTGCCCTGTCACCCACCAGTGACCTGCCCTGTCACCCGTTTATGAAGAAAATGTTATGACAGAAACAAAGAAAAATGCAATTTTTATTTATAGCGCAAAAAATGACTGAGTAATTGTCATTCAAAGTGTGAAAGCACCGAAAGCTGAAAATTGGTCTGGGTAAGAAGGGGGTTTAAGTGCACTGTATTGAAGTGGTTAAAAAGAAAAAAAGAAAAAGAATTGTAATGTACTGTATAACTTATCTGTGTATGGAGCTTTTTGCAACAATTGTATTGTGACAAACATTGTCGTCTGTTTCCTACCAAAAAACGCTCTAAACTTTGCACTCTTTCACTCTTCTTTAGACCTCTTTTTACACTGAAGCGTTTTTACAGCGTTTTAGCGTTAAAAATAACACTATTAAAAACGATCATAAAATGCTCTCCATGTATCTCAATGGACCCTTTCACACCGAGTCCTGCAAGCAGCATCTCTGGAGCAGCTTTTGGACGCTGAAAAAAAAAAAAAAACACTCCAAAAATGCCCCTCTCCATTGAGATGAATTGAAAGCGCTGTAAAAACGTCTTACCCTTTCACACTGAGGCACTGCAAAAACGCCCTAAAACGTTAGGGTCTTAGCGGTGCTTTGCCTAGGCGGCCGAGAGAAGGAAAGAGGAAGTGGGACAGGAAGTCCCTCTCATAAGAAGGTACCCACCCCCCCCCCCCCAAAATATTACATGCCAAATGTGACATGTAAGGGTGTGAGGAGTGCTTAAAGTGGAAGCTCCACTTTTGGGTGGAACTTAGCTTTCAGGTTCTAGAGTTTAGGAATTTGCCTGCATATGGCAAGAGGAAACCACGAATGAGGCAAGTCTTATGCATACGAGGTCTCCTCACATACAATCCACTCGGCTGCAATCAGCTGGAAACATACAGTAAGAAGAGCTGTACTCAAAATGCCAGCAGATGAGGACTTATGACACTTCTCACCCATCCGACAAAACAAACTCACCTGCCTGAGGCCGATCTTCTTGCTGTCCCACATCTGTTTGAAGTTCCAGAAGAAAGGCTGATCACACTTCTGACAGGAGTCACTATCCAACCATTCTGGTGTCTGCGGTACAACAAAAGACAGGCAATGTTACTCAGTACTCCAAAGAATATTTATCCTCTTAAAGTATTAAAAAGGAAACCATGGTTACTCATTTAAAAAAAAAAAAAATGAGACGTAAGTGGAAGCGGCCATTGGTCTTCCGATAAGAAAATTAATGGGTTAGTTCACCCTTATAGAAAAAAAGTAAAGGTGAACTAACACAAAACCCCACCCCCCCCCCTCCACGATCCTCACTGTATTACCCCCAGCGATCCTGAGCTGTCAGGGCTTCCACAGTGCTGCACCAGCGGTTTAGGGATTTGAAGTCCCCACTTCCTCTTCTGTCAGCACTTCCAGGATAGACCAGATGGATTCTGATTGGTCAGCGCCATCACATGGATGTTACGGAAATGCTGATGAAGAAGAGGGAAGGCAGGGATTTAAAATCCCTGGATTGCCTGGAGAGTCTGGCAGGCTATTTATCAGACACAGAAGGCTCATTCTGCAATAAAGTTACATCATTTTGCTCAAGCCCATCAAGACAGGCGAAGACCTAGCACCTGGTAAAAGCTGGGGAGAAGACTGGGCTAGCAAGGCGAGGATCTGAGGCTTTAGTTCCAGGGCCGTCTTAACCTCAGGGCAAATGGGGAAGCTGCCCAGGGCTCGGTCACTGCTAGGGGCCCAAAGCAGAGCCGCCCGTTATGCCCGCAAATCAGCATCCATTAGCACAACCTTTCTCAAACAGTCTTTAATGGAACCATAGGGTTCCTACAGAGGCTTCTATGGTAAGGTGACAAGATTTAAAAAAAATGAAATCCGGGGACATATTTTTACTTTACTAGTAATGGCAACAATCGGCGACTCTCTGCCCGCCTCACAGCCTCTCAAGTCTTACTGTTCGGGCCCAGGGTACTACTGGATGGGAAGTGGAGGAAGATCACCCTGCCAGGGAAGGCAAGGATTTGAGCCAAGGCAGAAGAACATGCGAGCGAAGCTGAATAGGCATGCGCCCGAAACTGAAGAAATATTCCCTCCGCTCCGACCAGCACATGATCATCAGAAAGGGGCACAGATAATGGGAAAAATACAACCCCCCTAAGTTAGTAGGTATGGTGGAGCGGGGGTGTGTAGATTCAATTTTTTTTTTTTTTAATTCTGCACTGACTGTCTTTGAAATTGCCCCTGCCCCCTATTAAATCCAATCTGGGGACAAAACTGGGGACAGACTTGGTCTGGGGACAGTGTCCTCAATCAGGGGACTGTCCGCTGAAACTGGGGATGTCTGGTCACCCTATTCTATGGGGTTCCTTGAGCAATAAGCTATTTCTGACCCTCAAATAATTAACCACTGACATCAATGAGGCTTATGTTAATAGTAGGTGGGCATTCTACCCAATTACTAATAATGTAAAGCGCATTCTACCCATAGACCACCAATGTAAAGAGCACTCTACCTGCTGACCACCAATGTAAAGATCATGTTTTTCACTGATCACCAATGTGAGGAGCATGCTACCCACTGGTTACCTGTGTGAGGAGCATTCTACCCAATGATCACCAGAGTTATAGTTTATTTTTTACCAACTCTCCCCAAAGACCACCAATATAAGGAGATCAATCGAAGACAACCCTCCAATGGCTCTCACCAACCTCCAATGCAAGGGAGCATATTACTGACCATCAATGTAAGGCCGCGTACACGCGATCAGACCGGTTGGATGAAACTGGCCTGAAGACCAGTTTCATCGGACCAAATTGATTGTGTGTACGGCCCATTGGACCAAAGTTTTAAAACATGCTTTAAAACCTGTCCGATGGACACCTGTCCGTCGGACCAAAACTATGGTTAGGACCAAAAACCCGCGCATGCTCAGAATCAAGTCGACGCATGCTTGGAAGCACTGAACTTCATTTTTTCAGCACGTCGTTGTGTTCTACGTCACCGCGTTCTGGCCCGATGGGATTTTAAACTGATGGTGTGTACGCACATCAGACCACTTTAGCGTTGGTCCGATGAAAACGGTCCGTCAGACCAGTCTCATCGGTTTGGTCTGATCGTGTGTACGTGGCCTTAGAGGCACTTTTCTACTCACCACCATTTCTTCACCGACCCCAAATGTAATGGAGCATTACAGTTTTCTGCTGTACAGAGATGCTCTATATATTAAATATAATAAGTATGCCACATGCCTTATTTTTTTTACTGCAACACGTTGTTCCTGCTAATGTACCATTTGCCATTGATATAGTAATATAATAATAATAATTAGCAGGGGTTTCCTGAGACCTGAAGGTTATTTCAAGGTTTCCTCCAGGTTAAGTAATGCTGAGTAATGCTGCACTAGGGTTACCTTTTGTGTCGTTACCCAGTAAGGGTCCTTTCACACGGAGCGGACCATTTTTCGGTCCGCTCCGTGTGTCCGTCAGCTCAGCGGGGGGTCTCCGCTCAGCTGTCGGCGGACAGGGCGGTCCCCGCACACTGTGCAGGGACCGCCCTGTCTCTCCTCCGCTCTCCCCTATGGGGAGTCGGATGGAAACGGACCGTCTATCCATTTGCATCCGATCCGTTTGGCCGGACGGAAGAAAAATAGGACATTCTTCCGTCCGAAAAAACGGATGCGGATCTGGCGAACGTTAGCGGATGCATCATCCGCTAACGGATCCGCTCCCATAGGGGCCCATTACAAGTCCGTAAACGGACTTGTAATGAGCGGACGAATGGTCCGCTAGTGTGAAAGGACCCTTAAAAGCACAGCTCCAGGTAATTACTCTGGCTCAGAGTAAACTGACTTTGATCCATTACACTGCATGATGACTTATAAAGAGGTGTATGCAATCAATACACCCACTTGTGTGACAATAGTGAAATATTTGTATTGTCTTTCTGCTTCTCCTCCTGGCCAATCAGAAAGCGGGTCTTAAGACCTGATTGGCCAGGAGAAGAGATCGGATTGGCCGATAGGAGAAGCAGCTGGGAAGCCGCCGAGGAGAAGTGGCTGGGAAGCCCCCGGGAAGCTGCTGAGGAGAATCCGTGGGAAAGGCGCCCGTAACCTACATGGGGTAAGTAGTGAAGGACGATTGACCAATTAAACCTCCCAGCTGCCGCCCCCCTTAAAAAATTGCACCAGCCGCCTCTGCTGGGAGAGGAAAAAGCAGCACAGGGAGGCATTGGAGCAGTGTTTATGTGCTAACAAGTTGAGTTGATCAGTCTACCAATCTCCTTTCATTGTCCAAGTCACAGGCTGGGTGAGTAATAGAAGCATTACAAGTTTAACTGTGGCAGATAAAATAAGGCCTTCTGCTGTTCGAGCTTAAGCCCTCGTTCACACTGAATATGGCTTACAAATTGTGCGACTTCATCTGAACTCAACGATTTCAAAGCCGCATTTCAGTCCGACTTAGGGGGCAACATAAAAGACATCTGTGCCTGGTTCATGCACAGATGTCTATTGAAGCCACCCTCAAAGTCGCCAAAAGTAGTACAGGAACTACTCTTGGAAATCGGTGCCACAAAGTCTGCATCACACCAACTGGGACAGTGCCATTGCCGGCAATGGGCTGCAATTTCACATGCGATTTGACCTGTCAAATCACGCCGATGTGAACAGCGGCCAAAGGTCTTTAGGCTTTAATCCAAACTAGGTGAAGAAACATCAGAGTAAAGTAAATATCCTGGAAACTCCAGACGTTTTCTTTAACCTGTGATAAGGAAGGAAAAGTGCGATATTGAGTATGAGTGACACCCCCGGTGTTCTAAATAAATTACAATTAGACATTGATTGTAAAATTAATTAAAAGTTCAATGTAAATGTCCATAGGTACAAAGCCACAATCGAACAATATTGTACAGTTGGTACAATGAATGGTAGTCCCAATATGTGCAAAATTTTTTGAAAATCTTGCGAAATTCTTCTAAATTCTTAAACACGTGTAGAAAAAAGCCTTCACCACACTTTGACTGAAACACCCAAAAGTGCTCAAATGGTTGATACGCTTACCAGAACGCACTGACTTCTCTAATTAAAAAGAAAGTCAGATACAGCATCAGCAGTATTGTGACTGCAAACACATCGGTAGTCAGGATCTATAGTAGCCTCATTCCCAGGTTAGATTCGGTGAGATATATGCAAAAGAGAAATGACAATGCCCCATCGCATAATACTGCTTGATTTATTGTAAAAAGGAACATAAAACAGCCAAATGGCCTCTTACATTAAAAAGATGCCTGTCCCAGCATCAAGGCTGCTTGCTCGTAGGTCGTCAGATGCTCAAGTCTGCTCAGGTCTGCTTTGCAGCAGCGTGCGTTCCTCTCGACAACTCTAACAACCAGATAACCGGAACTGCTTGTAAAAACATGTGACTAGGTACGCTGCCGACGTACGTTTCGTTTTCCAAACGTCTTCAGGGTGCGCCCTGAAGACGTTTGGAAAACGAAACATACGTCGGCAGCGTACCTAGTCACATGTTTTTACAAGCAGTTCTGGTTATCTGGTGTAAGAGGCCAAATTTTTGTTTATTAAGTAGCAGCTTATTTTATCTTTAACCTGACAGCAATTAGGAGTTGGGTGAGGCTTTGAATACAGAGATGGCCGACTCTTATAAAGCAAGAAAGAGACAGACTACGGTGTCATAGTCAAAAGACGCATGATTTTAAAGATGCGGTAACGGCAGCAGTGCCACAACCGATATCCATCTTTTCCGTGGGCGTGCTGTACCGATAATGGCGGTCCCAGCGGCGGATTCGCCGCAAGTCTCGGTCGGGAGAGGGCCCCCCCCCTCCCGCCGGGTCCGCGCCCTCGGTAACGGCGGAGATCGGTCCTCCTGCTGGCGTGGGATACGAGTGGAAAACGCCCCCACCCGTCCCCCAAGCTCTGCTGGGCGGAAGTGACGTCAAAACGTCGTCCCGCCCAGCGTCTTAAAGAAACATTTTTTTTTTCCTGAAATTTGAAAAATGACATTTTTTTTTTTTTTTTTCTTTTTTTGCATTTAAGCCTAAATATAAGATCTGAGGTCTTTTTGACCCAGATCTCATATTTAAGAGGACCTGTCATGCTTTTTTCTATTACAAGGGATGTTTACATTCTTGTAATAGGAATAAAAGTGATAATTTTTTTTTTAATTTATTTCGATGTATAAAATTATAAACTAATTAAAAATAAATAAGAAAACAAAAAAAAAAAAAATGTAAAACGCCCCGTCCCGACGAGCTCGCGCACAGAAGCGAACGCATACCGAGTAGCGCCCGCATATGAAAACGGTGTTCAAACCACACAAGTGAGGTATCGCCGCGATCGTTAGAGCGAGAGCAATAAGCCCTACCTCCTCTGTATCTCAAAAAATGCAACCTGTAGAATTTTTTAAACGTTGCCTATCGAGATTTTTAAGGGTAAAAGTTTGACGCCATGCCACGAGCGGGCGCAATTTTTAAGTGTGACATGTTGGGTATCATTTTACTCGGCGTAACATTATCTATCACAATATATAAAAAAATTGGGCCAAATTTATTGTTGTCTTATTTTTTTATTCAAAAAAGTGTTTTTTTTTCAAAAAAAGTGCGCTTGTAAGACCGCTGCGCAAATACGGTGTGACAAAAAGTATTGCAATGACTGCCATTTTATTCTCTAGGGTGTTAGAAAAAAAATATATATAATGTTTGGGGGGTTTAAGTAATTTTCTAGCAAAAAAAACAGTTTTAGTCTCGTAAACACAGAATCTGAAAAACAAACCCGGTGGGCAAGTGGTTAAAGGCTTCCCCATTTCCACTATTTTAAGTACAATTTAAAGCAGTTGCAAGTTTGAATAATTTTTTTTTTTTTTAACCACTTCAATACCAGCCACTTTTGCACCTACCTGCCAAAGCCAATTTTCAGCACTGTCACTATTTAAATGAAAATTGCACGGTCATGCTACACTGTACCCAAACAACATTTTTATAATTTTGTTACCACAAATAGAGCTTTCTTCTGGTGGTATTTGAAAAAAAAAAAAAAGCTTCTGTGTTTCGGTTATAAAATTTTGTAAATAGGTTCTCTCCTTCACTGATGGGCACTGATGAGGTGGCACAGATGGGCAACACTAATGGGCGGCACTGCCAGGCATTACTGGCAGGCATTTTTAATGGCCACCAATTGCCTGGGCACCGATTGACATATCCCTCGTGGTCTAGGGTGGCAAAAAAAATGATTTGCTGCAGAACCTCCAATTTAAGTGGCCCAACCAGACCCCAGATTGAACATCTTTGGAGAGATCTGAAAATGTCGGTGCACCGACGCCACTCATCCAACCTGATGGAGCCTAAAAGGGGTTGTAAAGGTGAAAAAACATCCAACGGTACCACCCCCGAACCCCCTGTTTTACTTACCTCACCCCTCGAAAGTCCCGCGCGCGTCCACGTGATCCTCTTCGGTTCCCAGCCTGGCAGTTCATTGGCTAGGCTGGACGGATTGATAGCAGTGCAGCCATGGCTGGTGCTGCCGTTATTCACATCTGATGATGGGGCACGCCGGGGGGCAGGGCCGAGTGATACAGTCGGCGGCTATGCCCGCCACTGTATCACGGGAGCGCACCCGCAAAAGCATCCCCACCATGCAAGCTTGTTCGCATGAAGGTGAAAAGCTCTTGCAAGGAGGAGCCGAGACAGCCGCCGAGGAACACCAGAAGACAGGATTTAGGGACACTGTGCAAAACAAGCTGCACAGTGGAGGCAAGTGTAACATGTTTGTTATTTTACAAAAAAAAATATTTTTTTAATTTTATTGTTCCTTTAGGAGGTCCTGCAAGGAAGAATGGGAGAAATTCCCCCAAAAATAGGTGTGCCAATCTTGTATATCAATCAATGGGTAAGGAAAGCAGGGGGAAGCGCAAGTATCCACAGGTGTACAGTTGATGAATGTCACCACATGTACTGGATCATATACCTAATTAGGTGATGTTGCTGTAACCATAAATTTAATGTAATAAAGGAGGAAGGGAAAGGACCGGGGAAAGGGAATAAATCGGCCCTAAAGGGGTTACTTAAAGCAACAAAAGTAATGATCTGAAAATAGTTTAAGATACAAAACAGTGTTTATTAATAAGTATCAAAGTTAAAACAATATACAGCACGACTGTATGGGAGCTCTATGGTTGGTGGCCAACCTGTGTTGGCTGACCGTTTTGCAAAAATGAAAAAGAAAAGGACAAATTACACAAAGACAAGACTTAAGACTAACATAAAAACATGTTTGTATGTTAGTCTTCAGTCTTGTCTTTGTGCCAATCTTGTAGCATCATACTCAAAGACTTGCCACCAATTACAGCCTCAAATGTGCTTCAACAAAGTATTGAGCAAAGGCTGTAAATACATGGGATCTTTGATTTTTTTTAAATTTTTTTTATAAATTTGCAAAGACTTCAAAACAAACTTCTTTTACGTTGTCATTATGGGGTACCGTTTGCTGAATTTTGAGGAAATTCATGAATTTAATCCATTTTGGAATAAGGCTGTAACATAACAAAATGTGGAAAAGTTAATAAGGGCCGATTAGAGTAAACTAAGGGTTAATAATGAATTTAACAGAGCAACATTTATTAGAACACAATATTTTATTTCATTTTTTTTACGTGACAGATTTCAAATTACTTCATCTGCAGATCGAAGTTCATCCCTTTGGTCTGTAGATGAAATAACAGAACGATACAAAAATATACAATGTTTCTTTTTATCTTAGTGTTAAAGTGGCGTGCTTTTTTTTTTTTCTTACAGCTTCAAATGGCGGACTTTATTATCACTTCAGCTATCAACAGGGGAACCCCATTGACAGCCGAGTGAGTCATCGGTTGTAAAGGATGTGGCAGCTTCGCTCCTTAACCACTTGCCATTATAAGGCAAACTGGCACGGGTGTACAAAATCCTGTATGGTTACTTCGGGCCTTTAAGAGCCACTAGAGGGAGTGCGCGAGCGCTTGCTGCACGATGGGGGGTGCATGCTGCACGATGCATGTGACTGGTGGGTGCGATCTGGTGGGTGCGATCGCGTGCACAAGCACCAGCACCAGCATGGGAATTTGTGTGTGTAAAACACTAAAATTCCTGTGCTGTGAGGGAAGAGACATGTTTGTTCATAGTAAATAGGAACAATATGTCTCCTCTCTTACTTAGTCCTATCAACATACAGTTAGAACACACTGAGGGAACACACGTTTACCCCTTGATTCCCCCTTAGTGTTAACCCAGGGGTCCACACCGATCGAGCGGCGGGGGAGGACGGAGGCCCCCACCTCCCCCGCCGCGCGATCACCGTGGGTCCGCGACAAACGGTAATTGAGGCCACGGCTTTGCGGCCTTGTGAAGTCCCAAGCTTTTCCTTCTGTGAGCTGGCGCCATCTGGTGGTGGCTGTTTGGCAATTTTAATGTAATTTTACACTATTTTCACTGCCATCTCCTTCCCTATAATTAGAACCCCCAAACATTATATATATATTTTATTCTAACACCCTGGAGAATAAAATGGCGATCGTTGCAATACTTTGTGTCACGCCGGATTTGCGCAGCGGTCTTACAAGCGCACTTTTTTGGGAAAAAAATAAAAACATTTTAATTAAAAAATAAAACAGTAATGTTATCCCAATTTTTTTTTTATACAGTGGGGAAAATAAGTATTTGAACACCCTGCTATTTTGCAAGTTCTCCCACTTGGAAATCATGGAGGGGTCTGAAATTGTCATCGTAGGTGCATGTCCACTGTGAGAGACATAATCAAAATTTTTTTTTCCAGAATTCACAATTTATGAATTTTTAACTATTTATTTGTATGATACAGCTGCAAATAAGTATTTGAACACCTGTCTATCAGCTAGAATTCTGACCCTCAAAGACCTGTTAGTCTGCCTTTAAAATGTCCACCTCCACTCCATTTATTATCCTAAATTAGATGCACCTGTTTGAGGTCATTAGCTGCATAAAGACACCTGTCCACCCCATACAATCAGTAAGAATCCAACTACTAACATGGCCAAGACCAAAGAGCTGTCCAAAGACACTAGAGACAAAATTGTACACCTCCCACAAGGCTGGAAAGGGCTACGGGGAAATTGCCAAGCAGCTTGGTGAAAAAAGGTCCACTGTTGGAGCAATCATTAGAAAATGGAAGAAGCTAAACATGACTGTCAATCTCCCTCGGACTGGGACTCCATGCAAAATCTCACCTCGTGGGGTCTCAATGATCCTAAGAAAGGTGAGAAATCAGCCCAGGACTACACGGGAGGAGCTGGTCAATGACCTGAAAAGAGCTGGGACCACCGTTTCCAAGGTTACTGTTGGTAATACACCAAGACGTCATGGTTTGAAATCATGCATGGCACGGAATGTTCCCCTGCTTAAACCAGCACATGTCAAGGCCCGTCTTAAGTTTGCCAATGACCATTTGGATGATCCAGAGGAGTCATGGGAGAAAGTCATGTGGTCAGATGAGACCAAAATAGAACTTTTTGGTCATAATTCCACTAACCGTGTTTGGAGGAAGAAGAATGATGAGTACCATCCCAAGAACACCATCCCTACTGTGAAGCATGGGGGTGGTAGCATCATGCTTTGGGGGTGTTTTTCTGCACATGGGACAGGGCGACTGCACTGTATTAAGGAGAGGATGACCGGGGCCATGTATTGCGAGATTTTGGGCAACAACCTCCTTCCCTCAGTTAGAGCTTTGAAGATGGGTCGAGGCTGGGTCTTCCAACATGACAATGACCCGAAGCACACAGCCAGGATAACCAAGGAGTGGCTCTGTAAGAAGCATATCAAGGTTCTGGCGTGGCCTAGCCAGTCTCCAGACCTAAACCCAATAGAGAATCTTTGGAGGGAGCTCAAACTCCGTGTTTCTCAGCGACAGCCCAGAAACCTGACTGATCTAGAGAAGATCTGTGTGGAGGAGTGGGCCAAAATCCCTCCTCCAGTGTGTGCAAACCTGGTGAAAAACTACAAGAAACGTTTGACCTCTGTAATTGCAAAAAAAGGCTACTGTACCAAATATTAACATTGATTTTCTCAGGTGTTCAAATACTTCTTTGCAGCTGTATCATACAAATAAATAGTTAAAAAAATCATACAATGTGATTTCTGGATTTTTTTTTTAAATATGTCTCTCACAGTGGACATGCACCTACGATGACAATTTCAGACCCCTCCATGATTTTCAAGTGGGAGAACTTGCAAAATAGCAGGGTGTTCAAATACTTATTTTCCCCACTGTATTGTGAAAGATGTTACTCTGAGTAAATTGATACCCAACATGTCACGCTTCAAAATTGCGTCTGCTCGTGGAATGGCGTCAAACTTTTACCCTTTAAAATCTCCATAGGCGACGTTTAAAAAAATCTACATGTTGCATGTTTTGAGTTACAGGGGAGGTCTAGGGCTAGAATTATTGCTCTCGCTCTAACGATTGCGGCGATCCTCACATGTGTGGTTTGAATACCGTTTACATATGCGGGCGCTACTCACGTATGTGTTCGCTTCTGCGCGCAAGCTCGTCGGGACAGGGCGCATTTTCTGGCTCCTAACTTTTTTAGCTGGCTCCTAGATTCCAAGCAAATTTGTCAAGCCCTGTGTTAACCCCTTCCCTACCAGTGACATTTACACAGTAATTTGTGCATTTTTATATCACTGATCACTGTATAGATGTTATTGGCCCCAAAAATGTGCCAAAAGTGTCCCATCTGTCCACTGCAATGTTGCAATAAAAATGCCATAAATCTTTCCCATAGTTTGCAGACGCTATAACTTTTGCGCAAGCCAATCAATATACGCTTATTGCAAATTTTTTTTTACCAAGAATATGTAGAAGAATATATATATTGGCCTAAACTATTATAGCAAAAAGTAATTATATATATATATATATATATATATATATATATATATATATATATATATATATATATATATATATATATATATATTTTAATTGATGCTTTTTTTTTTGTTTATAGCGCAAAAAATAAAAACTGCAGAGGTCATCAAATACCACCAAAAAAAGCTCTGTGAAAAAAAAAAAAAAAGATGCAAATTTTGTTTGGGTACAGCATTGCATGATCACACAATTACCAGTTAAAGCGAAGCAGTGCCAAAATTGTAAAAAGTGCTGTGGTCAGGAAGAGGGTAAAATCTTCCGGGGCTGAAGTGGTTAACAGACATTTGACTTTTTTTTATTTAAATTTCAGCTTTCAGTGGGTGGAATTCCGCTGAAGGCTCAAAGAACTGAGCCTAATCGGTGCATTTGCACAAATACAGATACGCGTGCAAATGTTTAGTATTGGCAACCCTAACGTGTATGTATGAAAGGGAGTTAGGGATCTTAGATTGTAGGCTCCTTGAGGGCAGAGACTGATGTGGATGTACAATATATGTAGAGCGCTGTGTAAATTGATGGCGCTTTATAAGTGCCTGAAAAACTAAAAGCATAAGAAAATGTACCTGTAATCTCACTAGAAACCCATACATCTGAATAATGCAACATTCAGATAAGTGCTGATAATACTGAACATTATAGATGTCAAGCCTACATTTGGAGAAAATAGCAGAAGCATTCAAAAAAATAAACTCCTTGGCAACTGTTAAGCATGGGGGTGGATGTGATATGGCTTTAGGTTTGTGTGGTAGCCTGTGGCACAAATAATATTGTGTAGGCAGAGGGAAGAATAAGTTCCACTAAGAATCATTTTATAAGTGAAGCAGATATTCCCTCTGACAGCTCAAATACAGGTATCTTCCGCTTTAAAATCAGCAGTTGCTGAGACATGTCACTATCAAATTTGTCAGGTTGTGGTCGATAATTGTGTTGCCTTCCTATAAAAAAAAAAATGCAATTTGAGCTGCCTAAACATCTAAACATTTCCATAGGACGGTCCCTTTACACTGAGAGCTTGGACCCCAGGGAGATGAAGACAATACATCCAACTCTCCTGTGTGTACAGACGGGGGACATCGTAATTGCCTTGTTTTCATGCTGCGCTCTGATCTAGCTTTTCTACCTGAGCTTTGCATCAAATAATGATGTCTATGGGAAATCATGTAATAGACAGGATAAAGAAAGACGTGTGGGTCACAAGACCTTAGGAGTATTTCTTAGTAGGTCTGTGGATGTAATGGTGATGTAGACCAGTGGTCATCAACCCTGTCGTGAGGTCCCACTAACAGGCCAGGTGTGCAAGATAACTGAAATACATGACAGGTGATATATTTTGCTGCTCAGTGATTGCAATATTCTAGTCTGCATCTCCCCAAGAGAGATGCTGACCCCCCTGGCCATTCTAGACTTTACTTCCTTTTGATATGTACAAACCTTATATTTTATTACTATAATAATAATTGGTATATTTCCTTCTTTTGCTCTTGTGCAACCCTGTGTAATTTGTCCTTTTTCTATAGGGACTGTACACTTTTTACGCTTCGGCAGTCTTGGTCCAGGGTTTGCTTTGTCCTGGGATGTGAAACGCCTGTCCCCTATTCCTACATATCATCTTGTTTAGGAATACCTTTGCCATGGTTCGAGATGCCTTGTTGTGTTTTACGGAGTTGATATTTTATGACTGGTATGACCCTGTTTATTGCACCTTTTACACTCGCTGCTGTTGTGTTTGATGTAGTTGTAAAAATTATTTCACAATATGTTTTTGTAAACTTGATGTAATGTATCTTGCTTCCACACAGACCCTGGCCCCCGAAGAAGGGAATTACCCGAAACGCGTAGGGCCCTGTAGTTTTTATGTGGATCAGTCTCAACTGCCTCTTTGTTATTGTATTTTTATGTACCACATTGTATGATCTTTTTATACGATTAAATATTTAAATATAATTTTGTATTTTGTATTATTACGCTTACTACGGTTGCCTAAAAAGCCCCTCCTTGGGGGATTTCTTATTATTCTTATTCATCCGGGGGTCGGCAACTTCTTTAAGGTCACATATTTAGGATGTTACATTTATTTCAAGGTAATACTTAAAACCTGGCCTGTTAGTGGGCCCTGAGGACAGGGTTGATGACCACTGCTGTAGATCACACCCTGGCCTTACTAGAATTCCCATCCCTAACCACTTGCCGTCTGGTCAATAGTAAATTGACGTCCGGGAGGTGTTTGTGTTATCCTGACTGGACGTCTATTGACGTCCAGCAGGATAACATGCCGGAGCGCGCAGAGTCGCGATCGGTGATGCGGGGTGTCAGTCTGACACCCTGCATCTCTGATCTTGGTAAAGAGTCTCTGGCGGAGGCTCTTTACCATGTGATCAGCCATGTCCAATCACGATGTAAACAGGAAGAGCCATTGATCGGATGCGAGTAGAAGGGAGCCGATCGGTGGCTCTCCTGACAGGGGGGGGTTCGCGCTGATTATTTATCAGTGCAGCCCCCCTCGGATGCCCACACTGGACCACCAGAGAAGGGGTCAACATGTGGATGGCCAGGTACACCCCCCATCGATATGCACATGTAAAAAAAATAAGCACAACAGATGCCAATCAGTGCCCACAAATGGGCACTGATTGGCAAAAATTTGTAAATAAACAAGTGATGCCCAGCAATGCCATCAGTGCCACCCCTCAGTGTCCAGTGCCACCTTTCAGTGCCCATCTGTGCCACCCATAAGTACCCATCAGTGCCAACCATAAGTACCACCTCATCGGTGCCCGTAATTGAAGAAGATAACTTACTTATTTACAAAAAAATATAAAAATTAACAGAATTATTATTATTTTTTTTACATTTCGGTAATTTTTTTAATTGTTGCGCAATAAATAAAGAACGCAGAGGTGATCAAATACCACCAAAAGAAAGCTCTATTTGTGGGAACAAAAATAGAAAAAAAATAGTTTGGGTACAGTGTAGAATGACCGCGCAATTGTCATTCAAAGTGTGACAGCGCTAAAAGCTGAAAATTGGCTTGGGCAGGAAGGTGCGTAAGTGCCTGGTATTGAAGTGGTTAAATATTTAGAGACTCCTTTTTTAATTATGAATGACATATTAAAAAAATAAAATAAGAGTCCTTCGCACCCAGCTGGCCTGTGTGAAGCATTTATTTTGGTTGTAGAACAATATGCAAATCTCTAACAGGCAGCCTGTGTCTGAGCTCATCTTTGTTCTGCAATAAATTCTCCGAATTGTGAAAGTACATTCACTGCGAAAACGCGACTGGAAGAAAGAACATAACAGCACTATTATAAGGATGTCATTGGTACAAACAGAAAATAAACAAAGCCTTACACAGCCAAATGGGGATTTGTAACAACATAAATCCACAAAAGGTACTGACAACCCTAAGGGCCCCTTTATAAGGCAGCAGTACAGTCCTACTGCAGCGTCAAAGGTGAACTTTATGAATGCAGCTATCTAATCATTAAATGTATGTTTTTATTACAAGCAGTTTAGGTGCCTGAATTTGACTTTGTATCAGACTCTTGCAATCTACTGTACAGTAGAGCAGGGGTCACCCTTTTCCCACTTAACCACATAACCACCGGACCATATTGCTGTTTAAAGACCAGAGCACTTTTTGCGATTCGGCACTGCGTCCCTTTAACTGACAATTGCGTGGTCTTGCGACATGGCTCCCAAACAAAAAATTGGCATCCTTTTTTCTTTCTTTTGGTGGTATTTGATCATCTCTGCGGTTTTGCATGTGCCCGGCGGCGATAGTGTGCCCCTAGTGGCTGCTGGGCGAGGTGACGCAGCGCTACGAAACGGGTCTGAAGCTCCGCGACCGCGGTAACCGCGGACCCGGTCACCGCTGGAGTCCCGCGATCGGTCCCCGGAGCTGAAGAACGGGGAGAGCTGTGTGTAAACACAGCTTCCCCGTTCTTCACTGTGGCGCCGTCATTGATTGTGTGTTCCCTTATATAGGGAACCACAATCAATGACGTCACACCTACAGCCACACCCCCTACAGTTAGAAACAGAGATGAGGTCACACTTAACCCCTTCTGCGCCCCCTTGTGGTTAACTCCCAAACTGCAATTGTCATTTTCACAGTAAACAATGGGCCAGATTCAGGAACAGTTAGGCTGGCGGATCCAGTGATCCAGTGATCCTAAAGACAAAAGACAGTGATCCGCCAGCCTAACTGTGACTTTGAGCCGGCGTTTCTGTTTTCTGTAACCAGAAAACAAGAAACGCCAGGTTGAAGCTCCGATGCGAGCAGCGTAACTGAGTTTCGCCATCGCATCGTTACTTCAACTTAAAAATGGCGCCGGGGGCGTTCCTGCCGATTTACGCTCAAAAAATATGTTAATGAGCGGAAATCGGCAATTCACGATCGAATTCCGGCGCGACGCAATGACGGTACGACGTTTCCGGACGGGATACGCGGCGCATAGATATACCTACATGGGGTTGGAGTATCCTATGTTAGGTATAGGCGTCGTCATCGCGTCGGGAAAAAAAAAAATCACGTCGCTTGCGTAAAAAGTTCATGAATGGGAATGTGACGTCATTGACGTTCATTCACAGAATTTGGAGCATGCGCACGGGGATGTTTGGACACTCGACGCATGCGCAGTACGTTGGCGGCGGGATCGCGCTTAGTTAGAATACTACACGCCCCGTACCCGCCCAATTTGAATTCCGCCGGCTCATTTGCGATGCGCTGCCGCAACTTTAGGAGCAAGTGCTTCCTGAATAACAGCACTTGCTCCTAAAATTTCAGCAGCGTAACGCAAATGAGATGCGTTACTCCAGAGCAAAGATGCTCTGCTCTACCTGAATCTGGCCCAATGAATTTTTGTTTCAAATATTTTATTGGATTTTTAAATTAAAGTAAATGGATACAATACATGTATATTGCGTAATAAAGAATGATGGATACAATAAGCGATAAAGATATAACATAAACAAACAAACAAAAAAAAAGGCTACAAATGCTTTAAGTACATATATGTAACTTTAAAGTAAGAAGGGAAAAAGTAAAGAAAGTGGAAGGGAGGGAAGTAAATGAAAATAGATAATACGAGGTATAGAGATAAATCAACAATTCATGACAGAATATGTTATACAATAAATAATTGGAAAATATCATGAGGATGCATTAGATAATTGAAGAAATTTCCTAGAATGTTTAAAATTCAACCAACAAGCCCATTTATTGCAAAAGGTAGTGGGAGAGTCTTTTGATTGACACACGATCAAATCTGTCTGCTGGAAACGGTCTGCCAGACCATTTCAGCAGACAGATTTGATCGTGTGTATGGGCAAACAGACGGATTTGGCCACCCGACAGATTTAAAAGCATGCTTTCAAATCTGTCGGCTGGGAACCCGTCCGCCCGACATGTCTGCTGGTTAGTATGCTAACCAGCAGACATATCTGCTCGCACACGCGTCGAATGGTCGAAGTGTTTAACTTCCTGGTGCGGTGACGTGGCGGCGTCAACGTCACCACCGCCACGTCACCGCGCTGTCTGCCGGCGGGGATTTTGGTTTAATCGTGTGTGCACGATCAAACCAATACATCCCAGCAGACAGATTTGTTCAAATCTATTTGCTCGTGTGTACAAGGCCTTAGATTTTCCATGTCAGCAATATGACCAATCTTTTTTAACCATTCAGATATGGAAGGAGGGTTTTGTTTTTTCCAGTGAATGGGAATGCAAATTTTTGCAGCATTAATGAGATGTGGTAAGATGGATCGATTATAAGCAGATATCGATAGTGAACTATGGTGTAATAAGTATTGCGCTGCTGTAAACTCAGGGGTAAGAGTCGTAATTTGTATAATTATGTTGTGTACGTCTTTCCAGAAAGGTCGAATGAGATTACATTCCCACCAAATGTGTAAAAGTGTGCCACGTTCAGCATCACAGCGCCAACATAAGGGTGTGGAATTGGGGATGTATTTGTGAGTAATAACCGGAGTTCTGTACCATCTAGAATATATTTTATAACTGTTTTCTTGTATTTGGACATTTAAGGAGCTCTTGTGTATGTGATGGAATATGCATGACCACTCCTCTTCAGATAGGGATATATCTAGATCAGTTTCTCATTTTCGAGTAGTGTTATCTTCTTTAATGTCAGTCATTGAAAAAAGCATGGCATAGATGGAAGAGATAAGGTGTCTTTGAGGTGAAGATTTAACACATAATTTTTCAAAAGGTGTTTTGCTCTTAAACCAATCTAAGTACGACGGAGATATAGAAAGGAATCGTTTAAGTTGTAACAATGAATTTTTAATGCATTTTTTGCTGTGAAAATGACAATAATCCCAAAAATGTGTCAAAATAGTCTGAAGTGTCTGCCATAATGTCGCAGTCACAAACAAAAATCGGTGATCGTCTCCATTAGTAGTAATAAAATTTTTTTTTTTTTTTTTTAATACAAATGCAATAAAAAACTATCCCCTACTTTGTAAATGCTATAAATTTTGCGCAAACCAACCGATAAACGCTTATTGCGTTTTTTTTAACCAAAAATAGGTAGAAGAATACGTATCGGCCTAAACTGAAAAAAAAATATGTTTTTATATATTTTGGGGGGATATTCATTATAGCAAAAAGTAAAAAATATTGCATTTTTTTTTCAAAATTGACGCTCTATTTTTGTTTATAGCGCAAAAAATAAAAAACGCAGAGGTGATCAAATACCACCAAAAGAAAGCTCTATTTGTGGGAAAAAAAGGACGCCAATTTTGTTTGGGAGCCACGTCGCACGACCACGCAATTGTCAGTTAAACAGTGATGAATCTTAAAAACTGGCCGGGTCATTTAGCTGCCTAAAGGTCCAAGTCTTAAGTAGTTAAACGTGTGTTAACCCGGCAGAACTCCAGCCATATACAAAAAGAACACAATTTAAAGCATCACTAAACTCCGGTTTAACCACTTTATGGTGGCACGTTAAAGTGGAATATTGTTATGACAGCAGCTAGCTGCCATAACCCCGGTATCCACTTCTTTAGCGGGCGGTCCGCTTACAGACACAAGTTGTCACATCAGCGGATTCGCCTCAAGATCACTTATCAGTGGCGGGAGAGGGCCCCCAATCCTCTTGCCATGCTCCGGTGCCTTTTCGCCGCTTACTGGAGCCGCTCGTATCCTGTCCCTGACTTTTTTTTCTTGGTCCCGGTAGTCCTCCAGGTACCAGTGATTTACTACCTCCCTAAAAGGTCCACAAGGATCTAGTACACCCCACTGGAAGGCCGATCATAAGTGCCATTGATACGGTTACTCACAAAAGTGATCACTTTTTACAGCCGTTGGTGATCAAAACACTTACATTTTTTAGGGATTTCATGCAAGCGATTAATATCCTTAAAGCGGAGTTCCACCCAAAAATGGAACTTCCGCTTAATCCACTCCACACCCCCTTACATGCCACATTTGGCATGTCATTTTTTTTTGGAGGGGGGGGGCTTCAGGAGGAGTGGGACTTCCTGTCCCACTTCCTCCTTCCGCCGAGGGGCTGGTTAGGCGATTAAGCTTAATCGCCTACAGCAGCCCCTCCCTGTAGGCGACCGCCTAGGACACCGACAGGTCCTAGACGATCGCCTGTCCAATCAGTGGCGGGCTGCACCGCGCGCATGCACAGTGGGTGCCCGGCCGTGAAGCCGAAGGCTGTCAGAGCTGGGTGCCCACAGTTAGAATGAAGACGCCGGCCAGGGAGGGGGGAAAGGAGCGGAGCCCTGGCCGGCGCGTCGCTGGAACGTGGAGAAGGTAAGTGAGTGTTTATTAAAAGCCAGCAGCTACACTTTTTGTAGCTGCTAACTTTTAATATACACAACATTTGGCTGGAACACCCCTTTAAGACATTAAAGTGAAGGGATGGCTACCTTTTTACGACTGCGGATGTGTCATCCCTGTACACAATCTCTTACACGCATGGTTGGGAGGCGGTTGATCATCTCAGAACAGATGATCTGACTAAAGTTTAGAGTGATTTTATTTTATCCCTACTGGACTTTGCTATGGGGCACAACTAATTTTGGTTTGGGGGATCTTTTTACCTATAAGACAGGGGTGTGGCCATGGGGGCCCAGTTTGCTCTCAGCATGGCCAACCTGTTTATGGTTAGGTGGGAGGAGGATATCATCTTTAATAGACCTAGTTTGAAGTTAATTCTCTAGAAAAGGTATATAGATGACGTCCTCCTCATATGGGATGGCAACAGTGTTTACTTGACAACTTTATGGCCATGCTGAATGCCAAGATAGGTGTATTAAAACGCCAATATAAATACAGTAAGAGGGAGATTCATTTTTTGGTTTTACACATTAGGTCTGTGGAAGGAGCCATCATTAAATCCACCTATTTCAAGGAGTCTGACAGGAGTGAAGGATTTATCAGCATGGATAGCTGTCTTCATCCAGCTTGGCAGAGGTCCGTTTCTGTCAGTCAATTTCTGAGGCTTAGGAGAAATTGTATGATTCATGATGATTTTCTCCAGGAAGCTTCTACTCTCTGAAGTAGGTTCCTGGAAAAGGGCGATGACCCGATTGAATTGGATCAGGCACTTGCCTGTGTTGCTGGGAGGAGCAGAGATGATTTGTTGGTTCCAAGGCAGACTGAGCTGAATGAATCGTTCAACAATGTATTTTTCACAACTTATTCCACCCACCAATACGCGATTAAAAAGATCTTGCGTTGACGCTGGAATGTGTTACGGAATGATAGAATTTTGGGACCCCTCTGTAACAGAATAGCCCGTGACACCCAGAGACTTTTGAAGGATGGGGGGTACTCCTGCGCCAGCGTCACTAATGACTCTTGGGTCTAGGGTCATCCCGTGCCCCTTTTGGACATAGGGTGACGGAGAAATGATAATTCATGTATTGCAGGAGATCTGGACATATTACAGGTGATTTCATGCTGACCCACAACCGGTCAATAGGAGTGTCTCCTTCAATGCTAAACCTAGGCTGTTGAGATGCTAATTAAGTCTGCTACTGGGGGATGTGAATTGGAGCTTGGTAGACAGCCTGGCTACCTATTATGGGATGTTAAAATGTATTGCTGTGATTGCATGCTGTGTCCATTGTGTTAATCAGGTCTGCTTCCAAGACCTGTTCATTGTGTATGCTAATGACACTGTGTGTGTGTGAAAGTCTATGGATGATTGGATGTGGAATGTGACTCTTGTCACTTCTCAGGTGTAGTAATTGAGTCATGTTAATTATGTCAGACCGGTGCCAGAGTGTCTATCTAAAATCTGTATTGAAGCCCCACTGTGATGAGGGGGGTGGAGAGTTTCATTGTCCCTGTGATTAACTGTAACATGCCTGTACTGTATATAAGACCGAGAGTTACCATTAAAAGTGTTCATACATTTAAAACCAGAAAGAACAGAACTTGCGTTTCGTCTTAATTCTGGGGAGGGGAATGGAATGGATCGTGTCTACATGGATTGTCGGATAAGCTGTCTTGGGTTGATGGAAGATCGTAAACGGTGGTGACTGTTACACCCTCCTTTCCAGAACGTACCACAGTGGTTTATAGAGGGGCTCCACCTTTGAGACGAAGTAGCACCCAATATTAAAGATCCCCCTAATAGGGTTTAATTTTTCCACAATATTGGAGGTTTTTCCCCCCCATGCAGAAAATGTTCTGTCTGTAAGATCAATATACAGGTTACGGCCACTATTTCAGAGACATCTGTGCAGGTTTCTGTGATACATGCTTTGTCCGGTTATTACCAGCACAACATCATAACTTAGAAACCTTGGTCCAGGTACACTTTTAAAAGAAGAAAAGCCTTTAGGTGTAGATCAACAAAGTAAGAACAAAAATACCAGACTGAAAAGAATAAGTCAGTTAACAAACCTCCTGTCTTTCAACATCCATGTTCCAGACAACAATACTGCCATCCGCGCTGCAGGAGATGAGCTGCCTGGAATGGTGTGCATAGGAGATGGACTGGATTTTATCACTGACAAAAGAAAAAGTAAATCATTCGTTTTAATAAAATGTGGCAAAATAACGATTTATGACAGGCTAAGTGATCATTTTAATAAAAATCATTAAAAAGACACAATACCATATTTTCAAGCATACCCAATACATCTGTAAACACTGTTCATTTTATGTTAGGCCTCCTGTACTCCTGGCTACAAGAGCCAAGGGCAGATGTCATGAAACAACTCTCCTGGTAGCGTTGCCACCTCATCCCTTTAAACTCGAACACATATGAATTACACAGGTTCGGAGGCTAATGTAATGCAGATAAGGCACTGAGTTTAATTACTACCTTAATTAGCCAAAGAACCTGTGTAATTCACATGTGTTTGGCTTTAACCACTTTCCCACCGCGCCATAAGCATTTTACTGCTACGGCGCGGCGGGGTTATCTTCACTTTCGCGATTGCGCATCCCCTGGGACGCGCTCGCGAAAGTGTCCGTGCTCGCCGGGTCTAGAAGACCCGGCGCATCACGGATCACGGTAAATTGCCGCTGATCGCGGCCGTTTACCACGTGATCGCACCGTCAAATGACGGCACGATCACTTGTAAACAAACCGGCGTCATTTGATGACGCCGGTTCCTCCCTCTCCTCCCTGTACAGTGTGCGAGGAGAGGGAGGGGGAGCGGGGTGTCAGCAGCCGAGCTGTGGCTGGATCTGTGACAAATGCAGTCACAGATCCAGCCATCCCTCAAAACATCCCAGCTCTGCAATCCCCCCAGTACCCAGCAATCCCCCCAGTACCCAACAATACCCCAATACTCGGCAATACCCCAATACCCTGCATGATACTTTGCAATACCCTGCACGATACTCTGCAATACCGCCTATGGGGATTTTTAAGTAGCGAAGTTTGGCGCCATTCCACGAGTGTGCGCAATTTTGAAGTGCGACATGTTGGGTATCTATTTACTCGGCGTAACTTCATCTTTCACATTATGAAAAAAAATTGGGCTAACTTTACTGTTTTGTTTTGTTTTAAGCACAAAACAGTTTTTTAAAAAACACACGTTCAATAAATTTCTGCGAAAATACCGTGCGAGATAAAAAGTTGTAACGGCCGCCATTGTATTCTCTAGGGTCTTTGCTAGAAAAGCATATATAATGTTTTGGGGTTCTATGTAATTTTCTAGCAAATAAATGATGATTTTTCCATGTAGGAGAGAAATGTCAGAATTGGTCTGGGTGTTCCAGAACGCCTGATGGCGTTCCCTGCATGTTGGGCCTCTGTATGTGGCCACGCTGTGTAAAAGTCCCACACATGGGGTATCGCCATACTCGGGAGGAATAGCAGAATGTGTTTTGGGGTGTAATTTGTGGTATGCATATGCTGTGTGTGAGAAATAACCTGCTAATATGACAGAAACAAGTTTTTTTTTTTTTTTTTTACAGAATTTTCAGTCATTTTTTTTTTATAGCGCAAAAAATAAAAAACCCAGAAGTGATCAAATACCACCAAAAGAAAGCTCTATTTGTGTGAAAAAAAGGACAAAAATTTCATATGGGTACAATGTTGTATGACTGAGTAATTGTCATTCAAATTGTGAGAGCACCGAAAGCTGAAAATTGGTCTGGTTAGGAAGGGGGTTTAAGTGCCCAGTGGTCAAGTGGTTAAAAGGGATGAGGTGGCAAGTTTTGACCTTGAAAACAATCCCATTTATTTTTAGCCACAACGTCATTATAGATGAAAAATGCAAGCTGCATTGGTGAAATGTGGGCAGAGACAGCGGTATACACTCACCCGCCACTTTATTAGGTACACCTTGCTAGTACCGGGTTTTCTCTCAGAACTGCCTTAATTTGTGGTATATATTAGACATGTGCATTCGTTTTCGTTAGAATGCATTTTCGTCCGAAAATCTGTTTTTTTCGTTATCGTTTTAACAAATGATAACGAAAGTGCAAGAAACGAAAACCGAAAGATCCGACATAAAAAATGCTTTATTTTCGTTTTTGTTGCGGTAAAAATTCGATATACTGTAGAGAGATTCGACATTATAGGGAAAAGATTTGACACTATAGAAATAATAGATTCGACATTACAGAGAATAGATTTCGATTTATGAGACGTAAAGATTCGACGTTCCGTCGAATAGTCTTGACTATTCGACAGAAACCAAGTATTATTAGATTTTCGGACGAAAGCTATTCCCCAACGAAAAACGAAGTAAATCAAAACCATTTTCGGGAGTAACTAAATAAATTTATTTTCCAAACGAAAACGAAACAAAATATTCCAGTCTGCACATGTCTAGTATATATTCAACATGGTGTTGGAAACATTCCTCAGATTTTGGTCCATACTGATATAATAGCATCACGCAGTTGCTGGAGATTTGCCGACTGCACATCCATGATGCGAATCTCCGGTTTCACCACATCCCAAAGGTGCTCTATTGGATTGAGATCTGGTGGCTGTGGAGGCCATTGGAGTTCAGTGACCCCATTGTCATGTTCAAGAAACCAGTGGTGAGATTTGATCTTTGTGACATGGTGCATTATCCTGCTGGAAGGAGCCATCAGAAGATGGGTACACTATAGTCATATAGGGATGGACATGGTGTTTAAACAATGCTCAATTGGTACTAAAGGGCCTAAAGTGTGCCAAGAAAATATCCTCCACATGATTACACCACCAGTCTGAACCATTAATACAATGCAGGATGGATCCACGTTGTTTATGGCAAATTCTGACCCTATTAGTTGCAGCTGAAATATAGACTCATCAGACCAGGCAACATTTTTCCAATCTTCTATTGTGCAATTTTGGTGAGCTTGTGTGAATTGTAGCCTCAGTTTCCTGTTCTTCGCTGACAGAAGCGGCACCCAGTGTGGTCTTCTGCTGCTGTAGCCCATCTGCTTCAAGGTTCGATGTGTTGTGCATTCACAGATGGTATTCTGCATACCTTGGATGTAATGGGTGGTTATTTGTGTGACTTGCCTTTCTATCATCTCGAACCAGTCTGCCCATTCTCCTCTAACATCAACAAGACATTTTCCTCCACACAACGGCCGCTCACTGGATATTTTCTCTTTTTCCAACCAACCATTCTCTGTAACCCTAGAGCAGGGGTGTCCAAACTTTTTTCAAAGAGGGCCAGATTTGATGAAGTGAACATGCGTGAGGGCCGACTATTTTTCCTGACATTCTTTGAACCATTAAAATTCGGTCTGGGTGTGTTCGTCTGAGCACTAATACACCGAATTCTCTTGCCTTTGTGGCTGTGTGTGGTGAAGAGATGAGCTTGCGCGTGTTATTTGGATATACTGTATTTATTTATTTTGTGGCCCCAACGAATCCAAGAGCTCAGGACCAAGGATGAGCTTGGGCGTGTTATTTGGATATACCGTATTTATCGGTGTATAACAATCACAGGCTTACCATTGCAACGAACGCAGCCTCACACGTGCCGATGAACGCAGCCTCACACGTGCCGATGAACGCAGCCTCACACGTGCCGATGAACGCAGCCTCACACGTGCCGATGAACGCAGCCTCACACGTGCCGATGAACGCAGCCTCACACGTGCCGATGAACGCAGCCTCACACGTGCCGATGAACGCAGCCTCACACGTGCCGATGAACGCAGCCTCACACGTGCCGATGAACGCAGCCTCACACGTGCCGATGAACGCAGCCTCACACGTGCCGATGAACGCAGCCTCACACGTGCCGATGAACGCAGCCTCACACGTGCCGATGAACGCAGCCTCACACGTGCCGATGAACGCAGCCTCACACGTGCCGATGAACGCAGCCTCACACGTGCCATGAACGCAGCCTGATCGTTGCCCATCTGCAGCCTCGGAGGGCAGAGGGAGGGGGGCAGGACGAGTGTCGACAGATTACAAACAGGAGAATCTCTTGTTTACTCGGTGTCCTCTTTAATTCAAATTCCTGCCTCCTATGATAGACAGAACAGTCGTCCAATGGCATCCCAGGAGACGGGACTTCCAATACAGACGCTGCTGAGTAAACAGGAGATTCTCTTTATGTAATCTGGTATACATATTTTGTGGCCCTGGGGGGCCATATATCCAAATCCCCAGGGGGGCCATATTAAAATCAACAGGGGGGCCACATTCGGCCCACGGGCCGGACTTTGGACATGCCTGCCCTAAAGGTAGTCGTGTGAAAATCCCAGTAGATCAGTTTTTGAAATACTCAGACCAGCCTGTTTCGCACCAACAACCATGCAACGTTCAAAGTCACTGAAACACCCTTTCTTCTCCCCTTTCTGATGCTCCGTTTGAACTTCAGTGAGTCTGTTTCATCACATCTAGATGCCTGAATGCATTGAGTAGCTGACATGTGATTGGCTGATTAGAAATTTGTGTTACCCAGCAATTGAACAGGCATACCTAATAAAGTGTCTGGTGAGTGTATATTTGCTTCAATATTACTTTGAAAGGATTCTTCAGTAAATTGCAAAGTAGATGGAAGAGTGCCTTTGTTGTAAACATCAGCCAGATTGTTCATGCCACCCAAAAGCTGGCCATAGATGGCTTGAGTTCCGGTTGACTCCTATTGAATTGAATACAAGTCTATATAAAAACCAAATGCGCTGGATGGAATATCATTGGACAGTGGCTGCATCCTATCAAATGAAGTCACCTTTTAAGTATTCAGGCAGCCGCGGGTGCTGCAGCTGTCTGAACACAACAGCCAACAGCAGAGACACTGTTTAGCAAGAATGTGTGTGGGGGGGGCACCACATCGTAACGCCGATGTGTAGAATAGAACTCTATTGAAATGTCACGCATGGCATTCTGATCAATTTCTGTGTAAAAAAAAAAGGAAAAAGTAATCACAGTACACACTAGTGACCATGTTGTTCATGCCGCTCGCTGGTGTGTAAAGGTCATAATGACTATGTGGGCATACAATACCAGGCTTTGTTCAGGTCACAACCGCTTCGCTCCCCATGGTAATATGAATGGAAAAGCAGCTTATAGCAGGCTGGTGCAGCTTTAACTGCTGGAAAGTGATCGGTTGAATCATCACTTTGACCTGTAAGCTGCACCTTATATACATGCAAAGAAATAGACAGGCAGTGTTAAAAGGTACACGTCCTTGGTACTCGGAGTGACTGACACCATTACCGGAAGAGATCAGAAATCATGATGGGCACAGCACAGACCCTGCAGCCCATGTTCACAGTACTGTGGTCTATAGCACATCATGTCCTTCACTGAGCCTTTGTGTGCACTCAACCACTGCAGCTAAAACCCTCCTTTAGCCCCAGGGCCACGCCACACGCGTCAGGCACTTCATTTTGACACTTTGGGGTTGACCTACTAAAGCTGGAGAGTGAAAAATCTGGTGCAGCTCTGTATAGTAACCAAGCAAGTTCCAGCTTTCTTTTGTTAAAGTGGTTGTATACCCTGTGATACAACTTCCACCTACAGGTAAGCCGACATTAAAGCTTACCTGTAGGTGCTTGGAATATCTCCTTAACCTACATGGTTAAGGAAATATTTTCTGAAAAAAATAAATAAAAATCGGGCACCTAGACAACGGCGCAGGCGCACTGAGCGTGCTGGGTCTTCAATAGGAAAGTGCAGGAAATGCGCGGGGATCGTGCCGGTTCTGCGCACATGCGCGGGAGTGACGTCATCGCCGCTCCAGCCAGTCACATCGCCGATACCCGGAAGTTACTCTGGGTATAATGGAGGCGGCTGAGGAGAGGAACGAGGGTCGCTGCGGGGGGGGGGCTTTTTCGATCTAAGGCAAGTAATTCATAATGCGCCAGTATGCTAGTCATACTAGTTCATTATGCCTTTTTTTGCAGTTTTTTTTAAATAATTTTTTTTTGGGTATACAACCGCTTTAACTAAACAAGCTGGAGTTAGCCCTGGTTCATATTAATGCTACTTTCAAACTGCGCTACTTCACTTGAAGTAGCGTGATTTCAAAGTAGCAAGGTCAGCTGCGACTTGATAGACATCTGTGTGGCTTTAGGCACAGATGTCTATGGAAGTCGCACCTGAAATCGGGAAAAAGTAGTGCGGGAACTACTTTTTCAAATCGGTGTTGCACCAATTGGAACAGTGACATTGCCTTCAATAGGCTGTGACTTGCTATACGATTTGAACTCTCAAATCGCATGACAAAATCGATCCAATGTGAACCCAGGCTTAGAAGCGGATTGGCTACCATGCACAGCTGCACCACATTTTGCACTCTCCACTTTTATTAAATCATCCCCTGTGCATCTAGCCCAAAAAAGGGGGGGGGGGCACAGTTCTTTAACAAAGGGTCTGTACAAAAGTCGGAAAAAAAAATCACATCTCACAAGGCATTGCTCTATAGAAGGAGTGAAATGCTCCACGGCCTGTTTCCAGGCAACAGATATTACCGGGCCTCCCTAGGTGCACAATGCACAGTGGGATTGTGTGCAAAAACTGACACATTATTGGACACAGATGACATTTCATAACTGATAACAAAAGTTGTCATGGATTAATCAGTGACTCAAATGTCATTTTATTATTACAACCAAAAAACGCTCCACTTTTTTTTTTTTTTAAGAGAAATGCAGGGAGAGGTAAATATTAACTCTGTGTTGCTTAATGTACTTTGAGAGTGTGTGTGCACGCACGCACGCACGCACGCACGTCTTGGGCAGGTCTGAAAAAATGCTGTATATTAAGAATGTTTTTAGACCTAAAAGTGTTAATACTTTGTTTTTATTAGTAATCAATACCACTGCACTCAAATCAACCTTGTAAAATACAATAGCATAAAACAGAATAAACTAAAAACTCAGAAGCTGGAAATTATCGGTCACCCTCAGCAGAAAAACATAATGTGCATATTAAACCAGCGCTTACAGACCAATATTGTCCTTTGAAATGCCCATGAAGTATTAAAGGAACACTAAAGATTTGTTTTTTTTTAGTTCAATTGATTGCTGTAAGCTAGAGCATTTAAATATCACTTACCTCGTTTTTCCCTTTGACCTCCAAAATACAGTAATCCAGATTTGAAAATGCCATTTCCTGTCTCTCCTCTTCTTGCTTTCCACCAGCACCTGAGCCGTTTTGCATGGTGGAAAGCAGAATGTGCTCACCCCCTCCCTATGACTACAGCCCTGCCTGAAGATGCTCTCTTATCCCTCACAGGCATGGAGGCTAAGAACTGTAGTTCCCATTAGGCCGTAATGTAGCAAGAATGAATGCGCACCGCAAACCAGGAAGTCAGTGAGAATAACGATTCAGGAGTGACGAGGTGAATAAAACAGCTCGATTTCAACAGGTATCAAACTAGTTATAATGCAAAACATTACTTTTTACTTTATCAGCTACTGTCAGACTTTAATTTAAGAGGAAAATATTTTTGTCTTTACAACCCCTTTAACCACTTAAGGACCGCCGCATGTACATTTACGTCGGCAGAATGGCACCGACAGGCACATCAACGTATATATACGTTGGTGCCTTGGGGGGGATCGGGGGTCCGATCGGACCCCCCCCCCCCCGTACATGCGGCGGTCCGCGCGGCTGCAGGAGCGATCCGACAAGTGGGGGCGGCTATCCGTTTTCATCCGCCCCCTCCGGATCGCTCCCAGCCAATGCGCGCGCCCGCCTGACCTGTCACTTCCTCCTCCTGTGTAAACACAGGAAGGAGGAAGCGACGTGATCTCTCCCTCGGCGTTTGTTTCAAGCGCCGCTGAGGAGAGATCACTACAGAACAAGTAAGTCCTGCACCAAACAGCACACTGACACACACATTTAACCCCCGCGATCGCCCCCCCCCCTCCCCCCTGTCACAGTGTCACTGAATGCAGTAATCATGTATGATTACTGTATTTAGTGTCAGTGTGACAGACAGTGTGACAGTCAGACAGTCAGTAGTGTCAGGGTAGCCCCCCCCACCCCCCCCAATAAAGTTTTAACCCCTTGATCACTGCCCTAGTTAACCCTTTCACTCCCTATTGCCAGCGTCACTAAGCGATCATTTTTCTGATCGCTGTATTAGTGTCGCTGTTCCCGCTAGGTAGCTAATTTTTTTTTAATGCAATTTTTTTTTTACTAAAGACATGTGGCTAAATAAATTTTGGCCTAAATGTTTGACTAAAATTTAGTTTATTGGTTTTTTATTATAACAAAAAGTAAAAAATATTGATTTTTTTTCAAAAATGTCGCTCTATTTTTGTATATAGCGCAAAAAATAAAAATCGCAGAGGCGATCAAATACCACCAAAAGAAAGCTCTATTTGTGGGAAAAAAAGGACGCGAATTTTGTTTGGGAGCCACGTCGCACGACCGCGCAATTGTCTGTTAAAGCGACGCAGTGCCGAATCGCAAAAACCCCTTGGGTCATTTGCCAGCGTATTGGTCCGGGTCTTAAGTGGTTAAAGACTCAATACCTTAAAATGTCCACTGCACTTTATTGGACAGAATGGGTATTACGGTAAGTATTATATGAGGTTATCATATCTCATGGGCATTTCTGAGGACAATATTGGTCTGTATTGTAAGCGCTGGTTTTATACACATAATAGGTATTTTTTTTATAAATTACAAAATCTAAAGTAAACAAGCAGAAAATAAATTGAGCGCAAAACAATATTTAGCGTGACCACACCCCCCTTTGCCTTCAAAACCGAGTCGATCCTTCTAGGAACTAACCAGAGATCTTCTGTGGATGTAGGCTGCCTAAAAACCTTGGGCACCCGGCCGTGACAGCTTTCGGCTTTACGGCTCATCTGCAAGTCGCGCTGCGCTCTAGGAGCGGACAGGTGATCTCCTGGGAGCCGTCACAGGTCCCTGGAGATCTCGTCGAGGGAGGGGCTGCCTAAGGCAAGAGGAGCCGCCTAGGCGGCCCTGTAGTTGGAAGTAGGAAGTGGGACAGGAAGTCCCACACCTAGAGAGGCCCCCCCCCCCAAAAAAAAAATGACATGCTAAATGTGGCATGTAAGGGGGGTGAGGAGTGCTTAAAGCGGAGTTCCACACAAAAGTGGAAATTCCGCTTAAACCACTCCTTGCCCCCTTATATGCCGCATCATTTTTTTTGGGGGTGAGTGGGGGCTTCAGTAGGAGTGGGACTTCCTGTCCCACTTCCTCCTTCCGCCCAGGGACCGATTAGGCAATACGTCATATCGCCTACGGCGGCCCCTCCCTGTAGGCCAGGGGCCCTCCAGCTGTTCAGGAACTACAATTCCCATCATGCTTAGTCATGTCTGTGAATGTCAGAGTTTTGCAATGCCTCATGGGATGTGTAGTTCCACAACAGCTGGAGGGCCGTAGTTGGAGGATCCCTGCTGTAGGCGATCACCTGGGAGACGTGACAGGTCCCAGGCGATCGCCTGACCACTCAGAGCGCAGCGCCGCTCGCGCATGCGCAGTGAGTGCCCGGCCATGAAGCCAAAAGCTGTCACGGCCTGGTACCCACACTAGGAATGAAGGCGCCGGCCGGAGAGGGGGGAGAGGAACAGAGCTCAGGCTGTCGCGTCGCTGGAACGTGAAGCAGGTGAGTGTATGTTCATTAAAAGCCAGCAGCTACACTTTTTGTAGCTGCTGACTTTTAACAAAAAGAGCCTTGAACTCCCCTTTAAAGTGGAAGTTAGGCTGCATTCACACCTAGGCGTTTGTCGCCCTATGCCCAACGCTGTAGCAGCCTGAAATAAGCTGGAGGGGCGAATTTACATTGTCGGCTATGGAGATGGTTCACATCTCTACGCCGAACGCCGAAACGGCGTACGCCTGAAGCTTGAAACAAGTCCCGGACCCTTTTTTTCAGGTGTCTTGGGCGTTCAGGCATAGCCGACAATGCTAAAATCACCCCTCCAGCGAAAAACAAGGAGCGACTCGTCGCCGCAAATCGCGGGGCCAAATCGCCGAATCCATGTCGCTGCAATACGCCGCCTCCCGCCTACGCTCAGGTGTGAATGCAGCCTTACACTTATGGGTGGAACTCCGCTTTAAAGACTGAAGCAACTGGATCAGTATAAGGCCTTGTTCACATAGGGGGGACCCAAGCATACACCACAGGGGCCACGTGCATATGAACTGCATTCAGGGACCTGCATTCTATGAATGAGGCAAAATAGTCTGGCAATAAAAGTATAAACAATGTAGTAAGCACACTATAAATGTCATTACTTAAATCCACGTTAGTGAGCATGTTATAAAAGAAAAAATGGAGCCCTGCCATCCTCCCACACAATGATGCTCCTACAGATTTATTGGAAACCATGTTAAATTGGCAGCCTAATGCTCCACCATCCATGCTTACTTGTGCCCTTGTAGTTCCAGTGCCGTTCCTTTTCGCCCCCCAATGTCCCACATGATGATGGAATGATCGGAGCTGCCTGAGAACAGAAGTCTTTGTACTGGATCCCAGCACAAGGTGGTCACCCCAGCTGTAAGGAAACAAAGTGCACAGATCTACATCAATTTAAAACAAAATCATTTACAGTAAAACCTTGGTTTGAGAGCATTTTGAAAGACAAGCAACATTTTTTTTATAAATGTTGACTTAATATACAAGCGACGTCTTGATTTTGCTTCTAATCCCCTTGTGGAGGCTTCCATGTGTGGATGGATATTTAATGGTTACACAACTTATCACATTGCTATAATCTTTTTATATGAACTATACACTGAAGGATATATGACTAAATGGTTGTGGAACGAATCATCTGAGTTTCCATTATTTCTTATGGGGAAATTTGCTTTGATATACAAGTGCTTTGGAATACAAGCATATTTCTGGAACGAATTATGCTCGAAATCCAAGGTTTTACTGTACTATTATAAACAAGCTTATATGAGGTCATCTGACATACCCTGGTTCTATGTTAGATCTATACAGCTTCAGGAACCTACAATTTCTGGAACCAATCCATCCCAACCCCCCCTTCTCTCCTAACAGCTACTATTGTAACTATAGATCACTTGTCACAACTGTCTATCCAGATGTCAAGGTAAAAAAAGAAACACTAAAACAAGCAGAAGTCATTTTCTTTTAATCTTCACAAGTCTCATATTTTTTATATTCTTGCTGGAAAACAATAATTTGCTATTGTTATAGGCTTATACATATCCATGGCAAGCAACTGAGCGCCGGTTCACACAGGGGCAACCCGACTTACAGCGCGACTTTAGGTTGCCCGCACCAAATACTGCAGAGGGAGGGGGGCCCAGATCCCCACTGACTTCAGCCCCGCTCTGAGAATTTCAGAGGGAGGGGCCGCCACGGGTATGGGCCACTAGCGGTGCGGTATTAACCCCCGCTAGTGGCCAATAAAGGGTTAATACCGCCCGCAATGCGCCTCTGCAGAGGCGCATTTCAGGCGGTATTGCCGCGGTTTCCCATTGTTTTAAATTAGAAGGAGCGGTATACTGCTCCAAAGATGCTGCTGACAGATTTTTTTCTCTCCCGCCAGCGCATCACCTCTGGCTTTCACATTGAGTATGCAGTGAAAGAGTTTTTCAGGCGGTATAGCAGCGCTATTTTTAGCGCTGTACCGCCTCAAAAACTCAGTGTGAAAGGGGTCTTAGTGTCACTTTAATATTGATTTGCACTATTTCTAGAACAGCAGCGAAAGTGAAAGGAACCTTCCAACTAGAAGTTTATGCTTATTAGCTCATGTTTTTTTTACATTTTCACTGGCTACATGCTTAATATATTTTTTGTATTAATTTTGCCCTTAATTTTGTATGCACTACAGTAGCACTTTATTGTATTTTTTCAGGCTGTCAGCGCTGCGGTCGGTACTCATACCCTTTTTTCCAGGTAAATAGTTTAGAGAGGCATATTTGAAGTGTCCATTTAGCCGCTTGAATGGGACTCTTCTTTTATATTATCCTGGGTAATACAGAACACAAAAAAAAAGAGTGCTGTGTAAAACACGATTACCACCATTCTAAAGAATAGACAATGTTCGGCTGTTCCATCATAGCACAGTCATGGAAAAAGCTCAGCTAAAAGATTGGAGGATTAAGAGAAGTCTGGGCGAGTAAATTGCTGTAATTAGAGGTTAGTGTTAATTCCTAGATGCTTAGCACAGCCTTGGGAAGGCGTGGATGAATGTCATGTGAAAGGACCTTTTCTTGGTAACATTTACACAATGCCCTGGAGTTCAGCTGGCTGCTGAGATTAATGTGATGTGTACAGCATTGCCGAGAAGGAATATACAAGCTGTGTTTTTTAAAAGCACAGCACAGAAAAATCAAACAATGTCTCGATATAAAATGATATAATTCTAATAAGTAGTGGTGACATTTTTAGAGGCGACGTTGGAGGCATGCAGGGGCAGCACCGGCCCGGAGGAGCTTTACTACATAGATAAAATAACGTCCCATTATGAAAGCATTCCACTGAAGCCCACTCACCTGTATGTCCCTTAAATGTGGTAATGAGGCTGCAGTTGTCTTGTTCAAGTTTTAGAATCGTAACCTGTCCAGAATGGTCCCCGACAAATACGTGTCTTGTCTCCACATCGAATCTGTAAAGCCGATGTTAAGGGACAAACAAAAAGCAGGGTCTTTTATCTCTTCTGCTCTTAATAGTAATCACATTCAGTACATGTATGGGCATTCATCTCTAAAAGGGTTGTAAAGGTACAATTTTTCCACCTAAATAGCTTCCTTTACCTTAGTGCAGTCCGCCTTCACTTACCTCATCCTTCCATTTTGCTTTTAAATGTCCTTATTTCTTCGGAGAAATCCTCACTTCCTGTTCTTCTAACTCCACACAGTAATGCGAGGCTTTCTCCCTGGTGTGGAGTGTCGTGCCCGCCCCTTCCCTTGGACTACAGGAGAGTCATGACGCTCTCTACGTTGCAGATAGAGAAAGGGACTGTGTGTTAGTGGGCGTCATGACTCTCCTGTAGTCTAAGGGAGGGGGCGAGCACGACACGCCACACCAGGGAGAAAGCCTTGCATTACTGTGTGAAGTTACAGACAGAAGAACAGAAAGTGAGGATTTCTCAGAAGAAATAAGGACATTTAACCACTTAAGACCCGGACCAATATGCTGCTAAATGCCCAGAGGCGTTTTTACAATTCGGCACTGCGTCGCTTTAACAGACAATTGCGCGGTCGTGTGACGTGGCTCCCAAACAAAATTCACGTTCTTTTCTTCCCACAAATAGAGCTTTCTTTTAAAGGTATTTGATTGCCTCTGCGATTTTTATTTTTTGCTCTATAAACAAAAATAGAGCGACATTTTTTGAAAAAAAAAATCAATATTTTTTGTTATAAGAAAAATGAAATAAACTAAATTTTAGTCAAACATTTAGGCCAAAATTTATTCAGCCACATGTCTTTAGTAAAAAAAAGAAAAATGATCGCTTACTGACGCTGGCAATAGGGGGTGAAAGGGTTAACTAGGGCGGTGATCAAGGGGTTAAAACTTTATTAGGGGGGGTACGGGGCTACCCTGAACCTAACACTAACTGCCTGTCACACTAACACTAAATGCAGTGATCAGTACATATATGATCACTGCATTCAGTGACACTGCGACAGGGGGGTGGGTGATCGCAAGGGGTTAATGTGCCTATGTGTACTGTTGTCAGTGTAGTGTTGGTGCGACTTACTGTAAAGTCTTCTCTCCTCTCGACGGTTTGAAAATACCGCCGAGAGGAGAGCTGCATCACTTCCTCTGCCAGTGTTTACATTTTACAGGCAGAGGAAGTGACACGGCGGGACACAACGCGATTGGCTGGGATCGATCACGAGGGGGCGGACAGAAACGAACAGCCGTCCCCTCAAGACGGATCGCTCCCGGAGGTAAGCCGCCCGCCGCGGAGGGGGTCCCGATCGGACCCCTGACCCGCTAGAAGGCAGGGACGTATATATACGCCCATCTGCCTGTACGTGCCATTCCGTGGACGTACATAGGCGTGCGGCGGGTGTTGAGTGGTTAAAAGCAAAATGGAAGGATGAGGTAAGTGAAGGAGGACTGCACTAAGGTAAAGGAAGCTATTTAGGGGAAAATAAAAAATTGTACCTTTTACAACCCCTTTAAAGGCTTAGCTTACCTTTACCAAAAAGCTGCCTATGCATGCGAGTGCCTGTAGATAAAAACAACCTCTAAAACTCTGACCAAAGTTAGATAATACCCTTGCTATAGATGTAGGCCATTTACATACCTCTCAAAGCCTGGCTGAACAACTCCCAGAGATGGCATCATCCCATCTTGCCTTGTTGCTATTGGTTGAACTAGATGGACTTTTTTTTTTTTTTTTTCAACCAGACTAACACAATGTGGTTGATTTACTAAAACTGTTGGGTGCAAATTCTGGTGCAGCTCTGCATGTTTTTTTTGTAATTGAACAAGCTGAAGTTACAAGCCGATTGAATACCATGCACAGTTGCACCAGACTTTTCACTCTACAGTTTTAGTAAATCAACCCCTCCAAGTCAATTCAAACCCCTCAACACGCAATTTATTTTCCCCGTTACAGTAGCTCTAAGCTCAGCAATGCTGCAACAGAAAAGAGAGCGGACCACACATGTGAAAAGGGTTAAAAGCTCACTCTCATGATAGAAAGGGTTAGAAATCATGGCTGGAACTGTGCTAGCAACAAGGCAGGACAGGATGGTGCCATCTCATGGAGTTTTTCAGCCATGCTTTGGGAGGTATGTTGAGGCCGGGTTCACACTGCAGCATAATGCCCACAGCAGGGGTCCGATGCATCCCTTTTCACTGTATCATGTCCGATTTCAGTACGAAAGGACTAGTGTGCAATCAGCAGCGGAGCCACTCCAGAGATGTGTAAACAAGCTCCTGAGTCACAATCTCCCGTCATGCCATGCCAACCCGCCTCCAATTTGCAATAGTGTGAACCCAAGACTAAATACCTACACCTATAGCAAGGGCATTATCCTATACGAGTCAGATCTGCATAGTTTGTTTTCAACCACAGGTGGCCCTTACCTGCATAGCAGTTTTTCAGTAAAAGGTGAACTAATCCTTAAAGTTTTCATATAATACAGTTTTCAAATTTTTTTCATCCTTTGTTGCATCTCAGCACTGGAGATCTCATCCACCCACATATCATTGGTCCGGACCAGTTTCCTGAAGGAGACAATGGAGGACTATTCTTGAACAATGTACGTCAGCACAGTCACTTTAAGTCTTCATCAGGGACGTGTGTCAAGGTGACAAAGCAGAACAATTGCAAAGTAGTTGTCACCCTATAACAGGATGTGACTAAACAAGGACCTTTTCACAGCTGTGAACAAGGCTTACTGCCGAAACACATCTGCTTGTCCTTATTAACTTGATATAATACCATAAAGACCACAGATGTTACATCCAGAAGCGCCAGTGTTCTGCCGATGAGTGTCCCCCAGGCGAATTATGCCCCCCTGTACTGTGCAGGCGCGGTGCTTGCCTTGCTCGATTGGCCTGCTGGCTCTTTTTTTTTTTTTTAACATCCATCATGTCCACAGGGATGGTAAGGAATGAGCCTGGATGTCAGAAGTGTGCACAGGCGCCGTCTAAAGCAGACTCTCAGCTCTACATGTTCGGCAATTTTCGGAGGCAAGCGCCATGCCTGCGCAATACAGAGGGGGTGGCATAATCCGCCGGACTATTTTCGGCAAGACACCAGCTCTTTCTTTGGATTTTCTCACGTTTGCCATTTTGGATGTCTGAAGGACATCCTGAGCTACAAACCCCCTGGATTTACCAGCCATTTGTTACCTGGATATTGTAGTTCAGAGCGGTGTTACTCTGTGCTATTTTTTATTAAACCTGCAAGTTTAAAAAGACAGAAACCAACCTAAAAGTAAAAGGTCTAACATTTTACAACAACTTTAGAGTGACCCTGTCGGGAAATCAGAAATAGCTAGAAAAGCTCTTTCTGCAAAAGTAGAATGTAAATTTTCCCAGAGATTTTTCTCTGTAGTCTGCCTAGAAACCAAAAACTCATGGATGCCGATCCCCTGCAGCACTTAGTGGTTCCTTCTGCAGACCTCTATGACACTACAGGACATGAAGCGAGGTGGAAGGAACCATTGGGTGCAGCAGGGAGTCAAGAGATCACTCCTGAATGTTAGTTTTTCAGTAGTCTTTAGAGGATGATATCTTTTCATCAGTACATTTGGTGGCACCGACAGCAGGAGATGTGAGGACTGTCTCCTTGTTTGCAGAGAGAGCTCATTTTAAGACTGACCCCACTTAGTTCAGTGAAAGAGAAAGCAGGTGCTCTGCACAAAAGGTAAACTCAAAGCGAGAACCCCCCCCCATCTTACAGCATTCAATGCCTCTAGAACAGAGGTGGCAAACACAAGGCTCGTGGGCCGAATGCGGCCCTCCAGGCCATTTCATGCAGCCCTCGCACCTCTCCAGTCTTCCTCCAAACCCTTACTTTATGCTTTCAAGCAATGCATCCAGCTTCTTCCCAGCAGGAGCATAAGGAAAGGGGGTGCACTGTGATGTAAGGGAGAGGGGGGGAACTTCTGATGGTAGGGTGGCTCTTTACATCTAATGTATGGGGAGGGAATGCGCTGACATCTAATCTTACAGATGCAACCGGCCCTTTTGGGGGCAACCATAATGCTGATATGGCCCACGATGAAATTGAGTTTGACACCCCTGTTCTACAATAAAAAAACCTGTGTGCAGCAATTCCCCTTAGCCCCCCTAATACAGTCCATCTATCCAGTCATGTGCACGAGTGTCTTGGACGTCTGGCTGAGAAACAGCAGAGGCATCATTAGCTCCCGTCGCTGTCAAAGTCAGCTAACCAATCAGGAGAGAGAGGGGCGAGGACCAACAGCGTCCGAATGAACACAGGGAGCTGCGGCTCGGGTGCCCCCAATAGCAAGATGCTTGCTGTGGGGGTACCCGACAGAAGAGAGGGGCCAGGAGCACCGAAGAGGGACCCGAGAAAAGGAGGATCTGGGCTGCTACACAGAGCAGGCAAGTATAACATGTTCTCTTTAAAGAAAAAGAAAAAGAAAACAAGAGTTCGGTACCACTTTAAGAGCCCATTACTCCAGAGCTAGGACTGCTGAATGTCCAGTATATTCGTCACAACTATTCTTGCTTCTAGTAGCTTGTCATTATTGCAGACATGCAAGAAAGTTTTACCTTTTGCACAGTCACATAAAATGCCACCTAGTGATGAAAGCCCTTTAAAAATGTCAAGATAGTTTAACAGCAACAGACTTCTGTATGCCAATTCTATTTGCCACAAGCAGCGGGAAGGGTTAAATAATGCAGCTTGCAGGAATACTCGTCTCATCTAAGGGTTTTAGAAGCCCCTTCTAGAAGGTTACACCCGATCGCCATATGAATTTCATTTCCACATTAAACATGTGCTGGGCGTTGCATCAAACAATCCACCAAAGTACATTCCACCCATCCACGCTGCACATTATTACATGAGAACAGATTGCTGGTTGTTCTAAGCACATTAATACTTTTATCCTGAGATCCACAGGTCTCAATATGGTAGCTAAAGGAGGCCTTACATTATGCAATTTTCTTCCCTACAACCACGGGTTAAAGGAAAAAAAATTGCCAAATCCCCCCCATCAACAATGACTGTGCTGATGGCGGAATTTGGAAATTCCCTCCCGCAGCGCTATTGTGTTCTGCCGGCAGGAAGCCTTCCCCACGGGCAGAACACAATGGTCTCTTCTGGCAGTGTTCAACTTCAGTACAACCAGCCTGCCCGTAGATGGATGGAAATTCGGCTGGTTCCTGCTGAGCTGGCCAAATTTAAATTTGCCTATGGCCGGCTTAAGTGGTTGGCACTCTTGCCCTGCAGTGCTGGGATGTTGGGTTAAATTCTTACTGATAATTCTATCTGCATGGGGTTTGATGGTGTTCCGCACTTTTACTCTGGTTTCCCTACAGAAACCAAAAGCATACCGCCCATTAGGAGAAAAAGCTTCCAATCAAAATAGTCCTTCTGTGTGTGCATTTAAAAAGTGATGTAAATTATTTTTGGGGCTCCTCCTCTGTACAAAAGATGTGGAAAAAGTGTCAATGCCACACAAATAAGTTCTGTACAGTTTAAAGTGGAGGTCCACTGATTTATTTTTATTTTTTAAGTCAGCAGCTACAAATACTGCAGCTGCTGACTTTTAAAAGAAGGACACTTACCTGTCCAGGGTGCCTGCGATGTCAGCGCCTAAAGCCGATCTATCGCTCGGCTCTCGGGTGCTGCTGCCACCATCTAGATACCCACAGATAATGCGGCCATCTATGCCCCGGAAGTGGGAGCAAATACAGTATTAAAACAAGTATCTGCTCCCCCCTGAAAGGTGCCAAATGTGACACCGGAGGGGGAAAAGGGTTCTGAAAAGAGGAAGTTCCTATTTTGGGTGGAACTCCGCTTTAAAGACCATGGTCTCTAAACTGCGGCCTGGGGGACCGATGTGGCCCTTTGCTTGCATTTATGTGCCCCATGGGGCACCATTTCCCCAACTGACACCCATCAATTGGGCACTATTCTTCCCATTAATACCAAGAACTGTGCACCATTTCCCCCAATACAACCGATAATGGGGCATTTTCTACCCCTGCTGGCCACAATCTGGCCCTCCTAAAGCCTGAAGGACAGTAAACTGGCCCTTTACTTAGAAAGTTTGGGGACCACTGCTTTCCGAGAACAGGATTATATGGGCACTCTATATTTTCAGAAGAAAATCACTTCTACCAATTACCAGTGGACACTGGAGAAGGAGGTTTCTTGTTGCTCTGTCTGGTGGCTATGCTCAGCACCTGACTGCACACCCTTCAGACAAAGCCAATACATTAAAGCGGATCTCCACCCTAAAGTGAAGATCCGCTGATCGGAACCCTCCCCCCCTCCGGTGTCACATTTGACACCTTGCAGGGGGGAGGGGGGTGCAGATACCTGTCTAAAGACAGGTATCCGCACCCACTTCCGGCCCGCAGTCTCGGGCAAAAGACGGGCTTTTCCCGTTGCGTGCTGGGAACTCTCAGCTCCCAGCACACAGCGGGAGCCAATCGCGGGCGCAGCGCGACTCGCGCATGCGCCGTAGGGAACCGGGCAGTGAAGCCGGAGCGCTTCACTTCCTGGTTCCCTCGCCGTGGATGGAGGGGGGAGCAGCAGGGTGACGAGCGATCGCTCATCCTCTGCTGCGGACGCCGCTGGACTCCAGGACAGGTAAGTGTCCTAATATTAAAAGTCAGCAGCTGCAGTATTTGTTGCTGCTGGCTTTTAATATTTGCTTTTTGGTGAACCATCCGCTTTAAGGCTCCAAGTCTAATGGGTAAAGTCATATTGTAAAGTCATGTATTGCTGCATGCACATTTTACATTCCTTTGTGTAACCAAAATTGTATTTATTTTTTGTGAAACCTGAATGCAATTAGTGTAGTTAGCTAAAGCAAGGATGAGAACCCTAAACCTTTAGAAACAAGTCATCGATGACAGCTCTCATACTTCTGTCCAGACAGGTTCCCTTTAATCAAAGTCAACAAGAGCTTCTCTTTAATCCCGAAATGGCTAAAACAGCAGCAGAGGTCAGAGATCTGGTCCCCTCCAGTATAAACGTGATATAAAATGCTGCTTTGGCGGCCTCATGACTTGGTCTATTCTGGTCTACCGGTTCTAGCTACTTCACACAGGTACTGGTATGCAATCTACCAGAAAAGGCCGGCAGGAAATTAATGCCCACTGAGCTACAAGCTCTACATAGACAAACCAAGATATTTCAGTAGGTATCTCAAGAATGGATCTCTCACTATTTGCTAATCATTTAAACCACTTAGCATCTTTCTTCTCTTATATAAACAAAATATGCAACCAAAGTAAAAATGTCACCAGTGTCACCCTGATTTCATATGACAAACTCTACATTTCTCAATTGCTACTGCTGTAACCTTCCAGTGTTCCACACACTTCAAATCTAGATTGTAATACTTATGATATAGTGCTGCAATATCCCCAAATTATATATATAAAAAATTTTTTATATATATATATATATATATATATATATATATATATATATATATATATATATATATATACACACACACACACACACACACACACATTATTAAAGGGGAGTTCCACCCACAATTTCACTTTTTAAATATAAATACACCTGTAATACACAAGCTTAATGTATTCTAGTAAAGTTAGTCTGTAAACTAAGGTCCGTTTTGTTAGGTTGTTACAGCAGTTAGATACCTTATAATCTAGAAATAGACCGTGGCCATCTTAAGTGTGGGCATCATGAAGCCAGACTGTATGACTTCCTGGATTTCAGCTTTGCATATCTCGCACATGCTCAGTCCTGCACAAGCAATGTAATAGGTTTGAGTCAGGTTTGCAAGGACTACTGGGAAACATGATGCCTATCCCAGAAACCCTTGCAAATAGCCTTGTGACTTAATAGCCTAGGCCAGGGGTAGGCAACCTTGGCTCTCCAGCTGTGGTGAAACTACAAATCCCATCATGCCTCTGCCTCTAGGAGTCATGCCTGTGATTGTCAGGGTCTTGCAATGTCTCATGGGACTTGTAGTTGCAAAACAGCTGGAGAGCCAAGGTTCCCTACCCCTGACCTAGGCTAATAAGGAGGAGAAAGTAATGAAGGACTACAAAATAAAGGTATTTACAAGCAACAAAATAAATAAAAATTGTCCATTCTGAACACTATGAGATTAGGGCATGCAGCACAGACAAACATAAAAAAATGGGTGGAACTCCACTTTAACACTTGTGAATTTTTTTGAGAAATGTCCCACAATGTATAGTGAAAACTCCAAATTATTTCTATTTCATGCTCCACGGCAATCTTCCTTGTTCCTTGGTAAATCATTTCCTGCGTTACACTCCTTCACCACTGTATGCTCAACTGGTGTTTGGACTTATAAAAATTAGGTCAAGATGCACCTTCACCTTTAAAAAGGAAGATAAGAGCCCGGATAGATCCTTACTTTTACTCATACAATTCCACTAGTCCTTACGGTGTTTATAATATATACTGTTCAAAAGGTGCTCAAAATAAACCATAAAAAACACTCACACTTTGATGTGCACCAATCTGTTGCCCTGCGGGGATAACTTATCCACTGTCCGCTTAAAGCGGAGTTCCTCCGTTTTGCAAGTTTATCAAAAGTCAGCAACTACAAAAAGCGTAGCTGCTGACTTTAAAAAAAACACAGACAGACACTCAACCTGTCCCTCGGGTCCAGGGATGCAGCCGCCCAACACATTGCCCCTCTCGCCCTCCTCTCTGCGGCACAGTCATTACTACAGTGGGCACCCAGCTTGTGGATTCACAGCCGGGCATGCACTGCGCATGTGCAAGTCGTGCTGCGCTCTCCTAGTGGCAAGGCAGTCTTCTGGGACCTACGGCGTGTCCCAGAAGATTGCAGAGAGGGAGGGGGCTGCCTAGAGGGAGAGAAGGCGTCATTACCTAGGCGGCCAATCGACGGAAGGAGGAAGTGGGACCGGAAGTACGTCAAATAGTGTTGCTGCTCAGTAATCCCCTTTTATTGCTACAGATGAATGCCAATGAATGATGCAATCTGATTGGTTGCACTTTGCACATCAGTACTCTAAACTACACTTTTCACCTTTAAATTATTACACCAGCACTCTTATCTGCTCATTATTGTCCTAGTATCGGTATCGGGACCGATGCCGAGTATTTGCGGGAGTACTTGTACTCCCGTAAATACCCCCGATACTAAAATAGAATACTATACCCCCGATACTAAAATAGAATCCCCCGCCCCCCATATTGCAGCCATGTATGTCCCCCATACCTGTATATATGATGCCGCCGCCACCGCCGCTAATCCCCTGCATTACAGCGTAGCGGCGCGCACGCATTACAAGCTTCCATTGTGAATACTTGTAAAGCGCGCGCCGCCATGCATAGACACTCCCCTTCTCGTGATTGGACGGATCCGTCCAATCCCGAGAAGGGGAGTGTCTATACATGGCGGCGCGCGCTTTACAAGTATTCACAACGAAAGCTTGTAATGCGTGCGCGGCGCTAAGCTACGCTGTAATGCAGGGGATTAACGGCGGTGGCATCATATATACAGGTATGGGGACCATACATGGCTGCAATATGTGGGGGACCATACATGGCTGCAATATGTGGGGGACCATACATGGCTGCAATATGTGGGGGACCATACATGGCTGCAATATGTGGGGGGACATGGCTGCATTTGGGGACACATTTAAAAAAGTATCGGTATTCGGTATCGGCGACTACTTGAAAAAAAGTATCGGTACTTGTACTCGGTCCTAAAAAAAAAAGTGGTATCGGGACAACCCTAGTTTTTAAATATATTTGCACTCTAATATTGTATTATAGTTTACTAGTGGTTTTTCAAATTTCCAAAAGAAAAAACCCAGCCTTGGTTTACTAAACATAGTAAAATATCAAAGGCCATAAATGCACTCTCACATGCATGACGAATCAAGAGGCTTGCTAATAATTATTTTTTTCATTTAAAGGTCAGTTTTTGATAATTTTTTGATCATTTTCTCCTCAAAATATTAGATTACAGATCCTACGGGGGCACTCAAGCACGATTGAGCCCAAGCTGGGTTGTTTGCGTCTATTCTGACACGTAGCCTGGCTTGGCCCCATACTCTGCTCTCAGGTTTTAACTGACAGCAGCAGGAACCAATGGCTCCCACTGCTCTTAGGCTCAGCCAAGCCTGTGAGAGATGGGAGAGGGGAAAAAGAGCTGCTGTAGATGTGCACAGCGCTTGATGGAAATCGGGTTTAGGCGAGTATAGAGGGGGGGGGGGGGAGTGGACAGGAGCTACCATTATGTTCTTTGGGGGTTCTCTTTGCATAAAGAGCAAATTCACCTTACAGAAAATCTGTAAGGTGAACTTAAACCCCAGTCCCCCAATATCCGAGTCCCGCGATCACACACAGTGAGAGATTGAGTCGCCGCTTTACCGGTCCAGGGATTAGAAATCACTGCAACCTAAACGTACCTTGTAAAAGATACATATAGGAGACAGTCTAATTGGTTGGTGCCCTCACATGGACGGCGCCAACCAATCAGAACCCGCCTAGCCCATCCTGTCAGTGCTGGAGAAGAGGAAAGAAAGCCGCAGGGATTTCGAATCCCTGGACTGGTAAAGAGGCGACTAGATCTATCACAGTGGGTGATCGCGGGACTCAGATATTGGGGGACTGGGGTGCAGCAAGTTCACCATACAGATTAACTACCTCCCGCCTGCCATATAGACAAATGATTGGGGGGGGGGGCGGGATGCTCCATTGTTCTGGGACGTCGTCAGATGATGTTGCCCCAGTCTAACTGCTGGCAATTGCGGACATGCTGTATCACTGGAATACGACGTGACCCCGTTCTCGGTAAAGAGCCGATGTGATCAGCTGTGTCCAATCACAGCCGGTAACAAGGAAATGACTGTGATCAGCTCTCCTCGCCTCACACTGACAGAGTATGAGGAGAGGAGAGCCGATCAGCGGCATCTCCTCACAGGGGAGAGCTGTACAGATAATCAGGGCACTGATCATTAATGCCCTGATTATCAATGCAGCCCCAGCAGTGATGCCAGTCTGTGCCCAGCAGTGATGCCAGTCTGTGCTACCTTTCAGTGGCGCTTATTTCCCATAAGTGCCACCCATCAGCGAAAAATTACTTATTTACAAAATAATCTGACACATACTAACAAAAACAATTTTTCCTTCAACATTTACTGTCTTATTTCTTTTTTTTTTTTTTTAAATTTAAAAAACCAACAGTGATTAAATGCCATCAAAAGAAAGCCCTATTTGTGCGAAACAAAAATGATAAAAATGTAATTTGGGTACATCGTTGAATGATCGCTCAATTGTCATTCAAGTGCTGAAAGCTGAAAATTGGCCTGGGCAGGAAGGGGGTAAAAGTGCCTTGCATTGAAGCGGTTACATCTTGAAAGCATTCAATCACACAGATCTTGGTGAGATCAGATGCTTTAAAAGCCCCGTATCTCTCCATAAAGGGTACCTGTCATTGTCTATTTGCTGTCACAAGTGATGTTTACAAAAAATAAAAATAAAACAAATGACAGAAAAACAATGTAAAAATAAAAACGCACCCGTCCGCCAGTACAAACGCATGGGTTGGTCCCACATGCATACACAAACGCTGATTGCACCACTAATGTGAGGTAATGTCGTGAACGTCAGGGCAATAATTCAACCACCAAACCTTCTCTAACCCTAACTAATAACCTGCCAGTAACCAGTAAGGCCGCGTACACACCATCAAATTTATCTGCTGAAACTGGTCCGACGGACCGTTTCAGCAGACATCTCCGATGGTGTGTACGGGCTAGCGGACATGTTTTCCCAGCGGACAAATTTCAAAGCATGCTTTGAAATTTGTCCGTCGGATATGTCCGCTGGTTAGTACACTAACCAGCGGACAGAAATCTCCGCGCATGCGTCAAATGGATTCGACACATTTGTGGAAGGATTTCACTTCCTCGTTTGGTGAGAGATCATCTCTCATTGCCGTTTTACACAGAGACAGCGTCCTGTCTCTGGAGGGGAGGAGCCCGATCTGTGTTCCTTCCTACATAGGGACACAGATCGGTCACCCCCCCAGTCACCCCCCCTCCCCCCACAGTTAGAACACACCTAGCATACACATTTAACCCCTTCCTCACCCCCTAGTGTTAACCCCTTCAATGCCAGTCACATTTATACTGTAATTAGTGCATATTTATAGCACTGATCGCAGTATAAATGTGAATGGCGCCAAAAATGTGTCAAAAGTGTCCGATGTGTCCGCCATACCGTCGCAATACCAATAAAAATCGCAGATCGCCGCCATTTCTAGTAAAAAAAAAAATAATAAGAAATAATAATTCTCTCCCCTATTTTGTAAGCGCTATAACTTTTGCGCAAACCAGTCGCTTATTGCGATTTTTTTTTTTTTTTTTTACCAAAAATATGTAGAAGAATACGTATCGCCCTAAGCTGAGAAAAAAAAATGTTTTTTTTTTTAATTGGAATATTTATTATAGCAACAAGTAAAAAATATTGTATTTTTCTTCAAAATTGTCGCTCTTTTTTGTTTATAGCGCAAAAAATAAAAATCGCACAGGTGATCAATTACCACCAAAAGAAAGCTCTATTTGTGGGGAAAAAAAGGACGTAAATTTTGTTTGGGAGCCACGTCGCACGACCGCGCAATTGTGAGTTAAAGCGACGCAGTGCCGGAAGCTGAAATTTTACCTGGGCAGAAGGGGGGTGTAAGTGCCCAGTATGCAAAAAAAAAAAAACATGTGTTTGTGTGCATTAAAATTAAAACAAGTTCAAAAAAAGGGATTTTTAAATACAGCTTACCTGTAAAATCCTTTTCTTGGAGTACATCACGGGACACAGAGCGGCATATTCATTACTATGTGGGTTATATGGAGTACCTTCAGGTGTGGACACTGGCAATCTTCAAACAGGAAGTCCCCTCCCTATATAACCCCCTCCCCTAGAGGGAGTCCCTCAGTTTTGTAGCAAGCAGTATGCCTCCCAAAATGGTCACCCAAAAGAGGGGTGGGAGCTCTGTGTCCCGTGATGTACTCCAAGAAAAGGATTTTACAGGTAAGCTGTATTTAAAAATCCCTTTTTCTTTCTCGTACATCACGGGACACAGAGCGGCATATTCATTACTATGTGGGATGTCCGAAAGCAATGCTTTAATGAGGGGAGGGAGACATCTTCCAAAGAAGGATTCAATTTTAGAGCTAAACTCAAATCATAATAATATTTCCAAATTAGTCAAGAAAGAAGAACCTTTTTCTTTTTTTTTTTATATAACCAAGGGTGTTTCTGATCCCGAGGATTTCAAACTGCAGCCTGTAGTACTGCCTGACCAAAGGCAGTATCCGCATTTCTTCTCACGTCTAGTTGATAAAACCTTGTAAACGTGTGGACTGATGACCACGTTGCCGCCTTGCATATCTGAGCCATAGAGATCTGATGGTGTGCTGCCCAAGAGGCGCCCATGGCCCTGGTAGAATGGGCCTTTACCGACAACGGAGGGGGCAACCTCTTCAATCCGTAGGCTTGAATGATTAATTGTCTAATCCATCTCGAGATGGTGGATTTTGCAGCTGCCTGCCCCTTCTTGGGGCCATCTGGTAGAACGAATAACACATCTGTTTTCCGGATCTTTTCCGTAGCTTTAAGATAGGCCTTCATGGCCCGGACAATATCCAAGGTATGCAGCAACCCCTCCTTTCTAGATGTAGGTTTTGGAAAGAAGGATGGAAGTACCAAATCCTGGTTTAAGTGAAATTTGGATATAACCTTTGGTAGAAAGGAAGGATGGGGCCGGAGAACTGCCCTGTCCTTATGCAGAACAAGATATGGTTCCTTACACGATAAGGCTGCTAATTCTGACACTCTCCTGGCCGAAACTATGGCGACCAAGAAAACCAGTTTTCTTGTCAGTAAGAGTAAAGGAATCTCAGCCAAAGGCTCAAAAGGCTGTTTCTGTAGAGTGGACAGGACAAGATTTAGGTCCCAAGGACAAACTGGTGACTTGACAGGAGGATTAATACGCAAGACCCCCTGTAAGAAGGTCTTTACCCGCGAGTGGGTGGCCAGCGGCCTCTGAAACCACACTGACAGAGCTGAGATCTGTCCTTTGATTGTGCTTAGTGCCAGGCCTTTATCCACTCCTAGCTGGAGAAAACTTAACACCCTATCAATAGTATATTTGCGGCAATTCCATCTTTTGGATTCACACCAGCCTATATAGTTCCTCCACACCCTGTAATAAATTACCCTGGAGACCGGCTTTCTAGCCTTAATCAGGGTAGGGATTACCTGCCTAGACAGACCCCTACCCCTGAGAATCAGGGATTCAGCCTCCAGGCCGTCAAATTTAGACGCTGTAATGTAGGGTGGAGGATCGGGCCTTGTGAGAGTAGGTCTGGTTGTAGAGGAAGAGTCCAAGGGTCTCCCACTGCCATATTCAGGACTAGTGAGTACCAAGCCCTCCGGGGCCAAGCTGGAGCTATTAGAATGACTGGCTTGTGCTCCACTCTGATCTTGCGCAACAGGCGGGGGAGTAACTGTAGTGGAGGGAACGCATATAGAAGTTTGAATTGATGCCAAGGGCAAACCAACGCATCGGTTCCGCAGGCCATAGGATCCCTCGCTCGCGACACGAACCTGTCTAGTTTCTTGTTGAACCTGGATGCCATTATATCTACGTCTGGCGTTCCCCACCTCTGGCAGATTGTCTGAAAGACCTGGGGATGCAGAGACCACTCCCCTGGCAACAGACTCTGGCGACTTAAGAAGTCTGCCTGCAGGTTGTCCACTCCGGGAATGAATATCGCTGAAATGCAGGGTACATGAACCTCTGCCCATTGAAAAAACCAAGTTCACTTCCCTTTGAGCGGCCTGGCTCCTGGTTCCCCCTTGGTGGTTTATGTATGCCACCGCCGTGGCATTGTCTGACTGGATTCTCACCGGGAACCCCTTTAATCTGGAGGTCCACGCCAACAGGGCTAGGCGAGCAGCTCTGATTTCCAAGATATTGATGGGGAGCTGCCTCTCTGCTTTCACCCAAGTTCCCTGGCGGGAGAACCCCTCGAAGACCGCCCCCCAGCCTGCCAGGCTGGCGTCTGTGGTAACTACCTTCCAGACAACAGGGCTGAAGGATCTTCCCTTTAGAAGGTTCTGAGGGTTCAACCACCAGGCCAGGCTTTGTCGGACCCTTGATGATAGCGTCAAAGGGGACTCTAAGGCATGTGCCCTCTTGCCCCAGGCTGCTAAAATGGCTGCCTGTAGGACGCGAGTGTGGATCTGAGCGTATGGTACTGCCTCGAATGTGGCCACTAGCTTGCCTAGTAATCGCATACACAGGCGAATAGTTGGTCTTTTCTTGTTTACAACCAACTGAACCAACCCCTTGATCGCCTTGATCTTTACAAGGGGCAAGAACACTTTTTGATGTTCTGTGTCTAACCTCATGCCGAGGTATTCCAATTGCTTTGTAGGCTGGAATGCTGACTTTCCCTGGTTTAGGACCCAGCCGAATTCTTCGAGGTACCGAACCGTGAGGTTTACTGCCTTTTGCAGACCCGTCCGTGAGTGATCTATGATTAAAAGGTCGTCCAAGTTTGCTAGGACTGTGACTCCTTGGATCCTTAAATTGGCCAGAACTGGGGCTAGAATCTTCGTGAATACCCGGGGGGCCGTGGCCAGCCCGAAAGGGAGCGCCCTGAATTGGAAGTGTCGCTGCCCCACCGCGAAGCGTAAAAACCTTTGATGCGCCTGAAAGATTGGTACATGAAGGTAAGCATCTTTTATGTCTATGGAGGCCAGAAAATCGTCTTTCTGAAGCGCGGCGGCTGCTGACCGGATGGATTCCATCCGGAAGGAACGCACCCTTAGATAACCGTTTAACCTCTTTAGGTCCAAGATTGGCCTGACATCGCCGTTGGGCTTTGGTATGACAAAGAGATTGGAATAGAAACCTAGGCCTTGCTCTTGGGCTGGCACTTCTATAATTACGTCCTGGCAAAGCAGGTGATCCAAAGCTGCCAGCATTGAGGCCTTCCTTGCTGGATCCCTTGGTAGCCTTGATTCTTGAAAATGAGGCGGAGGATATCTTAGAAACTCCAGTCTGTAACCTGTGGTTACAGATGCCCGGACCCAATTGTCGGGGATCTTGGCTTCCCAAACTTCTTACCCCCAGGGGTCTGTCCTTGCGATCTACTGATAACGTTGGATCGTGCAGGCGGCCGTCGATACTGCCTGGAATTAGAGGGCCCCGAGACAGGAAAAAACTGCCTCCTAAATGTAGGAGCCCGGAATGTCTTTTTGACCGGTAAAAGGGTACTCTTGCCATTTGAAATAGTCTGAATATATTTATCCAGATCTTCTCCGAAGAGTCGTCCTCCATGGAAGGGAAATCCTGCCAGAAGCTTTTTGCATGGGGGCTCCGCCGCCCAGTTCTTCAACCATAAGAGCCTTCTCATGTGCACCAAACATAGTGATAAACGAGAAGCCTGCTGGATGGAATCTTTTATAGCATCTACCGCGAAACACAGAGCTCTGGGAATGTCAGCAAACTCCTCTGCTTGTTGGGTAGGCATGTCCTTTAACATCTCTTTTGTCTGGTCTTTTAATGCCTGACAAACTCCAATTGCAGCTACCGCTGGCTGCACCACTGCTCCTGCCGTAGCAAAGGATGCTTTTAAAAGTGTCTCTAATCTTTTATCAACCGGATCTTTAACATATGTATGTTTTCCACCGGGCAAGTTAGTGATTTATTCACACACGAGATGGCTGCATCCACTATTGGGAGCCTCCACTTCTTGGAGAATTTTTCCTCCATGGGATAAATGACCGCAAATCTTTTCGGTGGCAGAAAAATCCTGTCCGGCCGTACCCAATCCCGAAAGATCAATTCCTCCAAGAGAGGATGGACCGGAAAACTGCGTTGCTTAACGGGGCTTTCAAAGAGCCCAGAGAGGATACCGGAGGAACCTGAGGTTCTGGCAATGGTAAACTAAATGCCGAGCGGACCATGTCCGTCAAAGACTGTACCCACAGTCTCTCTGTCTGGGAGTCTGAAAATGGTTCCTCAGAGGTAGACCCCTCCATCCCTGAACCCTCTTGGTTCAGGTCCAGTTGATCCTCCTGTGATTCTAATTCCTCCGGAGAGAGAATCTCAGCATCTGAGGATACACCCCCTGGTGATGGGGATCTAACCCGTTTCTTACCAGGAATAGCTCTAGCGATCAATGCCGCTATTCTCTCTTCTAGCCCCCCTAGGGATACGGCTAGCATCTCCTCTGTGATAAACACAGGGCTGGGCTGATCTGGGCCAGCCTCCGCACCAGATCCCCCTAATGGCTCATCCAAGGCGCTCCTTAAATTAATAAGCTGCGGGGAAAGAATCGGCATATCAGAATCAGAAAGGGAACCCTTTTGTTTTTTGGTCTTTTTTGTACCCTTTGACCCCGAACCCTTGGAAGCCATAATACAAAATCGAGGGACTCCGCCCACACAACAGACTGTAGTGGGCAGGAGTACAAATTTCAGAGTTTAGGGGAGAATAGATCACTTAGTGTCCCCAAAAACTGATGGGCCCGTATGTTGGTTTTTTTTTTTTTTTTTAAATAATTATATATTATATATTATATATTTTCCTTGACAACATACAGTGACCCTACTTTAAGTTTGCCAGCCTCCAACCTGCTGCAAAATAAGGGGGATTCTTTGGCTTAACAATAAAGGCATTGGAACAAAGTCCACATGTACTACCCCTCTTCCGCCACCGGGAGTCACTGTTCTGCCGCTCTGCGTCCTCTCCTTGAAAGATCAGCCTCAGACTGAGCACTGACAAAGCCTGCTGTCTATAACAGCACAAAGGCGCGCCCCTGTATGACGCCGCAGGCCCGCCCCCCCCCGCCCTCCTGTCTGGACGGCGCGAAAAACGTCAATAAGACGTGCGCGCGCACGCGCGCGCGCGCGCGTATGCCGGAAACAGGAGGAACATGGAGGAGCCGCGCTGCTGGAGATCCAGGCACGCAGAAACAGGCGGCAGATTCAAACCCCCGGCCAGGTAGGACTCTCTCAAGGCCCCTAGGGATCCTTACTAGCCCTAGGAAGAAACAGCAGGTTAGCTAGCAACACATATTTAAACAGGGGGGCCTAGTGATGGGGGGAGAAAGGGTGTCATCCTGTCTTTTAGACATAGTGATCACGGTTGCCCATGCAGAGCATACTTAGGCTATCCCCCCTTTTAGGTTACCCCGGGGAGCCTGCTGTCGAACCAAGTCCCGCAGGCTCCCCCTTACCTGCTCCATGCTGCAGGATGTTTGACCAGCAAACTGATCCAATCTTCTCCCATCTCCGTGGGTAGCGTAGTAGACCTTCAGGCCCTGGGGTCCTATGAAGGTACCCACTGTCCTGGACCTATATAGCACCCTGGCAAACAGGAACTTTATGGTTTTGCAAACTCCAAGTCCTGGGCCCAGGGTCCAGCCCTCCAAAGAGGAGCATTATAGGCAAAACCCCACGGTCTGGGGCCTGGGTACTGTCCACTTTGGCACTGAGGCTCCTTGGACAGATCCGGTAGCCCGCCCTTAATCCCAAGGATGTGGAGCAAAGCTATTCCGTGACCAACACCTAAGACACTGGCGAAAAAACTGAGGGACTCCCTCTAGGGGAGGGGGTTATATAGGGAGGGGACTTCCTGTTTGAAGATTGCCAGTGTCCACACCTGAAGGTACTCCATATAACCCACATAGTAATGAATATGCCGCTCTGTGTCCCGTGATGTACGAGAAAGAAAAGGCTAGGCTTAAAATGGAGTTCCACCCAAAAGTGGAACCTCCGCTTATCTGCTTCCTCCCCACCTTCAGTGCCAGATTTGCCAAATTTAGGGGGGTGGGGCCTGATTGACAGGTACCCTTCCCCACTTCCGGAAAAAGCACTGCGGCACCGCCCCTTGGAAGTTCGGCTCCATAATACTGTATGGTTCATGGTACAGGTTTATATAACACTTATGGTTGGAACAAAAGGAAACAGAGCAAGTGAAAGGATACTGCAGACATGAAGCACAGGCTGTAGTACGGTAGTTCCCCAGGCGTTCCCCCGTCTCTGAACAGTGCCATGTGAATAGCTTGTCCTGTCCTGTGCTCAACATCCACTCCATTTCCAGGACAAAAAGAACCATTGTCAGTCGGCTCTGGTGTGCTGTGGAGACAGAATAGAAAGATAAAATGTTTAGCTCTATGTTATGGTATAGACAAGTACATTTATTAGTCTCTGTCTCTAATAAAGCGATCTTACCTGGTTTGGGAATAAGCAGTGTAATGAGCAGCAAAAAAGGTGGGTGAAGATGGGCACAAGTCTAGTTTTTCACTTAATATAGGTAAATACAAATGCTACCAATCAAATTTTAATTAACCATTTTCTTACTGGGCACCTTTCCCCCCGTCTTGCCCAGGCCAACGTTCAGCCTTCAGCGATGTCGCACTTTAAATGACAATTGGGCGGTCATGCAACACTGTACCCAAATTAAATATTTTTTTTCCACACAAAGAGCTTTTTTTTGGTAGTATTTAATCACCACTGGGGTTTTTTTTTTTGGTCCTGCTTATTTTCATCTTTTTCTGAACAATCTTGGAGGCAGAGCTATTCCCAGGCTACTCCCATTGGCGTTCACCAGCACAGATTACAGTCCCTAAACTATACAAAGCGCCACCTGACCTTCCTTTTTAATTAAAGAGGTCACAGTGGTTTGGTAAGTAGGATACATTACATATTGTATTTGATTGCTATCATTATATATATATATATATTTTTTTTTTTTTGTTTTTGATATTTTGTAGTGTTGTGAGTAAAAAAACTCCTGAGGAAGCTCCATTCGGAGCGAAACATGTTGAGCGAACCAATACCACAACAAGTCTTCTCACATTATTGAAGCTCATTAACTACATCGGATGGTTTTTATATTTATTATAAAAAATTAAATTATTTTTCTATTATTTGTGTGTTAGTACACTTTATTAGCACCGCCTTAAAAGTTCCCCAGGGTCTTTTGGGTACCCTTCCTTTCATGGTTTATAGTATATTGGAATAATACAGATTATATATTTATTGTATTCATTATCATTACATGAGTGTTTTACCAGGAATCGATAAACACTATTGCATTTTATAGCTTCAGTAGTGTGCTTCATTCAAAGTCCCACCAATTCCCCCCTTTTTTTCAAATATTTTAGGGAGGCACATGAATCTACCCCTCATTGCCTTATCTGAAGTCCCACTCGTTTCCCCCGTTTTATACGTTTCAAGCACTGTATTATAGAGGAAAATGAAATACTAAGCACTTTGGCACTCCATTTTTTCGCGCCATCTAATCATAGTGTACAGCATACTATATCGTTTAAAGCGCACCCTTATAATATACAACTCACATTTCACAAAGTCAGCACTTTGAGAGGAGCAGGTCCTATTTATATTACCTATAGCGCAGGGTTCTCCTTTATCTTTGAAATGAATGCTTTTTTAATTAAAGGAGAAGTATAGCCAAAGCTCGTTTGGATCACAGGAGTGCAATTCGTTTTGAACTCCTGTGACCTGTCCACCTAGTCCACTCTCTGCAGATGTTACGGATTTCAGTCTAGGCACCGCATCAAAGGAAGTCGGGATCCGCCAGGTGCCTGGACTGACACCCCGCTCAGCCTCTCAATGAGCCGCTATGAGTCTGAGCCGGCTGTTCCGCCCCCTCCACAGCCCAGCGATCCAGTGAGCGAGGAGGAGTCAGAGCAGTGTGCTGCCGATTCACAGTCTACAGCTCTCTGCTTGGGAAACTGTCAGAACCGAGTGATTGGCGATGTTTGATTACTCAGTTCTCAGTGCAGAGGCACCAGGAACAGATGCAGCATCCACCCAGGCAAGTATAAAATCAGGAAAAACAAAACAAACCCATACTTCTCTTTTAAAGGGGTATAGTTATCCTATTTTATGTGCTTATGGAATAAAGCCGTTTTATTATGTGTGCTTAAGATGTGTGTGTGTGGGGGTGGGGGGGGGGGGGGGTGGCGGCATGCTGAGGGCTACGGAGACATTCTGGGGGGTGTAGAGATGTGCAAAGGGGTATAGCATTAGGTGGCTCCTGTAGAACAACGCCCATTTTAAATGCTCTGCTCCTAATTAAGATATGTTCTGCACCTACAATGGCTGGCTGAACACATAGCAAAAAAAGTGGTCCCTGAATTTTTTTTATGGAAAAGTTGGCAACTATGCAGAAATAGGACCCACTGCAGAACCTGGGAAACAACCCCTGGGACCAGTGGCAAGGGTCCGGGGACTGATGGGAAAAGCCCCTTCATTGTTTCTTGCACTGGGGTCCTAAAAGTTCTAGTTATGCCTCTACACTCCAAGTGTTACCAGGATCTGCTATTAGAAGCAAAAGTTATGACTTTTAGATCTGTACACATACATATTTGGGCAAATTAAGACAGGAGCTAAACAACCTACCCTCTTTGGAGAGTGGGAGAATATTTGGAGTACCCCGCCAAGCTCAGGTAGAACATGCAAACTCCATGCAAATGGTGTCATGGCTGGGAATCGAACCAAGGATCCTAGATCTGCAAGGCATAAGTGATAACCACTGCCCACTGTGCTTCACTGGTTACCACAACACTATGAAATACAAACTCACAGCTCTGCAATAATAAATTAAGTGTAAAACCCCAGCTGGCTTATATAAATTGGTTATGAATAACAGCTGTATCTAAATATAAGTCAGCTTTATAAAAAAAATGAATCCTGTTTGCAACAACAATTATGTGTATTCTCATTAAAGTAAGAATAAAACTTGATTTCTAGAAACATGCCTAAAGGCTGTGTGGACTACCTGCAATTCACTCGTCAAACGAGCTGAAAGAAATGCAAAATTGTAGCCAGTGATTAGGAGAAAGGGCATTACACCCGACTGCTGCCAATATAAAAACGTCAGCCATGCATGGCTTGCATAATTCAAGAGACAGAATTTTCCCATCCCAAATACCAAATTCAAAAACAGAAAGGGTAAAGTAATTTCTTACCTTGATATGTTCTTGTTGGGGTCATTTTGTTATAATCTTCACTTAAAATAAATTCCTGTACAAAGACAAACATTTCTGATTATTTACTGTCTCAAACAAGGCTTTAAGTTCCTGTGTGTCACATGTGGGGTAGGATTATGTCCACAGTTCCCAAGAACCTTTGGATGTCTCAGGCGTGGGTAATCACCACCTCCTATATATTGCATTTGTTATTATTTTTGGTAACATATACCCAGGAACGCAAGTACAGGAGTCGCCATTGCGCCAAGCTCTAGGGGGCCTGTGTGACAACCCTGTACATCTGGCTAGGAGGTCAGCAGCATGTAGGAGGAACCGACCCCTCCATGTAGCCACTAAATGCCCGCTTCGCCTTGTCTCCCTCCCACAGACATTCAGTGGCTGCAGGAGAGAAATACACAGCATCAGTTTATTCACATGCGGCTCCCACCGCCTCCCTATATATGTCCTGTCTGTTTAGACCCCTGATATTTCACCAAAGCCACCCAATAGGGGTGCTAAAAAATTAAATTGTAAATATATAAAATTGATAAAAAAAATAATAAACAAAAAGTAACAACTGACACCAGTGGCGGAACTACCAGGGTCTAATGGGCTCTGGCGTTTTCGCCACTGTGGGATGGCAGGAAGGTGGCCCGCTGCAGGACCGTAATAAAGGTTCCACAATGGGCGTAAAGAGCCCCAGCATCAGTGGGAAGGGCCCCAGGATCAGTGGGAAGGGCCCCAGTTGGGGGGCCTTCATGGTTTCATGCACCAGGACCCTGAAGGTGCTTTTTTATTTTTTTTATTTTTTGAGGTTTTCGCTTGCTGCATACATACAACCTTACCAACACACCATAAGAAGAAGAAAACACAAAATTATATATACAGTGCACAGATATGTAGACATCCAACCCTACCATAGCATGGTCTTGAGCTCATAAAAGAAAGTTTAATATATTTAGAGATGATACGCAAAGGGTTGCAATCTATCATAGGTACTTTAAACACTACTGTCCCACCATGGCCTCATGCTTCAAACATCATCTCAACTGACCATATAACCCAAAAATTGCCCTCTCAGGTCTCATGTTTAATCAGCCAACTGTTAAATATATTAAGTAACACATTTCTGATTAACTGCTTAGATACTACTTGAGAGATTAAGGTTCTGGTTACTCCTCTGCATATAATCCAGCCATTAAACAAATACAGAGGCTGTTCTCTTTCAGAGAATCAGACAAGGATGTCATGCCTATGAAGAGAGGGGGGGGGGTCACTCATTCGAGATAAGTTGACATGTGTTCTTTACTACCCATTTTATTCATATACAGTGAGTGAAAAAAGTATCTGACCCCCTGCTGATTTTGTATGGTTTGCCCACTGACAAAGAAATGATCAGTCTATAATTGTATTGGTAGGTTTATTTTAACAGTGAGAGACAGAATAACAAATATCTCGAAAAATGCATTTAAAAAAAAAAATACGTAAAAAAAATTGATTTTCATTTTCATGGAGCGAACCAAGTATTTGATCCCCTATCAATCAGCAAGATTTCTGGCTCCCATGTGTCTTCTTTTACATGTAACAAGCTGAGATTAGGAGCACTCAAGTGAGTGCTCCTAATCTCAGCTCGTTACCTGTATAAAAGACACCTGTCCACAGAAATAATCAAATACCAATCTCTTTACCATGGCCAAGACCAAAGAGCTGTCCAAGGATGTCAGGGACAAGAATGTAGACCTAAACAAGGCTGAAATGGGCTACAAGACCTACGCCAAGAGAGGGTGACAACAGTTGGTGCGATTATTCACAAATGGAAGAAACACAAAAAACTGTCAGCCCTGGTTCACACTGGGCTGCGGGAGTGAAATGCGCGATTTCACTCCCTCTGGCAGTCCTGATTTTGGCGCGATTTAGGAGACATCTGTGCAGGGTTCTGCACAGATGTCAATGTAAATCGCGTCCTTAAATCGCAAAAAGTAGTACAGGAGCTACTTTTTGAAATCGGTGCAGCGCCGCAGATGCGGCGTCGCACCAATTAGGACGGTGTCATTGCCGGCAATTGCCGCCAATTTGAGATGCGATTTCACATGTGAAATCGCATCTCAAATCGAACTAAAATCGTACCCAGTGTGAACCTGGGCTCAATCTCTCTTGGTCTGGGTCTCCATGAAAGATCTCACCTTGTGGAGTTTTAATGATCATGAGAACTGTAAGCAATCAGTCCAGAACTACACGGCAGAATCTGGTCAATGATCTCAAGGCAGCTGGGACCATAGTCACTAAGAAAACAATTGGTAACACACTACCCCATGAAGGACTGAAAACCATGCAGCGCCCGCAAGGTCCCCCCATGTACGGCCAATCTGAAGTTTGTTAATAAACATCTGACTAATTCAGAGGAGAACTGGGTGAAAGTGTTGTGGTTAGATAAGACCAAAATTAAGCTCTTTAGCATCAACTCAAAGCTCCGTGTTTAGAGTAGGAGGAGGAGGAATGCTGCCTATGACCACAAGAACACCATCCCCACCATCAAACATGGAGGTGGAAACATTATGCTTTGGGGGTGTTTTTCTGCTAAGGGGACAGGACAATAGATGATTGACGGGTCAATGTATCATCAAATCTTGGGTCAGAACCCCTTTCCCTCAGCCAGGGAATTGAAAATGGGTTGTGGATGGGTATTCTAGCACGACAAAAACCCAAAAACACACGGCCAAGGCAACAAAGGAGTGGCTCAAAAAAAAAAAAAGAAGCACATTAACCACTTGAGACCCAATCACGTCCCTGGACGTCCTCGGCTTTGTGTGGTGATATCTGATTGGTACCTGCAGGGCATCATTCAGATATCGCAGTCTTCAGCCGGCGATTCTGTGCCCCAGAAGAACGATCAAAGCGTCGGAAACCACCGCTCGATCGTTCTTCTAGGCAGCGGGAGGGGACGTCCCCCCCCTCCCGCCGCCATCCGGTGCTTCTCCGGGCTCTCCCGTGCCATCGGGGGCCCGAAGAGCGAATCGGCCGGCGCTCGTTGATGAAGCATAGAGATGACTGGTGACCAGGCAGTCACAGTCATCTCTATGACCGTCGGAGGACCGGGCGTGATGACGTCACGCCCGGTACCCGGAAGTAAACAAAGCCGCTATCGCGACTGTCGGCATGTAATCGGTGATTTTTTTTTTCCACCGATTTAATGCTTGTAAGCCTGTAGGAGAGATGTGGGGTCTTATTGACCCCACATCTCTCCATAAAGAGGACCTGTCACAGTGATTCCTATTACAAGGGATGTTTACATTCCTTGTAATAGGAATAAAAGTGATCAAAAAAAAAAAAAAAAAAATTTAAAAAAAAAGTGTAAAAATAAAAAAAAATGAAGTAAAAAAAATAAAAAAATAAATAATAATAAAAAAAGTAAAAAAAACGCCCCTGTCCCGGTCGCTCGCGTGCAGAAGCGAACGCGCATGCAAGTCCCGCCCACATATGTAAACAGTGTTCAAACCCCACATGTAAGGTATCATCGCGTGCGCTAGAGCGTGTGCAGCAATTCTAGCACTAGACCTCCTCTATCTTAAAAATTGTAACCTGTACAAATTTTTAAAGCGTCGCCTATGGAGATTTTTAAGTACCGAAACTTGGCGCCATTCCATGAGTGTGCGCAATTTTAAAGCGTGACATGTTGGGTATTTACTCGGCGTAACATCGTCTTTCACATTATACAAAAAAATTTGGCTGACTTTACAGTTTTGTTATTTTTTTAATTCATGAAAACGCCTAAAAAAAGGCGTTTGGAAAACTATTGCGCAAATACCGTGCGAGAAAAAAAAAAAGGTGCAATGACCGCCATTTTATTCCCTAGGGTGTCTGCTAAAAAAAAATATATATAATGTTTAGGGGTTCGGATTAATTTTCTAGCAAAAAAATTGGGATTTTTACATAAAGGAGAAAAGTGCCAAAATAGGCCCGGTAACGAAGTGGTTAAGGTCCTGAAGTGGCCTAGCCAGTCTCCAGACCTTAATCCCATAAAAATATGTGGAAGAAGCTGAAGGTTCGAGTTACTAAACGTCAGTCTAGGATCTGCAAAGAGGAGTGTGCAAACCTGGTGGCCAACTACAAGAAATGTCGAACCTCAGCGATTGCCAACAAGGGTTTTGCCACCAAGTACTAAGTCTTGTTTTGTGAAGAAGTCAAATACTTATTTCACTCATTAAAATGCAAATCAAATTTAAAACTCTTTTGAAATGCGTTTTTCTGCCTCTCACTAAACCTACCATTAAAATTAGACCGATCATTTCTTTGTCAGGGGGGCAAACGTACAAAATCAGCAGGGAATTAAATACTTATTTCCCTCACTAATAAAGTAGAAAAGCACTCATCCTCCTGCAACTGCCAGCACTGCGCTGGCCCAAAACAGGTTCCATTGCTCAGGAGTGCCGAGATTATTTTTACTCCATTTACAAAAAAAAGTTGTATGATAGGCCTGTAATCACTTACACCGTTGTGTCATTACCATAAATGTCATAATATAAGGCTTTTGTAAAAGAATCTGTAAACTACATACAGAATGTGTCCTCATTTGTACTCCGACTGTTGACATTCTTCTCTGCCAAAACATCTGACAATCCGGAACCCAGAGTACACCTCCCAAAACTTTCACACAGACCAGAAAACGTTAGTGTAATCTGGATCTCCACAATTTATGAAATCTTTACTTATAATGGGAGCACGTCAGGAACAACACATGATCGTTGCTTTGGCATTCTCACAAAATGTAGGCACAAATATTCATAGGTTAGTCAGGTTAAAAGTGCTAAACCCAGGATACTGAATTTACGATATCTGGTCTGCCACTGTACATGGAAATGCATTTAGTTTAGTAACTGCTATATACCTTTTCTTTATCATCAGTAAATAGCAGTCTTGTGTCTTCTATCAAAGTCTGGTTAAAGCTTGTAGGAGGAATTTTCATTCTCCTCCAACTGTCCTACGAGGCTGCATGACCCCTGACCCTCTGTCTGGACAGGGTCGGCTGGCCCTGTGCTGATCACATGCTCCACCCCGCCCCAAAAAAAAAACTATAGCAATACACACACCAAACTGAGCATGTGCAGAGTGCCCCCAAGGCTCTGTACTATCAGGAGTCCTATGCAGCCATGACCCCCCCCCCAATATGAAGCCATGTCTCCCCCCCATATGCAGTCATGTCTCCCCCCCATATGAAGCCATGTCTCCCCCCCATATGAAGCCATGTCTCCCCCCCATATGAAGCCATGTCTCCCCCCCATATGAAGCCATGTCTCCCCCCCATATGAAGCCATGTCTCCCCCTCATATGAAGCCATGTCTCCCCCTCATATGAAGCCATGTCTCCCCCTCATATGAAGCCATGTCTCCCCCTCATATGAAGCCATGTCTCCCCCTCATATGAAGCCATGTCTCCCCCTCATATGAAGCCATGTCTCCCCCGCCGTCTAGTTGTTCGGCACTCAGGCCAGGGAACATAACAGCTTTCATTTGAATAGCTGCTGTTCCTCGCCGCGCGTCGTCATGGCCCCTCCCCCTTGTCCGGGCACTTTGATAGACAGATCACCTGTCCAATCCTGGGAAAAGTGCCCGACAAGGGGGAGGGGCCATGACGACGCGTGGCGGGTAACAGCAGCTATTCAAATAAAAGCAGTTATGTTCCCTGGCTTAAGCGCCGAACAGCTAGACGGCGGCAGCAGCAGAAGCTCTCCATCCAGTGTGATGTTATACATACCTGGGGACTGCTCTGCTCTCCGACTTCTTCTCCGCCTCCTCTCTGACTTCTTCTCCGCCTCCTCTCCGACTTCTTCTCCGCCTCCTCTCCGACTTCTTCTCCGCCTCCTCTCCGACTTCTTCTCCGCCTCCTCTCCGACTTCTTCTCCGCCTCCTCTCCGACTTCTTCTCCGCCTCCTCTCCGACTTCCTCGCTGCCCCCTCAGTCTCCTCTCCGATCGGTTCCCTCCTCTCCGCCTTCCTCGCTGCTCCCTCAGTCTCCCCTCTGATCGGTTCCCGCCCCCACTCCGAAAACAAAAAAAACAAAAAGTATCCAGATCTGGCATCGGGGGTATTTTCGGGAGTACAAGTACTCCCGCAAATACTCGGTATCAGTCCCGATACCGATACTAGTATCGGTATCGGGACAACCCTAATTGTGGCTATCATTCTTGCTATGCCTCGTGGGATTTGTAGTTCTGCAATAGCTGGAGTTCCGCTAATTGCATATCCCTGCTTTAAACACTGGACTAAACCAACATCATAAAAAAAAAAAAAAACGGAAAAAAAAACACCATCAATAAATGGTGTATTACATGCTGTTCATTCTCACTCAGTCACTATTAGATTCGTTTTCTGTATTCTGCTAAAAACCTGGTTGATCCTCCTGCTCAGGGCCTTCTTTAAGGCAGGGCAAAAAGGAGCAGCTGCCCAGGGCCCAGTCATTGTTGTGGGGCCCAAAGCAGCTGCCTCATACTTGCCAACTATCCCAGTTTAAATTCCCTTGTACCTTGAAGTTTAAGTCCTTTGCTGTGTCTTGATATCTCAGTGTGAAGTGCTTCTACTAATGCAGCCCAGCTCTGACCTATTTTTGTGTACAGATGACTCACATGCAGACCCTGTGTTTACATGTAATGAACCATCATTCATATGTAAATAACGGAAACATTCATATGTAAAACAGCTGAGGACGGCGACATTCATATGTAAATAAAGGCAGCATTCATTATTTGGCAATCACTGCGTGATCTGATACAGTAAACCGATTTTAAGTCTAACTGATATTTGTTGTATGTCTCAGAGCAGGTAGAGAGCAAAATTAAAGGCCCTGCTCCTGCTCTCTATCTCTATCTTCTATTCATGTCCCGGACTCAGCAAGGGATTTTGTAGCCGTGATGGAAACTCTGCACGTGCTCAGTTTTCAGTGATCTTGGAAAAGGTTACAAGAGGGGTTCCGAATCTTCCCTACCTTGTCCAAAATGGAAAGAAAATTTGGGCTATACAATGTGGATGAGTGGAGGGCTATGCAAGTTGTACCTCTATATAGAATGTTTTTTTTGGGATATGGGAGAAAAAATAAAAAAAAACAGAGCCTTGAGGGGAAACCAACGCTAATAAAAAAGTAAAAACACACAAATGTAATTATTTCTGAGAAACCTACTACACTACAGTCAAAACGTGTATTTTCCCTTTAACCACTTAAGGACCGCCTCCTGCACATATACGTTGGCAGAATGGCATGGCTGGGCACAAGCACGTACAGGTACATCCTCGTTCAGTGCCCTGCTGTGGGTCGCGGGCACGCGCCCGCTGCGTGCTCCCGTGACCCGGTCTGAAGGTCCACGACCGCGGGACCCGATCGCCGCTGGAGTCCCGCGATCGGTCCCTGGAGCTGAAGAACGGGGAGAGATGTGTGTAAACACGGCTTCCCCGTTCTTCACTGTGGCGCTGTCATTGATCGTGTGATGTCTTTTATAGGGAACCACAATCAAAGTCACACCTACAGCCACACCCCCCTACAGTTAGAAAAACAAATGAGGTCACACTTAACCCCTTCAGCGCCCCCTTGTGGTTAACAACCAAACTGCAATTGTAATTTTCACAGTAAACAATGCATTTTAAATGCATTTTTTGCTGTGAAAATGACAATGGTCCCAAAAAAGTGTCCGCCATAATGTCGCAGTCATGAAAAAAAAAATTTTTTTAATAAAAATGCTATAAAACTATCCCCTTTTGTAAACGCTATACATTTTGCGCAAACCAACAGATAAGCGCTTATTGCGATTTTTTTTTTTACCAAAAATTGGTAGTAGAATACGTATAGGCCTAAACTGAGGAAATTATATATATATATATATATATATATATATATATATATATATATATATATATTCCCTGTGAATATTCCCTATGATAAAAGCAATCAGCACCAAATACTAGCACAAATCCAAATATAAATGCGAATAGTAATAATGAATTACAATATCTCCACAGTTACTGTGACACCCTCAGTGAATCACCACACCCAATATAGACTATAATAATAATAATTGGTAAATACTGCAGCGCTATAAAATAAACTCTAAAATATACATACAAATATAAAGTGTACAATGCTTATTAATAGAGATTGTCTCACACTCTAGTCAGTCCTTGTGTGACTGCTCAAAAATGATTGTTGAAGAACTAATAAAATAATATTAGTGAAAAAACAACTCCTGCATTTTTTTTTCTCATAAAAATGTGTTGTAAACAGAAACTCCTCTGTGCAGATCCTCCCTCTCAAGTATAATGCTATGTGCACACCATCACCAGCCAAAATGCCCGCTTACCTCAAGGACGAGTTAAAAACTCATAGAAAAGGATTTTGCATTCAAATCCTCTTCATTCCTTTCTTTTTCTCGGTTTATTGGTGGCCAGAATCTTATGCTCCTTATGCCCCTATACACGATCCGAATATCGGACGAAAACGATCGTCCGATGATGGATCGTACGATTTTCGGAACGTGTGTACACTACTTTCGAGAGCCGATCACGACCGTTCATCCGATATTATTCGATCGGACAAGCGCAAAAATTTTCCTTGTGCGATGTCAGATCGTACGATTTTCGTTTAGTCAGTATAGTTGTCGTCCGAAAACACAATACAAATACATTACAACTAGGGTTGTCCCGATACCTCTTTTTTAGGACCGAGTACAAGTACCGATACTTTTTTCAAGTAGTCGCTGATACCGAATACCGATACTCTTTTTAAATGTGTCCCCAAATGCAGCCATGTCCACCACATTTTGCAGCCATGTCCCCCCACAGATGCAGCCATGTACCCCCACATATATTGCAGCCATGTCCCCCCACACATATTGCAGCCATGTATGTCCCCCACATATTGCAGCCATGTATGTCCCCCACATATTGCAGCCATGCATGTCCCCCACATATTGCAGCCATGCATGTCCCCCACATATTGCAGCCATGCATGTCCCCCACATATTGCAGCCATGTATGTCCCCCACATATTGCAGCCATGTATGTCCCCCACATATTGCAGCCATGTATGTCCCCCACATATTGCAGCCATGTATGTCCCCCACATATTGCAGCCATGTATGTCCCCCATACCTGTTGTAGTCGATATGATGCCGCCGCATATCGCCGCGTTAATCCCCCTGCATTACAAGCTTTCGTTTGAATACTTGTAATGCCTGCCGCGCCATGTATAGACACTCCCCTTCTCGGGATTGGACGAGAAGGGGTATGCGGCGTGTGGGGGAGTATTCTATTTTGGTATCGGGGGTAAGGTAAGTACTCCCGCAAATACTCAGTATCGGTCCCGATACCGGTATCGGGACAACCCGAATTACAACACATGACATCACTTCCGATTTTTTTTTCTGTCGTACGAGAATTATCGTTGTACGATATTCGGATCGTGTGTACGGGCCATTAGACTGCCTGTTCACACTGGTGGCTTCACTACAGCCGATTCCAGGGAACTCTGACTCAGGTTCAGCGCCTCTTTAATCAGTGTGGTTTTGTAACATGGAACACACAAACTACTGTACCACAGTTCTTCTCTGTTACATTTATTAACCACTTCCCGTCACATGATGTCCTGGGATTCCCACAGTGTTAAAGCGGAGCTCCACCCAGGAAAACAACATTTTCCCATGTTGTTTAAAAAAAATCAAATAAAAAAAACCTGAAAAAAATAAAAATAAAAAAATACTCACCCGAAATACCTGTTGCTATGCGGAAGTCCGTAATCTGCCTCTTCCACTCCGCGGTGCCTTTTCTTCTTGTCCTTCTCCTTGTGAATAGGGCGCGCTGCTTCTGGGAACTGTGTGTGTTCTCAGAGAGCAGCGCGCCCATTCACAAGCCAGCGTGAGACTCACGCAGGCGCAGTAGGAAATGGGCAGTGAAGCCGTACGGCTTCACTGCCTGTTTCCCATAGTGTGAATGGCGGCGCGGGACCCGGAGCGATCGTGGGACCGGCATCGGGGGGCCCATCAGCGCGGCCAAGTAAGACAAGGTAAGTGTCCTTATTTAAAGTCAGCAGCTACACTGTTAGTAGCTGCTGACTTTAAAAAAAAAAAAAATCGCGGCTGGAGCTCCGCTTTAAGTGCGGGCAGCACATCACTGGGGACCTGATGCGCATCATGCCCGGCGGACGAAATGTCCAAAAATACGCTTGTAAGAACGCTGCGCAAATACAGTGTAACAAAAAGTATTGCAATGACTGACATTTTATTCTCTGGGGTGTTAGAAACACCATCGGTCTCTTCTCCCTGACAGGACGTGGATCTCTATATATATATATATATATATATATATATATATATATATATATATATATACAGTGCAGAAAATAAGTATTTGAACACCCTGCTATTTTGCAAGTTCTCCCACTTGGAAATCATGGAGGGGTCTGAAATTGTCATCGTAGGTGCACGTCCACTGTGAGAGACATAATCAAAAAAAAAAATTCCAGAAATCACAATTTATGAATTTTTAACTATTTATTTGTATGATACAGCTGCAAAGAAGTATTTGAACACCTGTCTATCAGCTAGAATTCTGACCCTCAAAGACCTGTTAGTCTGCCTTTAAAATGTCCACCTCCACTCCATTTATTATCCTAAATTAGATGCACCTGTTTGAGGTCATTAGCTGCATAAAGACACCTGTCCACCCCATACAATCAGTAAGAATCCAACTACTAACATGGCCAAGACCAAAGAGCTGTCCAAAGACACTGGAGACAAAATTGTACACCTCCACAAGGCTGGAAAGGGCTACGGGGAAATTGCCAAGCAGCTTGGTGAAAAAAGGTCCACTGTTGGAGCAATCATTAGAAAATGGAAGAAGCTAAACATGACTGTCAATCTCCCTCGGACTGCGGCTCCATGCAAAATCTCACCTCGTGGGGTCTCAATGATCCTAAGAAAGGTGATAAATCAGCCCAGGGACTACATGGGAGGAGCTGGTCAATGACCTGAAAAGAGCTGGGACCACCATTTCCAAGGTTACTGATGGTAATACACTAAGACGTCATGGTTTGAAATCATGCATGGCACGGAAGGTTCCCCTGCTTAAACCAGCACATGTCAAGGCCCATCTTAAGTTTGCCAATGACCATTTGGATGATCCAGAGGAGTCATGGGAGAAAGTCATGTGGTCAGATGAGACCAAAATAGAACTTTTTGGTCATAATTCCACTAACCGTGTTTGGAGGAAGAAGAATGATGAGTACCATCCCAAGAACACCATCCCTACTGTGAAGCATGGGGGTGGTAGCATCATGCTTTGGGGGTGTTTTTCTGCACATGGGACAGGGCGACTGCACTGTATTAAGGAGAGGCTGACCGGGGCCATGTATTGCGAGATTTTGGGCAACAACCTCCTTCCCTCAATTAGAGCTTTGAAGATGGGTCGAGGCTGGGTCTTCCAACATGACAATGACCCGAAGCACACAGCCAGGATAACCAAGGAGTGGCTCTGTAAGAAGCATATCAAGGTTCTGGCGTGGCCTAGCCAGTCTCCAGACCTAAACCCAATAGAACATCTTTGGAGGGAGCTCAAACTCTGTGTTTCTCAGCGACAGCCCAGAAACCTGACTGATCTAGAGAAGATCTGTGTGGAGGAGTGGGCCAAAATCCCTCCTCCAGTGTGTGCAAACCTGGTGAAAAACTACAAGAAACGTTTGACCTCTGTAATTGCAAACAAAGGCTACTGTACCAAATATTAACATTGATTTTCTCAGGTGTTCAAATACTTATTTGCAGCTGTATCATACAAATAAATAGTTTAAAAAATCATACATTGTGATTTCTGGAATTTTTTTTTTGATTATGTCTCTCACAGTGGACATGCACCTACGATGACAATTTCAAACCCCTCCATGATTTCCAAGTGGGAGAACTTGCAAAATAGCAGGGTGTTCAAATACTTATTTTCTGCACTGTATATATATATATATATATATATATACACACTGTATAGAGAGAAAGCTGTTGTTACGCTGGGTAAATAGATACCAAACATATCACGCTTCAAAATTGCGCCCACTCGTGGAATGGAAATAAATGTTACCCTTAACCACTTCTCTACCGTGGGTGTTTTTCAGATTTGGTGTTTACAAGACTAAAACATTTTTTTTTGCTAGAAAATGACTTAAAACCCCCAAACATTATATATATATATATATATATTTTATAACACCCTATAGAATAAAATGGCGATCATTGCAATACTTTTTGTCACACCATATTTGCACAGCGGTCCTACAAGCGCACTTTTTTTGGAAAAAATTCACTTTTTTGAATTAAAAAATAAGACAGCAATAAATTTGGCCCAATTTTTTTATTTATTGTGAAAGATAATGTTACGCCGAGTAAAATGATACCCAACATGTCACGCTTACAAATTGCGCCCGCGCGTGGCATGGCATCAAACTTTTACCCTTAAAAAATCTCGATAGGCGACGTTTAAAAAATTCTACAGGTTGCATTTTTTGAGATACAGAGAATTATTGCTCTCGCTCTAACGATCGCGGCGATACCTCACTTGTGTGGTTTGGACACCGTTTTCATATGCAGGCCCTACTCACGTATGCATTCGCTTCTGCGCGCGAGCTCGTCGGGACGGGGCACTTTAAAAAAAATATTTTTTGTTTTCTTATTTATTTTTATTTTGTTTATAATGTTTTACACTGAAATAATAATAAAAAAAAAATTATCACTTTTATTCCTATTACAAGGAATGTAAACATCCCTTGTAATATAAAAAAGCATGACAGGTCCTCTTGAATATGAGATCTGGGGTCAAAAAGACCTCAAATCTCATATTTAGACTTAAAAGAAAAAAAAAAAAAAAGAACAAAAAAAATAAATACATTTTTTTCAAATCACAGAAAAAAAAAAAAAAGGGATTTTTAAATACAGCTTACCTGTAAAATCCTTTTCTTGGAGTACATCACGGGACACAGAGCGGCATATTCATTACTATGTGGGTTATATGGAGTACCTTCAGGTGTGGACACTGGCAATCTTCAAACAGGAAGTCCCCTCCCTATATAACCCCCTCCCCTAGAGGGAGTCCCTCAGTTTTGTAGCAAGCAGTATGCCTCCCAAAATGGTCACCCAAAAGAGGGGTGGGAGCTCTGTGTCCCGTGATGTACTCCAAGAAAAGGATTTTACAGGTAAGCTGTATTTAAAAATCCCTTTTTCTTTCTCGTACATCACGGGACACAGAGCGGCATATTCATTACTATGTGGGATGTCCGAAAGCAATGCTTTAATGAGGGGAGGGAGACATCTTCCAAAGAAGGATACAATTTAGAGATAAACTCAAATCATAATAATAATTCCAAATTAGTCAAGAAAGAAGAACCTTTTTCTTTTTTTTTTTTTTTTTTTTTTATATAACCAAGGGTGTTTCTGATCCCGAGGATTTCAAACTGCAGCCTGTAGTACTGCCTGTCCAAAGGCAGAATCCGCATTCCTTCTCACGTCTATTTGATAAAACCTTGTAAACGTGTGGACTGATGACCACGTTGCCGCTTTGCATATCTGAGCCATAGAGATCTGATGGTGTGCTGCCCAAGAGGCGCCCATGGCCCTGGTAGAATGGGCCTTTACCGACAACGGAGGGGGGCAACCTCTTCAATCCGTAGGCTTGAATGATTAATTGTCTAATCCATCTTGAGATGGTGGATTTTGCAGCTGCCTGCCCCTTCTTGGGGCCATCTGGTAGAACGAATAACACCTCTGTTTTCCGGATCTTTTCCGTAGCTTTAAGATAGGCCTTCATGGCCCGGACAATATCCAAGGTATGCAGCAACCCCTCCTTTCTAGATGTAGGTTTTGGAAAGAAGGATGGAAGTACCAAATCCTGGTTTAAGTGAAATTTGGATATAACCTTTGGTAGAAAGGAAGGATGGGGCCGGAGAACTGCCCTGTCCTTATGCAGAACGAGATATGGTTCCTTACACGATAAGGCTGCTAATTCTGACACTCTCCTGGCCGAAACTATGGCGACCAAGAAAACCAATTTTCTTGTCAGTAAGACTAAAGGAATCTCAGCCAACGGCTCAAAAGGCTGTTTCTGTAGAGTGGACAGGACAAGATTTAAGTCCCATGGACAAATTGGTGACTTGACAGGAGGATTAATACGCAAGACCCCCTGTAAGAAGGTCTTTACCAGCGAGTGGGTGGCCAGCGGCCTCTGAAACCACACTGACAGAGCTGAGATCTGTCCTTTGATTGTGCTTAGTGCCAGGCCTTTATCCACTCCTAGCTGGAGAAAACTTAACACCCTATCAATAGTATATTTGCGGCAATTCCATCTTTTGGATTCACACCAGCCTACGTAGTTCCTCCACACCCTGTAATAAATCACCCTGGAGACCGGCTTTCTAGCCTTAATCAGGGTAGGGATTACCTGCCTAGACAGACCCCTACCCCTGAGAATCAGGGATTCAGCCTCCAGGCCGTCAAATTTAGACGCTGTAATGTAGGGTGGAGGATCGGACCTTGTGAGAGTAGGTCTGGTTGTAGAGGAAGAGTCCAAGGGTCTCCCACTGCCATATTCAGGACTAGTGAGTACCAAGCCCTCCGGGGCCAAGCTGGAGCTATTAGAATGACTGGCTTGTGCTCCACTCTGATCTTGCGCAACAGGCGGGGGAGTAACTGTAGTGGAGGGAATGCATATAGAAGTTTGAATTGATGCCAAGGGCAAACCAACGCATCGGTTCCGCAGGCCATAGGATCCCTCGCTCGCGACACGAACCTGTCTAGTTTCTTGTTGAACCTGGATGCCATTATATCTACGTCTGGCGTTCCCCACCTCTGGCAGATTGTCTGAAAGACCTGGGGATGCAGAGACCACTCCCCTGGCAACAGACTCTGGCGACTTAAGAAGTCTGCCTGCAGGTTGTCCACTCCGGGAATGAATATCGCTGAAATGCAGGGTACATGAACCTCTGCCCATTGAAAAATCAAGTTCACTTCCCTTTGAGCGGCCTGGCTCCTGGTTCCCCCTTGGTGGTTTATGTATGCCACCGCCGTGGCATTGTCTGACTGGATTCTCACCGGGAACCCCTTTAATCTGGAGGTCCACGCCAACAGGGCTAGGCGAGCAGCTCTGATTTCCAAGATATTGATGGGGAGCTGCCTCTCTGCTTTCACCCAAGTTCCCTGGCGGGAGAACCCCTCGAAGACCGCCCCCCAGCCTGCCAGGCTGGCGTCTGTGGTAACTACCTTCCAGACAACAGGGCTGAAGGATCTTCCCTTTAGAAGGTTCTGAGGGTTCAACCACCAGGTCAGGCTTTGTCGGACCCTTGATGATAGCGTCAAAGGGGACTCTAAGGCATATGCCCTCTTGCCCCAGGCTGCTAGAATGGCTGCCTGTAGGACGCGAGTGTGGATCTGAGCGTATGGTACTGCCTCGAATGTGGCCACTAGCTTGCCTAGTAATCGCATACACAGGCGAATAGTTGGTCTTTTCTTGTTTATAACCAACTGAACCAACCCCTTGATCGCCTTGATCTTTACAAGGGGCAGGAACACCTTTTGATGTTCTGTGTCTAACCTCATGCCGAGGTATTCCAACTGCTTTGTAGGCTGGAATGCTGACTTTCCCTGGTTTAGGACCCAGCCGAATTCTTCGAGGTACCGAACCGTGAGGTTTACTGCCTTTTGCAGACCCGTCCGTGAGTGATCTATGATTAAAAGGTCGTCCAAGTATGCTAGGACTGTGACTCCTTGGATCCTTAAATTGGCCAGAACTGGGGCTAGAATCTTCGTGAATACCCGGGGGGCCGTGGCCAGCCCAAAAGGGAGCGCCCTGAATTGGAAGTGTCGCTGCCCCACCGCGAAGCGTAAAAACCTTTGATGCGCCTGAAAGATTGGTACATGAAGGTAAGCATCTTTTATGTCTATGGAGGCCAGAAAATCGTCTTTCTGAAGCGCGGCGGCTGCTGACCGGATGGATTCCATCCGGAAGGAACGCACCCTTAGATAACTGTTTAACCCCTTTAGGTCCAAGATTGGCCTGACATCGCCGTTGGGCTTTGGTATGACAAAGAGATTGGAATAGAAACCTAGGCCTTGCTCTTGGGCTGGCACTTCTATAATTACGTCCTGGCAAAGCAGGTGATCCAAAGCTGCCAGCATTGAGGCCTTCCTTGCTGGATCCCTTGGTAGCCTTGATTCTTGAAAATGAGGCGGAGGATATTTTAGAAACTCCAGTCTGTAACCTGTGGTTACAGATGCCCGGACCCAATTGTCGGGGATCTTGGCTTCCCAAACTTCTGCGAAGAGACGAAGCCTTCCCCCCACCCGTGAGAGTGGGGGCGCCCCTTCATAATGCAGACTTAGGGGCTGTCTTTGACGGCTTGCGATACCACGGCTTCTTACCCCCAGGGGTCTGTCCTTGCGATCTACTGATAACGTTGGATCGTGCAGGCGGCCGTCGATACTGCCTGGAATTAGAGGGCCCCGAGACATGAAAAAGCTGCCTCTTAAATGTAGGAGCCCGGAATGTCTTTTTGACCGGTAAAAGGGTACTCTTGCCATTTGAAATAGTCTGAATATATTTATCCAGATCTTCTCCGAAGAGTCGTCCTCCATGGAAGGGAAATCCTGCCAGAAGCTTTTTGCATGGGGGCTCCGCCGCCCAGTTCTTCAACCATAAGAGCCTTCTCATGTGCACCAAACATAGTGATAAACGAGGAGCCTGCTGGATGGAATCTTTTATAGCATCTACCGCGAAACACAGAGCTCTGGGAATGTCAGCAAACTCCTCTGCTTGTTGGGTAGGCATGTCCTTTAACATCTCTTTTGTCTGGTCTTTTAATGCCTGACAAACTCCAATTGCAGCTACCGCTGGCTGCACCACTGCTCCTGCCGTAGCAAAGGATGCTTTTAAAAGTGTCTCTAATCTTTTATCAACCGGATCTTTAAACATATGTATGTTTTCCACCGGGCAAGTTAGTGATTTATTCACACATGAGATGGCTGCATCCACTATTGGGAGCCTCCACTTCTTGGAGAATTTTTCCTCCATGGGATAAATGACCGCAAATCTTTTCGGTGGCAGAAAAATCCTGTCCGGCCGTACCCAATCCCGAAAGATCAATTCCTCCAAGAGAGGATGGACCGGAAAAACTGCGTTGCTTAACGGGGCTTTCAAAGAGCCCAGAGAGGATACCGGAGGAACCTGAGGTTCTGGCAAATGGCAAACTAAATGCCGAGCGGACCATGTCCGCCAAAGACTGTACCCACAGTCTCTCTGTCTGGGAGTCTGAAAATGGTTCCTCAGAGGTAGACCCCTCCATCCCTGAACCCTCTTGGTTCAGGTCCAGTTGATCCTCCTGTGATTCTAATTCCTCCGGAGAGAGAATCTCAGCATCTGAGGATACACCCCCTGGTGATGGGGATCTAACCCGTTTCTTACCAGGAATAGCTCTAGCGATCAATGCCGCTATTCTTTCTTCTAGCCCCCCTAGGGATACGGCTAGCATCTCCTCTGTGATAAACACAGGGCTGGGCTGATCTGGGCCAGCCTCCGCACCAGATCCCCCTAATGGCTCATCCAAGGCGCTTCTTAAATTAATAAGCTGCGGGGAAAGAATCGGCATATCAGAATCAGAAAGGGAACCCTTTTGTTTTTTTGGTCTTTTTTGTACCCTTTGACCCCGAACCCTTGGAAGCCATAATACAAAATCGAGGGACTCCGCCCACACAACAGACTGTAGTGGCCAGGAGTACAAATTTCAGAGTTTAGGGGAGAATAGATCACTAGTGTCCCAAAAACTGATGGGCCCGTATGTTGGTTTTTTTTTTTTTTTTTTTTTTTTAAATAATTATATATTATATATTATATATTTTCTTTGACAACATACAGTGACCCTAATTTAAGTTTGCCAGCCTCCAACCTGCTGCAAAATAAGGGGAATTCTTGGCTTAACAATAAAGGCATTGGAACAAAGTCCACATGTACTACCCCTCTTCCGCCACCGGGAGTCACTGTTCTGCCGCTCTGCGTCCTCTCCTTGAAAGATCAGCCTCAGACTGAGTACTGACAAAGCCTGCTGTCTATAACAGCACAAAGGCGCGCCCCTGTATGACGCCGCAGCCCGCCCCCCCCCGCCCTCCTGTCTGGACGGCGCGAAAAATGTCAATAAGACGTGCGCGTGCACGCGCGCGCGCGCGTATGCCGGAAAACAGGAGGAACATGGAGGAGCCGCGCTGCTGGAGATCCAGGCACGCAGAAACAGGCGGCAGATTCAAACCCCCGGCCAGGTAGGACTCTCTCAAGGCCCCTAGGGATCCTTACTAGCCCTAGGAAGAAACAGCAGGTTAGCTAGCAACACATATTTAGACAGGGGGGCCTAGTGATGGGGGGAGAAAGGGTGTCATCCTGTCTCTCTTAGACATAGTGATCACGGTTGCCCATGCAGAGCATACTTAGGCTATCCCCCCTTTTAGGTTACCCCGGGGAGCCTGCTGTCGAACCAAGTCCCGCAGGCTCCCCCTTACCTGCTCCATGCTGCAGGATGTTTGACCAGCAAACTGATCCAATCTTCTCCCATCTCCGTGGGTAGCGTAGTAGACCTTCAGGCCCTGGGGTCCTATGAAGGTACCCACTGTCCTGGACCTATATAGCACCCTGGCAAACAGGAACTTTATGGTTTTGCAAACTCCAAGTCCTGGGCCCAGGGTCCAGCCCTCCAAAGAGGAACATTATAGGCAAAACCCCACGGTTTGGGGCCCGGGTACTGTCCACTTTGGCACTGAGGCTCCTTGGACAGATCCGGTTAGCCCGCCCTTAATCCCAAGGATGTGGAGCAAAGCTATTCCGTGACCAACACCTAAGACACTGGCGAAAAAACTGAGGGACTCCCTCTAGGGGAGGGGGTTATATAGGGAGGGGACTTCCTGTTTGAAGATTGCCAGTGTCCACACCTGAAGGTACTCCATATAACCCACATAGTAATGAATATGCCGCTCTGTGTCCCGTGATGTACGAGAAAGAAATTGTTTCTTTAAGACGCTGGGCGGGACTGACGTTTTGACGTCACTTCCGCCCAGCAGAGGTATGGGGACGGACGAGGGAAATTTTTTCCTCACTCGCATCCCCACTGAGCAGACGAGTGAACCCGATCACTTCCGCCGCTACCGACGGCTCCGGAAAGCGGCGGAGGGCACGGGAGAGCGGCGGGAGGGGGGGCCTCTCCCGCCGCCAACGGCAATCTCGCGGCGAATCCGCCGCAGAGACCGCCGTTATCTTTTAGAGGATCGCTCATACTAAAGATGGATACCTCGGCTGTGGCTGCGGCTGTTACCGAGATATCCATCTTTAAAGTGCCGCCGTATAAACTCGTCCGGCGGTAGGGAAGTGGTTTTTTATATTTTTAATACTGTGTCAATAGATTTACCTAATTTTTTATATATTTTCGTTTTTAAACTATTTACTCTGTACCGGAATAGTCCACTTTGCCCACTCTCTCTTTTGGGGTTTCCTTGGTCTTGGAGTACCCTAAGCCCTATCACATACTAGGGCAAATTTAAAAAAACTAAAAGTAAAATAAAATGAAAAGCCTTCCTGCCTTTGACACAGTTGCAAAGCTTTCTGCAAAATTTTAGCAGCTCTCATTGCTTTCACTTATTGCTTGGACTTTAAAGCGGATCTCCACCCTTAAGTGAAGATCCGTTGATCGGAACCCTCCCCCCCTCCGGCGTCACATTTGACACCTTTCAGGGGGGAGGGGGGTGCAGATACCTGTCTAAAGACAGGTATCTGCACCCACTTCCGGCCCGCAGTCTCGGGCAAAAGATGGGCTTTTCCCGTTGTGTGCTGGGAACTCTCGGCTCCCAGCACACAGCGGGAGCCAATCGCCGGGCGCAGCGCGACTCGCGCATGCGCCGTAGGGAACCGGGCAGTGAAGCCGGAGCGCTTCACTTCCTGGTTCCCTCACCGTGGATGGAGGGGGGAGCAGCAGGGAGACGAGCGATCGCTCGTCCTCTGCTGCGGACGCCGCTGGACTCCAGGACAGGTAAGTGTCCTAATATTAAAAGTCAGCAGCTGCAGTATTTGTTGCTGCTGGCTTTTAATATTTTTTTTTGGTGAACCATCCGCTTTAACCTAGATCTTTAATTTGAAAGTCAATTTTATGATAGAGTGTTCCTATATCCATGCCCAAATCGCTCCCATATGCTTACACACATAACGTATTTAGATTTTCTGAAAAGCAAAATACAGCCAATTTTTCTACTTTATTACCCGTTTGAGGCTACAGCAGACTTAACAGAGTCTTTAATGGGATTACTGCACATCTCCTGGAATTTTTAGCTATACTAACTGACAAAATTATCCACAGTTTGCAGCCACTGCTATGCTGACCCAGAGTTTCACTACAGCTGATCACCAGCAAAAATTTGAAAACGAACTGCAGTAAGATACCTTATAACACTAAATCAGTAACTATTAAAAGGGTATGCTTCTTTCCGATTTTTCATATGTGTGTTTCAGGCCTCACTGCTCATAGCAGTTTGATTTTACTAGGGAAACATGTAGCCAAATTCAAACTTCCTTCTATCAGCCAGGGAACTGCTGAGGTAGGTCTAAAGGCTCCCAAAAATGGCTGAATCATCACCCGTTTCTCTTGAAACTGGCCGTGCGCATTTCCTATCATTCCTGCCATTGTCAAGGACATACAGTCACCCCACTAAGAGGAAGTGAGGATTCTCTACAATAGGCAGTGCAAGTTTACAGTACACAAGACTATAGGGTTAATAGAAATTGGAAGCAGAACTGCTTATGTTGGTATTAAACAGGAAGGCAAAGTTATTTTTCTTTTTCTGCTAAAGGATATATCTTCACTATTAAATCTAGCTATAGTCCACACATTCAATGAAAGCGAATGCTTAAAGTGGAAGTAAACCCATGTCACAATGTAGAGAATAAGATTTCCTATCATCTGTGCCCAGTCTTGCCACACATAGTTAATCCAGATCTGAGCAATCCACTTATATTGTTCAGTGAAAATTAACAGACTTCCAGATAAAAAGTCCTTTCCATCCACTTGCTTCGAGTGACAGGTTATTTACATATCTCGTGCACTAGCTTGGACACATTCATATTCCTGGATGTTTATCATAATATGGGGGGTGATCCACAGTTCATTGTGAGAGACAATGTATGTCACTCGAAGCAAGGGGACGGAAAGGACTTTTCATTTAGACAGGTTTTTATCTGGAAGTCTGTTAATTTTCACTGAACAATAAAAGTGGATTGCTCAGAGCTGGATTAACTCTGTGTGGCAAGACTGGGCACAGATAATAAGAAATCTTATACTCTACATTGTGACATCAAGACATTTTTTTTGGGGGGGGGGGGGTTTACATCCACTTTAAAGCTAAACTCCAGGCAGATTAAAAAAAGAAAAACAACAATATTTCTTGCAATGTGTAACAGGGAGGTGCGGTGAGGTCAGTGACTGGTGAGGCACTGGCTGGTATCAGAGCCAGATACACACAGGTTACATACGCCACGATCGTTAGAGCGAGAGCAAAAATTCTAGTACTAGACCTCCTCTGTAAATTTAAACATGTAACCTGTAAAAAAAAAAAAAAAAAATCTCCATAGGATATGCTATAATTTTAAGTACTGAAGTTCGGCACCATTCCACAAGTGTGCACAATTGTAAAGAGTGACATGTTGGGTATCTATTTACTCGGCATATACGAAAAAATAAATAAAAATCAGGCAAACTTTAGTGTGTTTTTTTTTTTATTCAGTTTTTTTTCACTCCAAAAAGATGCTGAGCAAATACCGTGCAACATAAAAAGATGCAATGACCACCATATTATTCCCTAGGATGTCTGCAAAAAAATACATATAATATAAAATAATATAATATATGTTTGGGGATTCTGAGTAATTTTCTAGCAAAAAAAGATGGATTTTTACATGTGGAAGAAAAGAGTCAGAATTGGCCTCAGTGGCATGGGGTTAATTATCATAAGCAAGCAATTTATTATATATTGTTTTTAAGGTAATTTACTATATTTTTAAAAAGTGTACTCAAGCAGGTGGCTTAATGGACAAATTACTGAAGTTTGAAGTTATAACTTCCAACCAGTAATTTCACAGTCAATAGATAAATAATAAACATTATTATCGTATAACATACAGCGTAATAATATACGATTTAGCTTTTACCTTTTCAGCAGCAGCTTCTCATTCTCCATCTTAACTGTGTGAGAAATACCATATTTATCGGCGTATACCGCACACTTTTTTCCCCTTAAAATAAGAGGAAAATTGTGGGTGCACGATATACGCCAATACCCACTTCGCGCTCAGTTTGAACTGAGCCGCCGACATGTACCGAGTGCAGTACACTCGGGTACATTCAGCCAGGCTCGGCTTTGCTTGTGCTCATGCATAAACATCACAGAGCGTGAGCACGAGCAAAGCCGAGCCTGGCCGAATGTACCCGAGTGTACTGCCGCCGATGGACGCCGCGCAAGACACCAAAACTGTAAGTACTAAAATGTTTTTTTACAGGAATTTCGGGTCCACATTAGGGGTGCGCGCTGTACGCCGGAGCGCGCAATACCCTGATAAATATGGTACATGGGATTGTGGGTAAATCTTCTACCCATAAACATGTTTTTTTCTTTGTAGTTAAGAGGGCTAGGCTAGAAGGAGCATTTGTCTTTTAGACACATATTGGACAGCTTGGGCTAATGGTACTTTACCATTGGTCCAATACTCCAAGCTTTCCATTGAGGTCAGTGCCTCCAACAAGAAGCGAGGAGAGGCACTGTGAGCTCATCCTCTCAGTCTGCTGAAAAAAGTGTGCCATCTTGTATTTAACTGTCTGCTCTGTATGTAGCTTCAGACAGGCTGCACAAGGAGCCCCATATCTCCAGAACCATATGTTGTAAGGGCCCCATAGAACTTCAGCTACCTACCCCCAAAATTTGGGATCTCTGTAACCCCAGGTCGCCAAGCCAAGACCCTCGTAGCCGATTCTTTTTTTGCATTTTTTTTTTTAATGTTCATGGCAGGTGAGGCTCTGCCGATCTTACCGAAGTCACCTTTGATATACTTGCATGTTGTAATCATATACCCTCTGTAGCGCCTCTTCTCTAGACAGAATAACTAACCTATGTAATCAATCCTCATAGAGGAGGTCCTCTAGCCCCTTATTTATTTTGTTTCTAAATTTAGCTTAGAATATTTTCCTAGGATTTGTGACCAAAAATGAACTGCATATTCAAGATGAGGCCAAGCCAGTGTTTTGTAAAGGGATAGAATTATTGGTTTATCTTTGGAATTGATGTCCTTTCTAATGCATGGCAGTATTTAGTCTTCATGGTTAGCTGCAGCTTGGCACTGCATGCTATTGCAAAGTCTGACCTGCACACCCCCCCAGATCCTTTTCCATTATTGAAGATGTGTACTTTTGTTGCCCAAGGGCATAATTTTAGATTTCTCAATGTAGCTGCCTGCTTTACAGCCGTGGCCAAGTTTTGAGAATGACACAAATATTACATTTTCACAAAGTCTGCTGCCTCAGTTTTTATGATGGAAATTTGCATATACTCCAGAATGTTATGAAGAGTGATCAGATGAATTGCAATTAATAGAAAAGCCTCTCTTTGCCATGAAAATTAACTTGCCTTATACACTCGAGCATAAGCCGACCCCAATATAAGCCGAGGCACCCAATTTTACCACAAAAAAACATGGGAAAACTTACTGACTCAAGTATAAGCCTAGGGTGTCCATCTGCATGCCTCACTGTGCCCATGCCTAAACTAACATGGGAGTTTATGGAGAAATAGGGCTACAGGGAGTGCAGAATTATTAGGCAAATGAGTATTTTGACCACATCATCCTCTTTATGCATGTTGTCTTACTCCAAGCTGTATAGGCTCGAAAGCCTACTACCAATTAAGCATATTAGGTGATGTGCATCTCTGTAATGAGAAGGGGTGTGGTCTAATAACATCAACACCCTATATCAGGTGTGAATAATTATTAGGCAACTTCCTTTCCTTTGGAAAAATGGGTCAAATGAAGGACTTGACAGGCTCAGAAAAGTCAAAAATAGTGACATATCTTGCAGAGGGATGCAGCACTCTTAAAATTGCAAAGCTTCTGAAGCGTGATCATCGAACAATCAAGCGTTTCATTCAAGATAGTCAACAGGGTCGCAAGAAGCGTGTGGAAATACCAAGGCGCAAAATAACTGCCCATGAACTGAGAAAAGTCAAGCGTGCAGCTGCCAAGATGCCACTTGCCACCAGTTTGGCCACATTTCAGAGCTGCAACATCACTGGAGTGCCCAAAAGCACAAGGTGTGCAATACTCAGAGACATGGCCAAGGTAAGAAAGGCTGAAAGACGACCACCACTGAACAAGACACACAAGCTGAAACGTCAAGACTGGGCCAAGAAATATCTCAAGACTGATTTTTCTAAGGTTTTATGGACTGATGAAATGAGAGTGAGTCTTGATGGGCCAGATGGATGGGCCCGTGGCTGGATTGGTAAAGGGCAGAGAGCTCCAGTCCGACTCAGACGCCAGCAAGGTGGAGGTGGAGTACTGGTTTGGGCTGGTATCATCAAAGATGAGCTTGTGGGGCCTTTTTGGGTTGAGGATGGAATCAAGCTCAACTCCCAGTACTACTGCCAGTTTCTGGAAGACCCCTTCTTCAAGCAGTGGTACAGGAAGAAGTCTGCATCCTTCAAGAAAAACATGATTTTCATGCAGGACAATGCTCCATCACACGCGTCCAAGTACTCCACAGCATGGCTGGCAAGAAAGGGTATAAAAGAAGAAAAACTAATGACATGGCCTCCTTGTTCACCTGATCTAAACCCCATTGAGAACCTGTGGTCCATCATCAAATGTGAGATTTACAAGGAGGGAAAACAGTACACCTCTCTGAACAGTGTCTGGGAGGCTGCGGTTGCTGCTGCACGCAATGTTGATGGTGAACAGATCAAAACACTGACAGAATCCATGGATGGTAGGCTGCATGAGTGTCCTTGCAAAGAAAGGTGGCTATATTGGTCACTGATTTGTTTTTGTTTTGTTTTTGAATGTCAGAAATGTATATTTGTGAATGTTGAGATGTTATATTGGTTTCACTGGTAAAAATAAATAATTGAAATGGGTATATATTTGTTTTTTGTTACGTTGCCTAATAATTATACACAGTAATAGTCACCTGCACACACAGATATCCCCCTAAAATAGCTAAAACTAAAAACAAACTAAAAACTACTTCCAAAAATATTCAGCTTTGATATTAATGAGTTTTTTGGGTTCATTGAGAACATGGTTGTTGTTCAATAATAAAAGTAATCCTCAAAAATACAACTTGCCTAATAATTCTGCACTCCCTGTATATGTGTGCCAAGTTTGGGGTCCAGGGGACCTACAACCGGCTGGTAACGTGTCCCCAAATTCACCAGAGAAATTACAGTTTAACATGGGAGTCTATGGAAGGGGTGCCCGGGTTTGAAAAATCGGTGCTCCCCAGCCAACAAACTTTGCACACTCATAGAAGAAAAGTGGGGCTACATGTGTGCAAAGTTTGGGGTCCACGGGACCTACGGTGGGCTGGTACCGGGTCCCAAAATTCCAGGAGATCAGGCGCAAAAAGGTGACTCGAGTATTGGCCGAGGGAAGCATTTTCAGCAAAAAAAAAAAAGTGCTGAAAAACTCGGCTTATACTCGAGTATATACAATAATCCATAAAAAATAAAAACTTTCCACTGGATTTGTGAAGAAGTCTTTCGGGGCGCTCAAGAAAGTCCAGCAACCCCCAGGACCGTTTCCTACAGTTGATTGGGACACCACCAGTGCAGAGCTTGCTCAGGAGGTATGAGTGCATCTGCACGGACAGTGAGGTGAACATTTTTGGAGGAGAAGCCATTTCTCTCTAGGGGGAAAAAAATAAAAAATAATCAGGGTTTCACTTCCTTACTCCCATACCGAAGATGGCGGCGGCAGCACCCGAGAGCCGGCGGACAGATCAGCTTTGGCTGCCAACATCGCAGGCGCCCAGGAGAGGCAAGTGTCCATATATTAAAAGTCAGCAGCTGCAGTATTTGTAGCTGCAGACTTAATTTAAAAAAAAATTTTTGGGCGGAACTCCGCTTTAATGCAATTGTCAATAAAAGCATTTGACACTTATGAAATGCTTGTAATTATACTTCAGTATACCATAGTAACACCTGACAACAAGATCCAACGCTAAAGCAGCAGACTTTGTGAAATTTAATATTTGTGTCAATTTCAGAACTTTTGGTCCTCACAGCATGTTTTGCCGATACAGTAGAGTGTCATAACGCGATATGGGAGCCCTGGCATTTACGAGCAGTCCCCCAATGAGGCGATATTATCTCTTGCTGGTCATAGTTCCGGCTTTCTCTACCCCACAGGAGTGATGAGCTCAGGTCTTCTGCCCAACATCCTCCCTTTTCTGTTTCTCTTCTATTCCTCTGTTTTCTTGTTACGTCGCAAGGGCATCATTCTGGGTATTGAACTTTATCCTTGGGCCTTGTTCAGTTTCAAAACGGCCTATTGGGATTGGGTTCAATGGATTTTGTCCATAATACTAGACGGTTTTTCTTGATATGGTTTATGGAACATGTCGCAAATTATCTTCTGCTAACTTGTGGATGACAGTCACTTAGATCTTTATTTCTCTTGCAGTTTGGTCAGCAGTTGACAATATACAATGTCCTTAGGGATAGTGAGAGCAGGACGCTCTCAAACGAGTCGGCTCTCCCCAGGGACAGCATCAGCTAGGCAGGCAGGATTTTTCACAGCTCTCTCCATTCTTCTCCAGACATCCTCCCCAGGTAGGCCCTACTTTTCCTTCACCTCCCCTGGAACCGATTGGCGGCCGTCCTTATCAGGATAAGCCGCCGAATCGGCTGAACGCTGGGGCCTCTCTCCCTCTCCTTACCCCACATTACCACCCACCTGCCAAGCAACCTTCCCCCCGGCGCCTCCCCGCGATTCCCCGTTTTCTCCCCTGAACCGCGCCAGCCACTGCTGATCCGCGGCCGCCGCATCTTCGGAAAGGCCGCGGCTTCATCCGCGGCCTAGTGGCGCGCCGCACTCTCAGACAAAAACACCTTTAGTAGCCCCCCAGGAGCTCACCCCCAGCCCCTTTTGGACACATCCACCCCTGGCCTCAACAACCAGCCCCCCCCCCGGCGCACCAATCCACCCAGCTGGCTACACACCAGCCTGGGTCCCATGTCCTGCTCCTGGTCGGCGGCCATCTTGGTACACCCCAGTAGCAGTGTCAGCTTCCCCCCCCTCCCACCCCCCTTTTCACAACTTAATAGTACTTGATCCAGGGGTTCGCCCGATCGCCTGTCAGGGATCAGGAAGGAATTTTTTCCCCTACCAATAGCAAATTGGCATAGCATGGTTAGGGTTTTTTTGCCTTCCTCTGGACCAAGCCGGGAGGATTCACTGAATCCTCTCTTCAACGCCACCAAAAGAAACGACTTTTCCCCCGGTGAATGGCGACCATGGCTAATCTGCGGTACTCCGCAGAAACCATTTGGAATCTGAGGCGTTTCGCCGCAATACTGCCAGCCATCACCAAAAAGACCCTAAGAATTGAGCACCTTTTGAGGATCGATCGACTATCGACTGTCAAAAATTTTAGCCGTTTACCCCAACCTAAGCGCATTTCATGTGCTTTGATCAACACAAGATCGGCAGTAAAACACTGACTTGAAATCCATGATTTCATTCTACAACACGACCTAGACTGCCTCTTCATTACAGAGAGCTGGCTCACAGCCGACTAACACCATTCTAGGAGAATTGGTGCCAGAAAACTACCGTATTATTACGGAAAACAGAATAGGGCAAAGAGGAGGAGGACTGGCGGTGATCCATAAGACGCGTCTTGCGATCACAAAACCAAGCCTCCAAAACCCTCTTCCATTCATGGAAACCCTTACTCTTCAACTGCAAGTAAACGGCCAGGAGACCGTCCGGATTCTACTCTGCTACAGGCCACCTGGCCCCAAGTCGCAGCTGCTCCCATCTTTGACGGACTTTGTCTCCACCTATACCCTGAATAGCAAACACCTTTTGCTGCTCGGGGACTTCAACCTCTGGGCCAACTCCCCGCAAGACCCCATTGCCGACGCCTGCATCGACCACCTGGAAAGATTAGGGCTTCAGCAACTAGTATGTGGGCCCACACATGCTTCAGGTCATACGCTCGATCTTATTTTCAGACAAGATCTGGAAATAAAAATTCTGGAAAATGAACCATTGCCATGGACAGATCACCATGCAATCAAATTCATTATTTCCGAATTCCCCCCTTAACAAAAACATCAAATCCAGTGACAACACACTGGACCAGATGTCAGAAGAAGCTCCATTCGGAACTCTTCAAAGCCACTTTAGGGGAAAAAATAAACACAATTCAGCCGCACCAAACAGCGGAAGAAACACTGGAGGCCATAAACACAGCACTATTGCAGTCAGCTGACTTGATCGCGCCGAAACGAAAGACCCAGATCAGGAAAAATAACTCCAGCTGGTTCAACAACCAGCTGGCGTTACTGAAGCAAGAGCGCAGAAGGGCAGAAGCAGCCTGGAAAAGAAACTCTTCAGATGAGAACCTCTCGATCTACAAGGCAATAACCAGAAAATACTACAAGCAAATCTTCGAAGCCAAGAAAAACTATTTTTCTGAGGCTATCAACGGTGCCCTAAATCGCCCCCGTGAACTCTTCAAGCTGGTCACTCAGACCATGAATCCAGGATGTCTTGAAGCCCCCAACTTGGACACACAAGAATTTTGCGATGAGTTATCGGATTGCTTCATTAACAAAATTGTGGCAATCCGGCAAAGCATTCAGCAAAACAATTGCTCTCCCAGCCCCCCCCCGTAGTCATTTACACAGCACCGGCAGCAATTCACCACAGTTTGGCGAGTTCACGCTGGAACCCATCTCCATTCAGACCACAAAAAATATCAATCGGCACTCTGCGCAACAGCACTGCGCCAAATGATATTATCCCCACCAAACTGCTGAAGGAATGCGCCGACATCCTGGCACCTCCTGTCACGCAGCTTATCAACCAATCCTTCAGGGAGGGCATAATGCCCTCCCAGCTGAAGGAGGGCTTCATTCAACCCATCTTGAAGAAAGCCACCCTGGATCCTAAGGATCCACTCAACTGGCGCCCCATAACAGGCCTAAATGTTCTCTCCAAGGTAATGGAGAAAGCAGTGGTACAGCAGCTGCAACAGCATCTAGATACCCACAACTTACTCGACCCATTTCAATCAGGATTCCGTCCCAGACACGGGACAGAATCAGCATTGCTTAAGATATGGGACGACGTTCTCGAGGCCGCAGACAAAGGAGAATCTTCTCTTCTGGTTCTGCTGGACCTAAGCGCAGCCTTTGATACAGTTGATCACAAGCTGTTATTGACTCGGCTGGCTAAAATAGCCAAAGTCGCAGAAAGCGATCTATCCTGGTTCTCCTCTTTTTTGGAAAACCGATCGCAAATAGTGAAGCTAGGACCCTTCACTTCTGAACAACGCACATTATCGTGCGGGGTCCCTCAAGGATCTCCCCTGTCGCCGATGTTATTCAACATCTATGTGCGTCCTCTTTTTGAAATCATCAGCAGCCAAAAACTGCTATATCACTCTTACGCAGACACGCAACTGTACTTCCGCATTTGCAATAAAAAGGATCACCACCTCAACCTAGAGACATGCCTCTCTTTGATAGAGGACTGGATGACAAAGAGTTATCTCAAACTCAACAGAGCGAAAACAGAACTTCTTCTTTTTTACACCAAGCGTAGGAATCAAATCGACAACAACCTGGATCCCCCCGCCCATTCTGGGCAAAATCATCACCCCCAGCGCCAAAGTCAAAAGTCTTGGGGTCATCTTTGACTCCGACATGACAATAAACGCACAAATAGGGGCAGTAGTCAGCAGATCTCACTATCTGCTGCGCCTACTACGCAGCCTCACGCCTTTTATTCCCAAGAAAGACATAGCGGTCGTGGTGGGAGCGATTGTAAACTCCAGACTGGACTATGCAAATGCCCTTTACCTCGGACTCCCCAAGTACCAAATCGCTCGTCTTCAAGTCGTTCAAAATACGGCCGCCAGACTTGTGACTGGGAAAAAACCCTGGAAATCAATCTCACCTTCGTTGAGATCCCTTCACTGGCTACCAGTCAAAGACAGAATCACCTTTAAAGCTCTCTGTCTAACGCATAGAGGTATCCATGGGAATGCTCCCCATTATCTATGCGAAAAATTTAAAGTTTACAATCCCAATCGTATTCTACGATCCACCAATCAAAATCGGCTTCAGATACCGAAAGCCAGATACAAGTCCAAAGGAGACAGGAGATTCGCTGTCCAAGGTCCCAGACTATGGAACGCCTTACCAGCCAGCATTCGACTGGAGGAGAACTACTTAGTCTTCAGGAGAAAGATTAAGACTCATCTCTTTTGATCTCAAAGGAGACAGGAACAACAAGCGCCCAGAGGCGATTTACTTCGCATGTGCTGCGCTATACAAGTTGTTCATTCATTCATTCATTCATTTGTTATGACTATATACAGTGCCTTGTGAAAGTATTCGGCCCACTTGAACTTTGCAAACTTTTGCCACATTTCAGGCTTCAAAACATAAAGATATAAAACTGTAATATTTTCTGAAGAATCAACAACACGTGGGACACAATCATGAAGTGGAACGAAATGTATTGGATATTTCAAACTTTGTTAAATAAAAAACTGAAAAATTGGGCGTGCAAAATTATTCAGCCCCCTTAATTTAATACTTTGTAGCGCCACCTTTTGCTGCGATTACAGCTGTAAATATTCAGCCCCTTTACTTTCAGTGCAGCAAACTCTCTCCAGAAGTTCAGTGAGGATCTCTGAATGATCCAATGTTGACCTAAATGACTAATGATGATAAATAGAATCCACCTGTGTGTATTCAAGTCTCCGTATAAATGCACCTGCACTGTGATAGTCTCAGAGGTCCGTTTAAAGCGCAGAGAGCATCAGGAAGAACAAGGAACACACCAGGCAGGTCCAGGATACTGTTGTGGAGAAGTTTAAAGCCGGATTTGGATACAAAAAGATTTCCCAAGCTTTAAACATCCCAAGGAGCACTGTGCAAGCGATAATATTGAAATGGGAGTATCAGACCACTGCAAATCTACGAAGACCTGGCCGCCCCTCTAAACTTTCAGCTCATACAAGAAGACTGATCAGAGATGCAGCCAAGAGGCCCATGATCACTCTGGATGAACTGCAGAGATCTACAGCTGAGGTGGGAGACTCTGTCCATAGGACAACAATCAGTCGTATACTGCACAAATCTGGCCTTTATGGAAGAGTGGCAAGAAGAAAACCATTTCTTAAAGATATCCATAAAAAGTGTCGTTTAAAGTTTGCTACAAGCCACCTGGGAGACACACCAAACATGTGGAAGAAGGTGCTCTGGTCAGATGAAACCAAAAATCTAACTTTTTGTCAACAATGCAAAACGTTATGTTTGGCGTAAAAGCAACACAGCTCATCACCCTGAACACACCATCCCCACTGTCAAACATGGTGGTGGCAGCATCATGGTTTGGGCCTGCTTTTCTTCAGCAGGGACAGGGAAGATGGTTAAAATTGATGGGAAGATGGATGGAGCCAAATACAATTTTTGGCTCAAGCACAGATGGAAGCGTATATGCTGCTGGACCTGGTGTTTGGTCATTGCTAAAGGTCTTTGTTCTTGCCCATAGTGAATATTTTGGAGCTGACCGATAAGCAGATTTCCCAGCACTCTCTGGAGCGTAAGTACCTGGTCCAGGAGCTCTGAAAGCATTTAGATCCTTTGGTCTTCCATAGAGCGAATATGCTGGTGTGCCAGCTTTGCCCCTCATGGTGGCACTAGATACCTCGGTCCTGGTGAGCAGTTATCGTCAACATTGAAATGGCGACTACCAAGGCTATATGTAGGTGCTCTGTTTACACTAGGATTATGCTGCATGTAACCTGTGCTCCCTGGCAATGCATATTTAGGTCCTGAGCTGCTGTAAAGAGCTGCAATTGGCCCTCTGGGTCTGTGGGGCCTCCAGGTTCCAACATAAGCTTTAGACGTCATAGTGAGCTTATATGCGTGATGTCAGAAACCATACACAAAGACGTACTGTATGACTGAAGGCCAGTGATGTTCAGGTCCTAACTCCTGAGCCGTTTCCTCCTCTCTGGCAGGGTCCTTCTTTCTTATATATATTTTTTTTTAATGTATAAAAATTGTCAATTCTTAAAAAAACAAAAAAGGAATGTGAACCTAATAAGCTTTTTTTTTAAAAATTACACTTTTTTAAATGGAATTATAGATTATTATACTGTATTCTATTTAAAGCATCTCATGCAGGCATTTCACACTGTAATAACTGTTTCCCATTGTATAGAAAAGAACCAGGCATGCAGTATATTATTCCATCTTCTGCTCAGGCAGGAGGATATAATTGTCTTGTACTACTTACCAAGTCAGTAAGACAGAAAAAAAGCCCAAATATGGCTAAATAAAGCAGCAGGAACAAGGTGTTTTGAGGATACACAATTGACAGGAATAGGATTGACAGACACATATATGAGGTGAAATGTGAGTGAGCTAAAAATAAGAGCCATGCTATCCTGAGCTCAGTGCATAGGTAACCCTCTACCACAGAAGGGAACGGATCTAGCTAATAGGGGTGGACAATAAAACACCCAATACCTATATGATTGCTTATGTTTGGCTTTAAAACAAAAGCAGGCATTGTTATCAGGTTGTAGGTGTAAAAAAAATATATATATATATATAAGGGCTGTGGAAATTAACTATTAATTCCTCGATTAATCTTTAATTTCTTTGATCAATCAAAATTCTTTTGATTGTTACACACCTCTCCGCCGGCCTCCGGGCCTTCAGGGAGTTCCGTTGGAGATACAGTGACGTCACGGACACCAGCAGGGCTTGCCGTGTCCATCTGAAGGGCTTCTTTGCTGTGCCTTCATATCTGCATGCCGGTGGGACCTACTATCTGCCACACGCAAGGGCTGTTACACTTCCCTCTATCAATCTGGGATTCTACAGCCATCCACTGGGAGTTGTGATGGTTCTCTTCACGGGACATCTACATGCCGACGAACTGATGTTAACCTCTCGTCATCTGGATTCAGCAGTAGTATCGTTGTACACATTTTTATACCAATATCATACTTGGCTACATGTTTTTATGACTGCTTTTGATACTGTTTGGTATTACTCGCACCATTTCTACAGTTTATGTAGCTACATCAATTTTATCTCTAGTGAAATATTTTGTTACCTACTTGAAGACTATAAAAGTTTTATTGCTATTCCCATCGAGCGCTGCCTTTGTGTGTTTTTTGTATCCTGCTATCCATCTTTCCAGTGGTCGGTAGCTGCACTGGGAATCAGCCTGCAAGGTGATCAGGTAAAAGTAGTTGGATCTGTATGTGCGTTATAATTAATCGAGATTAGTCGATTAATCAATTAAAAAACAAATCGATTAATCGAACACAACATTTTTAATCAGTAACAGCCCTAATAATATATATATATATATATATATATACCGTATTTTTCGCCGTATAAGACGCACTTATTCTTACCCAAGACTGGGGGGGGGGGGAGTTGGTGCGTCTATTACGCTGCCGCGGCCTTAGGAAAGACCGCTTTTGGACTAGCTCTGGAGTGGTCGGCCATCTTAGTACACCCGGCGTGCGGACATCACTGCTCTGCTCGTGGATCCGTTTAATCCAAGCAGAGCGTGTGCCGCGATCTTGCCATGCATCTGCAACAACAGTGAGTTGTGGGGGCAATGTTACTGGCTATAATTACTATGTTACTGGCTGCTATTACTAATGTGGGGGCAATGTTACTGGCTGTTATTACTGTTAAGACCTGCAGTCGGTATGGTACTGCGGCCTTCTTTCCATCTCCCAATCGCCGAGCCTAAAGGATTATCGCTACCATAGAAGGTAGACGGGATAGTGGATATGTATGCAGTTTCCAAGATGATTCTTCCGAAAAGGATAGAGTATCCCCCCCCTTCCCCAAGCATGAGCCAAGAGTTCATGAAGGGGTGTCCAGGTCAAGAATGCTTTATTGAGTGCAGGTTGCCTATATTTATACAGCAAAATGGATACTTGATGTAATCAGATATACAAGCACCTCCTCCTCCCCCAACATCATACAATGGTGTACTAACGAGCCCCCCTTCAATAGACCTATTTTAGGAGACAGACGTCTGTCTCCGATACAATCCACATGAGTTAATTACTGGTCATTTGTCCAGACGAGGTGATTCAGAGGAAAGAACTTCTCACCTGCTAAACAATAGAACTTCACACAATGAACACTTCTTGAGAGACAGACTAAAGATCATTTACATGACACATTGAGATATTGAGATCAGTTTTAGGCCTCGTACACACGATCGGACACATCCGATGAAAACGGTCCGCGGACCATTTCCATCGGATATGCCCGATCTGGAGTTTGATCCGATGGCGTGTACACACCATCGGATCAAATTCCCCACCGGCGGATGGCGCAGTGACGTGGCGGTGATGTTGACGCCGCCACGTCACCGCACCAGGAAGTAAAACACTTCCGCGCATGCGCCGAATCCATTCGGCGGCGGCGGTGCAGGACGACATGTCTGCTGGTAAGTGTACTAACCAGCAGACATGTCGGGCGGACGGATTCCACCCGATAGATTTCAAAGCATGCTTTGAAATCTGTCGGGTGGACAAATCTGTCCGCTAGCCCATACACACGATCGGAGATGTCTGCTGAAACGGTCCATCGGACCGTTTTCAGCAGACATATCCGCTCGTGTGTACGAGGCCTAAGGAATAAACCAATTATCTCCTCTTCCACACAAGGTATACCTGCCACTACATAGCCCCTGATAGCCCCGATCTGGGGGACCAACATATCCAAATTTCACCCAGATCGGTCCAGGGGTTCTTAAAAGACAAACAGAGTCTATGAGAAAATCCAGAATAAAGTCTATTTTCTTCACAATTACTATGTGGGGGCAATGTTACTGGCTATTATTACTATGTGGGGGCAATGTTACTGGCTATTATTACTATGTGGGGGCAATGTTACTGGCTATTATTACTATGTGGAGGCAATGTTACTGGCTATTACTAATGTGAGGGCAATGTTACTGGCCATTACTAATGTGGGGGTGGTGTGATGGTGATGACAAGTGGGGGGCAAATATTTTACTACAGTATTTGGTTCAGAATCTTTTTTTTCTTCTCCTTTTCCAATATATGGGGATGGAGGTAAATCTCAGTCATTGCCTCACACAAAGCCCAACTTTATTTTTTTTAAATAGGGATGGAAGCACACCACTACACCATTATACCCTTACTACCATCTGTGACTTAACAGCCATTATAATTTTTTATTCCATTTGAGGGCCATTCTGTTAGTCGGGGTTGGGCTTTTTCTTTGCTGTCCCCGGGAGCTGCGACCTACACAATGGACTGCCCCTCCCTCGTTGTGGGGGGAGGGGCAGCCACCTGCTGTGGGTCGACGTCGCGCTTGCACATTGTGCAGGTGACGTCAGTCTTGTCAAATAAACAATGTTTAGATTGATTGGATCACTTCATTTAGTAGTGTGCCTCAAAGTCCCAAACATTCTTCTCCTTTTCCAATATATAGAGATGGAAGCAAATCTCAGTCATTTCCTCACACAAAGCCCAACTTTGCCCATAGGGTTACCTTGATTTTGGCCTGTCTATGCAGTTGGAGTGCTGATCAAAATACAGCCAACTACATCCAACTGCATTTGGTGTGAAAGGGCTCTTTTACATTGAATGCAGTTAGCTGCATAGTGAACTGCACTCCAACTGCAAAGACAGGCCAAAATCAAATTAATCCTATGGGCATAGTTCACATGACTGCATCGCAGTTAAATCGTCATTCCACCAAAAAAAAGAAAAAAAAAGGCAGCAGCTACAAATACTGCAGCTGCTGACTTTTAATATATGAACACTTACCTGTCCTGGGTGTACATGATGTCGGCCCCCAAAGCTGATCTGTCCCTGGGATCTCGGGTGCTGCCACCATCTTCGGTAAGGGAAGACTTCCCTGCAGCTCCTCTTCCTGGTTCCCTGCTGGGCATGCACGAGTCGCACTGCATGATCCCACTGGTCCATATTGTGTTCTGGGACCTGGGGGACAGAGAAGATGCCGGATGTGGCGTAGGTCGCAGTGGCAACCTTTGCCCGGAAGTGGGAAAAAAATACCTGTATTACACAGGAATCTGCTCACTCCTCCCCCATATAAGGTGCCAAAATTTTACATGGGAGGGGGGCCCGGGGGGATTCTGAAAAGCCTACGTTCCATTTCTTTTTTTTTATTGAACAAAGGTTTTTATTGAGTGAAAAAAAAAGGGGTGCATACATGTCATCAAAACTGCCACGTGCATACAGTTCACAGGAGAAAGCATCATGGAAGCCGGTAACACTGAAAGAGCCGCATCAACAGAAAATACATTCTACAACGAATATAGAAAAACTGGGGGGTATGAGATAAAGAATTCAATCAAGGCAGCATTCCCTACAAACCTAACATAACATCTTGGGAGGGGGTCACCATTAGCCGCAGGTCTCCGGGGCTTTCAGCCAGCGATCCCAAACTTTTTCGTATTTACCTGGGCAGCCTCTATTAATATATACACATTTTTTTGTAGGGGAGATTTACATTAACCTCTGTCTTCCACTCTGAGAACCCTGGGGGTATAGACCTCATCCACTTCCTGGCGATGATCTTTCTGGCTGAAAACAAGGTTTCATGTAAGAATATCTGGGTATATTTGTCCATAGTTTCAGGGAACATCCCCAATATACATTGTTTTAGATCTCGCGCTATGGGTGAGCCCATGACGTCATGGAGGAAGGTTACAACCCGTCTCCAGAGTTCCTGTATCTTCTGGCAGGTCCAGAGGAGGTGATAAAACATGCCTGTTTCTTGACCACACAGCGGACACAGGGTAGAATGGGTGCGCTTGTATCTAGCCACACAGATAGGGGTAAGGTATGCTCTATGTAATATGTAGATCTGGGAGAGCCTGAGAGCCTAGGGGACACTTTCTTGCAGGTCTCTAATGCCTCCTCCCATTCCTCATCCGCCATTGGTCCCACCTCCACCTCCCAGCGAGGCTTTAGAGCAAACGCTAGTTTGGCGGATTGTGGGGCAGAGAGCATGCGGTAGAACTCGGATATCAGTCCATGTGGATCTTTACTCTTAGCTATGGCCAAGGTCCTATTTTTTTGGTGGAACGCCACTTTGAATAAAAGTAGAGCATGCTGCATTGTTCCGCACCACAAAAGGCAGGAAATGCACTTTAAATGCACCGCACCACATCCCTTTAAGCGAGGAAAGAAAAGTCCAAAAAAGGTATAGAAAAACGCAATGCAGACGCACAACACATTCAAGCATGCATCAAATGCATGTAAACATGGCGTTATGTGCAGTTTCTGGTAAGAATGGGCCCCCAATGCTATTGTAGCAACTTACAGACACTGCTTTTATCAGAGTCTATGATGCAGCACTGCCTTAACATTACAGCTTCATATGGGGCTACCATTGTTGACCTCTGTAAATATGACAATTGCCTGGCCATTTCTTGATCTGTGACCGGAGAGGCTTACCAGCACCGCTCAAATCAAGAGGATACATTATATATAAAAATATATATAAAAATACATTTTTTTTTTTTTTTTTTTTACACCTGCAAGGCAAAAGACATAATGAGCTAATATGCACCGCATATTAGCTCATTATGAAATACTTACCTCGGAACGAGGTGAGAGGAACTTACCTGGTCCACGCCGATCGAGATGTCATCTTGCCTGGCGTGTCTTCTGGGTATCGCCACTCCAGCGCTGTGATAGGCTGGAGTGGCGAGGTCGTCACTCCCGCGCACGGGAGCTTTCAATTCGGCAAGGTCCGGCGGCAGCCGGTCCTTTAGCTGAGGATCCCCCTGCAATCAGCGGCGCATTGCGAGGGGAATATCTCCTAAACCGTACAGGTTTAGGAGATATTCTCTATACCTACAGGTAAGCACTATTATAGGCTTACCTGTAGGTAAAAATGAAAAAGTGGGGTATACAACCACTTTAAATTTTATTTGGACCACAAAATATATAATGACCCGTGTGTGGTCCCCTAATGATCGTTATACTAAGAAGTTTCTCACTTCACTAGTTGTCATGTTAATAACAAGCATTACCGCACCTTCCGGTCTTATTGCTCATAATGCAAGTCTCTCCGTAAGATTAGATGTGTAGGAAAAAGGTTATTTCAGATAGTCAGCTTTGGGGTCATGTTCATACAATTATTGTAGGTGATAAAGCCTTAAGCAAACCAAGGTGAAATATCAGCAACTTCTTTGATTCATACATCCAAACATATCATTTCTTTAGAACAGCTTGATAAGCTGGCCATACATTGAATAAGAAAATACACAACTTCCTTTAGATTCACTGCCAACGATGTAGCGTAGGGGGCTACCACATGGCATACCACTTGAGTGGTGTTTAGGTTGGACCTCATATTATATTGTTTTGGCAAATCTTAAAAAAAAAAAAAAAATTGTATAAATTTATGTCCAGCCTTACACTTTACAGCGGATTCCCCTGCATCGAGCACCAACACGGTCATCTTAACCACTTGCCACCCATAGGACGTCCATGGGTTTCAGTGGTTATATTGGGATGATGCCTGCACCTATAGGCATCATCCCGGTATGGTTCTTCTCAGGCAGCAATTACCTGCAAGGCAAAAGTGATCGAGTGGCTAATTAGCCGCTCGATCACTTTTGTGGGTGGCAAAAAGCGGTACCACCCCCCTCCTGTGGCCGTCGTCACATTTCCCAGGCTCTACCGTCCCATCGCGTAGCCTGGAAGCGAAGCGGCCAGCGGCGATTGCTGCCCTAAACAGAGAGGGAGGAACCGACGTTCCTCTCTGTAACCCCGGAAACCGGGAGCGACGAGCAGTTCATCACATTTGGTTCCCCCTGTGGCCAGGAAAGCAGCCGATCAGACCGATCGGCTTCATGGGAGACTAGAAGAGAGATTTTAGGGTCTTTCTGTCACAAGGGGTTTTGTTCATCCCTTGTGATAACAATAAAGTTAATCCAAAAAAGTGTAAAAGAAAAACATTTTTTATAAAATAAAAATCAATAGAAAATATTTTTTAAGTGCCCCTGTCCCGTGCTTACACGTAAATGTGAACGCATACTTTACTCCTGCATGCATATGTAAATGGCGATTGAACCACACGTGAGGTATTATACAAAACATCAGAGCGAGAGCAATAAATCTTGTTCTCTAAGAGACTCTAAACTGGTAACCTGTAAAAGGCGTTTAAAAGGTTGCCTATGGAGAATTTTAAGCACTGTAGTTTTCCGCCATTCCCATGGCAAATGCCATTTTAAAGCATGACATGTTAGGTATCAACTTATATCATCCTTCACATTATACAAAAAAATTGGGCTAACTTTACTTTTTTTTTTTTTTTTTTTTTGTTCTTTATTTATGAGTGTTTTTTTTTTTTACAAAAAAAAACAAAAAACAACATTTTAAAAACCGCTGTGCAAATACCATGCGACATAAAAAATTGCAACACCAACCACATTATTCTATAGGGCCTCTGCTAAAAAGTATATATAATGTTTGGAGGTTCCAAGAAGTTTTCTAGCAAAAAAAAAAAAAAACGTATTTACATGTAGGAGCGGTAGGTCAGAATTGGCCCAAATGGGAATTCACATTTTGTTGCAGTATATAATTAGAATGGACTCATTTTCGATACTTTGTAGAACTGTATTTGGTCACGGTGCATCCATATATCTGGTCCCAAGGTTTTACTAAGCCAGATGCACTTTCATATTGTTGAGATTGAGGACAGTAATGATAACTGAAAAAATCTAAAGTAAAAGAATTAACTACAGTAGTGAAGCAAATAATTTCTCCAATGGCTGCCAGCCCAGACCTGTGTGTTCGTGTGGGGGGGGGGGGGGTGGGGGAGTCAGAATACAATAGGTCAGTGGGAGATCACTGTACTAACATTGCATAGTTAGTACAGTGGGCTCCTCAGTTTTTTGTACAAGGTATAACAGATACAACCGTCCCTTTAACCACTTAAAGTGGATGTAAACCCAAAAAATTGTGGCAAGACTGGGCACAGATGATACGTTGCCTTTAAGAGCCCAGCCGCGGGGTCGCCAAAGCTCCGTGGCCATGTCCACCTGACCCAATCGCTGCCAGTGTCCTACGATCGGTCACAGGAGCTGAAGAACGGGGAGAGGTGTGTGTAAACACACCTTCCCAGTTCTTCTGTGTGGCAGGGACACCGATTGTCTGTTCCCTGATATAAGGAACAATGATCAGTGATGTCACGCCTTCAGCCACACCCCCCTACAGTAAGAATCACTCCCTTAGGGCACACTTAACCCCAGAGCTTTTTTTCTCAGAAAATAGGTACAGGAACTCAACCACGACCCGTTCAGATTTCACAAACAGTAGAAGGGTCTTAAAGGGGCATTAAATACCAGAATTGCATTACATACAGAGTGCAGAGTTCAGGGGGTTACAAAGCTATCACTTGTAAACACAGAAACCAGACTTATGTGTTTCCAAGTGATTGTGGTGAGCAGGCACCAAAGGGTCTGAGCCTAAGGTGGTGGAACTGAGTTCCCCCAAGTTCCCCCAGAAAAAAAGCCCTGCTTAACCCCTTAGCGCCCCCCTAGTGGTTAACCCCTTCATTGTCCGTGGCATTTTCACAGTAATCAGTGCAATTTTATATCACTTTTTGCTGTGAAAATGACAATGGTCCCAAAAATGTGTCAAAAGTGTCAGATGTGTCAGATGTGTCGGCCATATTGTTGCAGTCACGAAAAATATATTATATATATATATATCTGATCGCCGCCATAGTAAAACTAAAACTAGTTAAAAAAAATATTATAAACATGCCATAAAACTATCCCCTATTTTGTAAACAATATAAATTTTGCGCAAACCAACCGATAAACGCTTATTGCATTTTTTTGTTTTTACCAAAAATAGGTAGAAGAAGAATACGTATCGGCCTAAAGTGAGGAAATTTTTTTTTTATATATATGTTTTTTGGGGATTTATTATAGCAAAAAGTAAAAAATATTGCAAAATTTTCGCTCTATTTTTCTTTATAGCGCAAAAAATAAAAAAAAAGCAGAGGTGATCAAAAGTAGCTTTATTTGTGAAAAAAAAAAAAAAGGACGCCAATTTTGTTTGGGAGCCACGTCGCACCACCGCGCAATTGTCAGTTAAAGCGACGCAGTGCCGAATCGCAAAAAAGGGCAAGGTCTTTAACCTGCATATTGGTCCGGGCCTTAAGTGGTTAAGGGCAACCATAATACTGATGTGGCTCACGACAATATTTTGTTTGACACCTCTGCCTTAGGACATTAGCAGAAAAACAAACAAACATTCTCACACAGTGGGGTATGGTTATAGGGGTACACCCAGGGGGTGGGTCCAGCAAAGATTTGCCCATGTCCAATCACCTGAAAGTACCAGCCTATAACTCAGGGTCTATGAAAAAAATATATTTAGTTAAGGAAATTTGTAAGTTCTGTATATAATTGTATTATATTTTGTGTGTATTGCACATGGCACTAATAATGTTTTCTTTACATGTTTGCATTATTTCGAGTCCTGATTAGAATTAGTCTGCCTATGTAAGAGCCGGTTCACACTGGGGCGACTCATCAGGCGACTCAACCACCTGACAAGTTGTGTCCCATTGTATTCAATAGAACCGTTCTAATAGGAGCGACGCAAGTCGCTCCGACTTAGAAAAAGGTTCTTTTACGACTTTGGGGGCGACTTGCATTGACTTCTATACAGAAGTCATTTTGCAAGTCGCCTCTGAAGTCGTCTTCAGGACGCCTTGCCGAGTCGCCCCCGAAGTCGTGCCGCCCCAGTGTGAACCGACTCTTACGCCCCTTGTTCCCATAAAAGTACAATTGTAATATTAATGAGATACCTACGTAATCTTGTGTATAAAAACTTTCAATTGCGTCATATTAAAGCAGAACAGTTATTTGGAAAGATGCAGAGTATATTTTGTGTCTGTTTCCTAGTGCAGTAGTTCTTAATTTGGAACCACTAAATAGAATATATTATATATATATATATATATATATATATATATATATATATATATATATATATATATATATATATATATATACGTATTACTTGAGCAATGACTGTAGCTGGTCTTTAACAACATGGAAGTGGTGAACCACAGAGAACAAACACCATTGTTTCAGCATAGGATGCAGAAGCATATAATTTGTTAGGGAAAAAACCTACCATGCCCAGCCTGCTGACAAACACAAATGCCTTCTTGTACTGGGGGTGCATTATGCAACATATTTGCAAATCACATGGAGATGCAATTGAAAATCCAATAGCAGTCAAGATTTAGAAGCCTGTTCTAGCCTCCGACTATTTTTTTTTAGCTTTAAAAAAAATGAGAGGGGTTGGAGCCTCTGGTAAGTTTTTATTGCTGCATGTGTCCCCCAAGGCAGTTATTTACACTCACTCCCTGTTCAAAAACAACCCTTCCCCACTCTACTCAAATCTTTTGGCTGCAGTTTCAGACAGAGCTTGTGTTCATAAAGAACCTCCCATGGGTAACAGTGGTACCAAAGCCCTTGCTGCACCTTCGTGTGCCCATTCAAACACGGAGCTGTGGTTCTGCCTTGCCCTCTCTCTCTCTCCCCCTATAGGCTAACTGACTTTGATTGACAGCAGCAGGAGCCAATGGCACCCCTGCTGTGTCTCAACCAATCAGGAGGGAGAGTCCCGGACGGCTAAGACAGTTGTGGACATCGCTGGATTGAGACGGGGCTCAGGTAAGTATTAGGGGGGGGGGGCTGCTGCACACAGAAGACTGTATCTTAACACATAGAATGCATTAAGATAAAAAAAAAAATTCAGACTTTGCAACCGCGTTAATGTTAATAAATGAACGTGGATATAGCGTGGAAAAAGTAAATGGTGTAAAAAAAAAAAAGTACAAAGTACAAAGACTATCATCTCCGGATGTCTTACCACTGGTCTATAAATGGCAACCAATAGTGTTTAATATAAATGCAGGTGACATAACAGAGTAGTTGGATATACTTTGTACTCACTGAGATGGTACCATTGTCCAGGCCTATGGACAACCTCCGGGTTTCTGGATTAAAAGACATACATGAACATGGAGCTGAAAAATATAAAACACAAAGTGGCATTAGCATGGAAGAGGTTGCAATAAACACTGCTGGCGTAGGTTTCTTACTACGATGTATACCTCCTACACTATATTTCAGCAAGGGCAGACGGCTTAATGAAATTTTAAACCCTCAATTTTTTAATCACTTTCAGCGGCTGAAGTAATCACTTACGAGGTATGCAGTTTCTTTAGCTTTTAATCCTTGCTTATGTTCCCGTTTAAGCTGGTGCCATGATCACTGCCCTGGGTTTCCCGATTCAGGGTGTCTTTCTCCTACGGAGTCTTCTCACAAGCAGGGGCTAGAGTGGTACCTCCCCAACACTATGTGCATCAATAGAAACATACAACCCTCTAGCCTAGGAGGCAAGTCACTCAACGGCAAATTCTTTCTCCCAAGCTAGCAGACTACCTAGTTCAGGACTGCGCTGTCCACCAATAACTAACTATGAAGAAGACCAGAAGTTCAAAGAAGCAGCAATGAGAGAACAGGAGCCAACAGCACTGAATGTTGTGAACAGCAAGCACTGGTGTAAGAATGTTACCAAATAGTTCACTGGGCAATGTATTTTACTGTGCTCAACGCGTTAAAGCGGAGTTCCACCCAAAAATAGAACTTCAGCTTATTCCAATCCTCACCCCCTTACATGCCACATTTGGCATGTAATTTTTTTAGGGGGGGGAGTGGGGGCTTCAGGAGGAGTGGGACTTCCTGTCCCACTTCCTTCTTCCGCCGAGGGGCTGGTTAGGCGATTAAGCTTAATCGCCTACAGCAGCCCCTCCCTGTAGGCGATCGCATGGGACACATGACAGGTCCCATGCGCTCGCCTGTCCAATCAGCGGCGGGCAGCGCCACTCGTGCATGCGCAGTGCCACTCACGCATGCGCAGTGGGTGCCGGCTGTGAAGCCGAAGGCTGTTACGGTAGGGTGCCCACAGTTGTGATGAGGACGCCGGTCGGGGGGGGGGGGAAGAGGAGCGGAGCCCCGGCCGGCGCGTCGCTGGAGCAGGTAAGTGATTGTCTATTAAAAGCCAGCAGCTACACTTTTTGTAGCTGCTGACTTTTAATAAACACAAATATTGGCTGGAACACCCCTTTAAGCTAAAAACACTGGGGGGTTAACCGCACAACGATATATGTCGGCAGAGTGGCACAGCTGGGCATAAGCACGTACAGGTACGTTTCCTTTAAGAGCCCAGCCGTGGGTCATACGATTGCGACCCGGTCCTGAGCACCGTGACCCCCCGCCCGCGGACCCGATTGCTGCCGATGTCCATTTTTTTTTTTGCGATATAAACAAAAATAAAGCGACGATTTTAAAAAAAAAAAAAATGCAATATTTTTTACATTTTGCTATAATAAATATCCCCCAAAAAATATATAAAAAACATTTTTTTTTCCTCAGTTTAGGCCGATACGTATTCTTCTACATATTTTTCGTAAAAAAAAAAAAAAAAATCGCAATTAGCGTTTATTGATTGGTTTGCGCAAAAGTTATAGCGCTTACAAAATAGGGGGTAGTTTTATGGCATTTTTATTATTATTTTTTACTAGTAATGGCGGCAATCAGCGTTTTTTTTTCAGTACTGCGACATTATGGCGGACACTTCGGACAATTTTGACACCATTGGCATTTTTATAGCGATCAGTGCTATAAAAATGCATTGGATTACTATAAAAATGCCTTAGGCAGTGAAGGGGTTAACACTAGGGGGCGGGGAAGTGGTTAAGTATGTTCCCTGGGTGTGTTCTAACTGTATGGGGGGTGAACTCACTAGGGGAAATCTACAATGTATGAACGGAAGATCAGCATTTCCCCCGCTGACAGGACCGGGAGCTTTGTGTTTACACACAAAGCTCCCGATCCCCGCTCTGTAACGCACACGCCCCCCTAGTGGCCGTAAAAGGAACCGACCTGCCGCAGTAAAATGACGGTGGCTGGTCGGCAAGCAGTTAAACTAGTGCATTGTTGGTTCACTTACCTTGTCTTTCGATTTCCCTTCTAAATGTTTTTTTTCCCCTTTGTCTGAATTTCTCACTTCCTGCAAAATTGCCCCCATCATCCATGGGGGTTAGTCAGCCAGAACAGCTTACTGAGGAGAAACAGGAAGTGAGAAATTCAGACAAAGATAAAAAACATTTAGAAGGGAAATTGAAGGAAAAAGGGTAAGTGGACCAACAATGCACTAGCTTAAAAGGAACCTATTTAGAAGAAAAAAAACCTTTACAACCTCTTTAACCAGTTCCAGACCGCGCTATAGCCAAAAGACGATTTCTGCAAGGGTGTCTGTGGGCATCCTCCCAGAACCGCAACCGGCGTGCTCTGTGTAAGCGGTAAAGGGCCAATCACAGCACTTCTTTACTATGATTGGCTTTGTCCAATCGTAATGGTTTTCGTCATTGCTTTCTTCACGCACTGTCACAGCATTAGGGGAGCCAGTAACGGGCAATTCTGACCATTGACATTTACACTGGTATCAGAGTACTGATCACCCCATCAGTGAAGGAGGAAAAAATTACTTGCAAAATTTAACAGAAACTAAGAAAAACATTTTAATTTTTCAACATTTTCCGTCCTTTTTCATTTTTTGAGCAAAAAAAAAAAAAAAAAAACGAGAAGCCGTGGCGATTAAATACCACCAAATGAAAGCTCAATTTGTGTAAAAAAACGATTTCATATAGAATCAGCTTTGCATGACTGCGCAATTGTCATTCAAAGTGCAACAGCGCTGAAAGCTCAAAATTGGCCTCAGCAGGAAGGAGTGAAAGTGCCCGGTATTGAAGTGGTTAATTTCTTAAATGCATCAGATTCCCTGCACTCTGCATCTGTAAACCCTCATGAAACAACCCAATCTAGAATGCAAAGAGAATTTACTTTGAGACCCCTTTCACACTGGTGCGTTTTTCAGGCGCTTTATCATTAAAAAAACAAAAACAAAGCACCTGTAAAGAGCCTGAAAGAAGCTGCATCTGCAATCCCAATGTGAAAGTCCGAGTGCTTTCACACTGAGGCACTGCGCTGGCAGGGCGTCAAAAAAAGTCCTGCAAGCAGCTTCTTTGCAGCGCTTTAGGAGCGTTGAAAACACGACTCCTAAAGCACCCTTCCCATTGAGGGAGCTTTTTTTTTTTTTAACGCTTTACCAGCGTTTTTTTCAGGGCTGGCAGTGTGAAAGGGCTCTGAAAGCACTCAGGCTTTCACATTGGGATTGCAGATGAGGCTTCTTTCAGGCGCTTTACAGGCTTTTTTAACACCAATGCACCTGAAAAACGCTTGAAAAAACTTCCCAGTGTGAAAGGGGTCCAAGGGTAATCACCACAAAGTTTACACGCACACCGATGCAAATGCTCTTAAAGCACGTACACTGAACAGGTAACTGAGGGTTAATGCTTATAAGCTGGGGGACTGAGGGGTAAAGCAGTATTAAACCCCAAAAGCAAACTTTTATTATACTACAGCACCTCACAAAAGTGAGTACACCCCTCACATTTATGTAAATATTGTATTATATCTTTTTATGTGACAACACTGAAGAAATGACACTTTCCTACAATGCAAAGTAATGAGTGTACAGCTTGTATAACAGTGTCAATTTGCTGTCACACAACAACGATTTTCGTCGTCACCCACCGATTGTACAGCACACAGGCAGAATGGGGAGCTGCAGTTCTGGAAGTAGGGAAGGTGCTGATCCTGTTCCTCAAAAGCAGGAACATGGATCTATGCCTTTCTATAGTAAAAAGACTCCCCCCCCCCCCCCACAGTGAGAAAGCACAGGCTAGGCACATATTTAACCCTTTCATCACCCCTGATGCTTAACTTCTTCCCAGCCAGTGTCATTAGTACAGTGAGAGTCAGTGGCGGTGCATCCATAAGGGCGCACAGGCACCACCAGCAAAGTAGTAAAAATAAATAAATAAAAAAAAACTTCAGTGTGCAACTCCACCTCATACTTACTTGAGCCCCATCTCGATCCAGCGATGTTGCACAAGAGCTTGGGCTGTCAGGGACTCTGTTCCTACTGACCGGCTGAGACCGCTGCTGTCAGTCAGTGAGCCAAAGTGGAAAAGGGGGGGGGGGGGGGCGAACCGGTGTCTGAATCGACAAACGGAGCTGTGGCTCGGCGTGGTTGCCCCCATAGTAATCTGCTTACTGTAGAGGCACTTGGCAGGAGGGAGGTGCAAGGAGAGCCGGCGAGGGACCCGAGAAGAGAAGGATCTGGGCTGTCCTGTGCAAAACCATTACACAGAGCAGGTTTGACATGTTTGTTCTTTTTAACCACTTAGCAACCACCTGCCGAAAAATAACGGCGGAAAGGTGGTTGCTTAACTCTGGGATCACGTTATATAACGTGATTCTAGAGTCGCGCCCCCGGGCGCGCACACGGGAATGTCACGGATCACGGTAAATCGGCGATGATAGCGGCAGTTTACCACGTGATCCCGCCGTCCAATGACGGCGCTATCACATGTAAACAGACCGGCGTCATTTGATGACGCCGGTTCCTCCCTCCTCTCTCTGTACGGATCGGTACAGTGTGAGAGGGGGAGCGCGGATGGTGGCAGCGCTGTGGATGGATCTGTGACTATTGCAGTCACAGATCCATCCATCCCTGCAACCCCCCCAGCAATACCCAGCATACCCCCCCAGCAATACTCTGCAGTACCCCCCCCAGCAATACTCCCTGCGCAATACTCCCTGCGCAATACTCCCTGCGCAATACTCCCTGCGCAATACTCCCTGCGCAATACTCCCTGCGCAATACTCCCTGCGCAATACTCCCTGCGCAATACTCTGCGGTAGTTTTTTCAGGCTTCCCAGCCTAGAGGTGAGATGTGGGGTCTTATTGACCCCATATCTCACTGAAGAGGACCTGTCACGCTATATTCCTATTACAAGGGATGTTTACATTCCTTATAATAGGAAAAAAAATAATCAAAACATTTATTTTTGAGGAAAAACGTGTCAAACTAAAATAAATAAAGTAAAATGAACACGTGCTCGTATACAGAAGCGAACGTGCACGTAAGTCCCACACACATATGAAAATGGTGTTCAAACCACACATGTGAGGTATCGCTGCGAACGTTAGAGCGAGAGCAATCATTTTGGCCCTAGACCTCCTCTCCAACTAAAATGATGTAACCAGTAAAAATATTTAAAGCGTCACCTATGGGGATTTTTAAGTCGCAAAGTTTGGCGCCATTCCACGAGCGTGTGCAATATTGAAGGGTGACATGTTGGGTATCTATTTACTCGGCGTAACTTCATCTTTCATATTATGCAAAAACATTGGGCTAAATTTAATTTTTTTTTTTTTTTAAAAGCACAAAACTGTTTTACTTCCAAAAAAAATGTGTTCGAAAAATTGCTGTGCAAATACCATGCGCGATAACAAGTTGCAACAACTGCCATTGTATTCTCTAGGGTCTTTGCTAAAAAAAAAGCATATAAGGGGCCAGATTCAGGTAGAGTTAGGCTGGAGTATCAGTGATACTCCAGCCTAACTGTCACTTTAAGCCGGCGTTTCTGTTTTCAGTAACCAGAAAACAAGAAACGCCGGGTTGGAGTTCCGATGCAATCGACGTAATTGAATTTCGCCATCGCATCGCAACTTTAATTTAAAAATGGAGCCGGGGGCGTTCCCGCTGATTTACGCTGAAAAAATATGTTAATCAGCGGGAATCGGCAATTCACGATCGTATTCGGGCGCGACGCAGTGACTTTCCGACGTTTCCGTAAGCGATACGCGGCGTAAAGATAAAGCAGCCCCCTAGTGGAGTATCCTATGTTAAGTATAGCCGTCGCCATCGCGTCGGAAAAAAAAAATCGCGTCGCTTGTGTAAAACGTCCATGAATGGGGATTTGACGTCATTGACGTTCACTGACAGAATTTGGAGCATGCGCACTGGGATGCATTGACAGTCGACGCATGCGCAGTACTTTCGCCGTGGGATCGCGCTTATTTTAAATAATACACGCCCCGTACCCGCCCAATTTGAATTCCCCCGGCTCATTTACGATACGCTGCCGCAACTTTAGGAGCAAGTGCTTCATGAATAACAGCACTTGCTCCTAAAATTTCGCCAGAGTAACGTAAATGAGAAACGTTACTCCAGAGCAAAGATGCTCCCATCTACCTGAATCTGGCCCATAATGTTTTGGGGTTCTATGTAATTTTCTAGCGAATAAATTATGATTTTTACATGTAGGAGAGAAATGTCAGAATTGGTCTGATGGCGCTCCCTGCATGTTGGGCCTCTGTATATGGCTACGCTGTGTAAAAGTCTCACACATGGGGTATCGCTATACTCGGGAGGAATAGCAGAATGTGTTTTGGGGTGTAATTTGTGGTATGCATATGCTGTGTGTGAGAAATAACCTGCTAATATGAAAATGTTGTGGAAAGGAAATAAAAAAAATCTTGATTTTGCAAAGAATTGTGGGAAAAAATTACAACTTCAAAAAACTCACAATGCCTTTCTAAATACCTTGGAATGTCTTCTTTCCATAAAGGGGTCATTTGGGGGGTATCTGTACTTTTCTGGCATGTTAGGGTCTCAAGAAATGAGAGAGGATGTCAGTACATCAGATGTGATCAAATTGATCAATTTTCAGTAATTGGTACCATAGCTTTTAGACCCTATAACTTTCACCCAGACTAAATAATATCTAAAATGTTTTTGTTATGTTACCAAAGATATGTAGCAGTATACATTTTAGGCCAAGTTTATGAAGAAAAAATTACTTTTTTGCAAAATGTTATAATAGAAATGAAGAAAAATTGATTTTTTTACAACATTTTAGTTTTTTTTTTCATTTATAGCGAAAAAAATAAAACCGCAGAGGTGATAAAATACCACCAAAAGAAAGCTCTATTTGTGGGAAAAAAAGGTCAAAAATTTCATTTGGTTACAGTGTTGTATGACTGAGTTATTGTCATTCAAAATGTGAGAGCACCAAAAGCTAAAAATTGGCCCGGCGCATCACGGATCACGGTAAATTGCCGCTGATAGCGGCCGTTTACCACGTGATCGCGCCGTCGAATGACGGCGCGATCACTTGTAAACAAACCGGCGTCGGTACCGTTCGGTACAGTGTGCGAGGAGAGGGGGGGGGGGAGCGGGGTGTCAGCAGCTGAGCTGTGGCTGGATCTGTGACAAATGCAGTCACAGATCCAGCCATCCCTTAATCCATCCCAGTACCCTGCAATCCCCAGTACCCAACAATACCCCGCAATCCCCCAGTACCCAACAATACCCCGCAATCCCCCAGTACCCGACAATACCCCACAATCCCCCAGTACCCGACAATACCCCACAATACCCCACAATACCCCAGTACCCCACAATGCCCCAGTACCCGACAATACCCCACAATGCCCCAGGACCCAACAATACCCCACAATGCCCCAGGACCCAACAATACCCCACAATGCCCCAGTACCCGGCAATGCCCCAGTACCCAACAATACCCCACAATGCCCCAGTACCCGGCAATGCCCCAGTACCCGGCAATGCCCTGCATTAAACTTTGCAATACCCCAATACTCTGCAATACCGCCTATGGGGATTTTTAAGTAGCGAAGTTTGGCGCCATTCCACGAGTGTGCGCAATTTTGAAGTGTGACATGTTGGGTATCTATTTACTCGGCGTAACTTCATCTTTCACATTTTGAAAAAAAATTGGGCTAACTTTACTGTTTTGTTTTAAGCACAAAACAGTTTTTTTTAAAAACACGCGTTCAATAAATTTCTGCGAAAATACCGTGCGAGATAAAAAGTTGTAACAGCCGCCATTGTATTCTCTAGGGTCTTTGCTAAAAAAGCGTATATGTAATGTTTTGGGGTTCTATGTAATTTTCTAGCAAATAAATGATGATTTTTCCATGTAGGAGAGAAATGTCAGAATTGGTGTGGGGGTTCAGGAACGCCTGATGGCGTTCCCTGCATATTGGGCCTCTGTATGTGGCCACGCTGTGTAAAAGTCCCACACATGGGGTATCGCCATACACGGGAGGAATAGCAGAATGTGTTTTGGGGTGTAATTTGTGGTATGCATATGCTGTGTGTGAGAAATAACCCACTAATATGACAGAAACAAGTTTTTTTTTGTTTTTTTTTACAGAATTTTCAGTCGTTTTTCTTTTATAGCGCAAAAAATAAAAAAACCCAGAGGTGATCAAATACCACCAAAAGAAAGCTCTATTTGTGTGAAAAAAAGGACAAAAATTTCAAATGGGTACAATGTTGTATGACTGAGTAATTGTCATTCAAATTGTGAGAGCACCGAAAGCTGAAAATTGGTCTGGTTAGGAAGGGGGTTTAAGTGCCCAGTGGTCAAGTGGTTAATATCACTTTAACTTGATTGGATTACGGTGTGAAACTGCAGTTAACCAGAGTGTAGCACTTTTTTCCCCCAAAGCATTGCAGCACAAGCATTGGTGGAAATAGTCTACTGAAAACAATGCATTTCCAATGGTGAGGTTTGTAATCTAAAAACGCATCTGGAAGGAAATAAGTCCTGTGAAATGTTTTTTTTTATCAAGGTCATCTGTGTCAAACAACTTACCTGGCATTGCATGATATATACTAGGCCAGAACTGACCGCTGTCTCTCTTTATCCAAACACGCACTGTCCTGAAAAAAAGAACATTGGTGAGAGACAAGAATACAGGTGGTGATGGGTACAAGAATTACAGCAACACAGGGATGTAACAGAGTAGAACAGTTTGCAATTACATTGCCACTTGAGCGGTGGCATTCTTCTAATCCACTAGGACAGGGGTATACAACCTCAGTACTCCAGTTGCAGTGAAACTACAAATCTCACCCTTCCTCTAGCTCTGGGAGTCATGCCTGTCGCTGTCAGTCTTCCAATGCCTCCTAAACCGCGCTGGGATACTCATTCTGCCGAGAACCTCGGCCGTGTGTACGGATTCGCCGAGCCCAGCCCGTCGGGAAACCCGTCGAGCAAATAGAGAGCAGGTTCTCTATTTGCTCGACGGCCCGTCGGGACGAATGGCTGGTCGCCTTTCCCGACGGGCTGGTCGCCGAATCTGACCGGCCGGCCGAGAACCTCGACGGGCGGAACGATGTGTTCCGCCCGTCGAGGTTCTCGGCCGTGTGTACGGGGCCTGAGACTTGTATCTTAACAGCTCGAGTGCAAAGGCTGCCCCCATCTCTTCACTAGTGAATAAGGACCTTGGGGGACGGGGATACATTCAGTCCTTACCCATACATGGTTCGAATCCTCTATGGCCGGCCTAAGTGAACTTAAAAAAGGGAACCTTTGGCTTGGTCATATAAAAAGGTGACCAATCTTGCAGCCGCTTACACATTACTCTGTCTCTGCCACCAAAGAAGCTTACACACTATAATCCCTACCAGGGAGACACTCCTGGATTGAAGCTGGTTAACCAATTACACAGATTTAGCCAGTTCTAATGATCGACTTTTCATGAACGGGAAAATGTGTGTTCGATCAGTGTACTGTCCAGAACTTATCCCCATCTAGGTTCCGGGCAGGCAGCACTGTGATGGGCGGCCATCTTCACCTCATCTGCATCACACAGTGTGTGACAATAGCGAATGAATATTTCCTATTCTTGCACTGATCCTTCTCCCCAGGCCAATCAGGATCCTATTGGGCCCCGAGCCTAACTGTTTCTTTAGCCTATTAGAGCCTCTGGCTCTAATCACGTGCTTCCAAACACATACACAAAAAAACAAACAAACACGCCCCCCCCATTGTAATCCATGCATCCAGCACCATGAATGTGGATGAGGGGGCCAGACGCATGGATGGGGGAGGGCGCCTGTGCGCTGTTTAGACTGTGCTTTCCGTATGCTAGTGGAGCGCTTTTAACCTAAAAAAAAAAAAAGGGGGTTAAAAACGCTCCCAAACTGCCCCAAAGATGCTGCTTGTCATAAAGCTCAGATCATCGTACCGTTGATTTCTTGAACACGACAATGAGGTCACTGTTCTCCAACAACCTCCACAGTCACCAGATCTCAATAGAGCACCTTTGGGATGTGGTGGAATGAGAGATTTGCATCATGGAGGTGCAGCCGACAAATCTGCAGCAACTGCAGATTTGTTGAATGCATGCCACGAAGGGTTACGGCAGTTCTGTATGCAAAAGGGGGTCCAACCTGCTAC
>CM056050.1:71196650-71374150 GCA_029574335.1 Rana kukunoris | reverse complement strand
TAAAAAAAATCTATTTGTGGAAAAAAAAGGACGCCAATTTTGTTTGGGAGACACGTCGCATGACTGCACAATTGTGAGTTAAAGCGACGCATGTGCCGAATCGCAAAAACTGGCCAGGTCCTTTACCGGCATAAAGGCCCGGGTCTTAAGTGGTTAAAAAATAAAATACAAATTTGGCGGAATCTTGGCTTTAAATCAGTGCACAGCTCAGTAAAGCCTTCTTAGGACATCAGGTATTCATATATGCGATTCCATATCCAATAAATGGGATTATGCCTTATTTCAGGTCATTGGGCAGAGCCATGCATATCATTCCACTGGTGTATAGTACAAGTATAGCCCAACATAATAGAGCCATGGATTCCAAACTGCATACAGCTGTGCCGTTTCAGGCTTTTTGGCCATCATCAGTGCAGTGTATGGAAACCATGGCTTCTATGGAGTATGACTTGGGACCCAAGGAGACAGTACGCTATAGGGGTTATGGTGAGAAGGGATTGAACACTATAGTCTTAGTAGTGTAGGAGAAAACATAACATAATGGAATGCCTTTATGCGACATCCGCATATTCTAGAACCACACAAGTAAATAAAGATCTGTCAGAGAACATCAGGCGTGTGGCAAACAGGAAATGCCATCATTTCACAGAACAACAGAATGTTGTGAGGAAATATTCAGTACCAACATTACATACGTTCCCATTGAAAGAGACTTCACATAGTCATAAAACAAAGAACTAGTCTGCAACAAGACTGATTATTTCAGTTTAGTGTTCTGCACATTCAGCTTGTTTCATTTTGGATAATGTTACAATGGAGAAAAAAAAAAAGTCTGTTTTTATTTTACTGTTATTTCGGCATCCATTAGGAAAAAGCCATACTAAAGATGCTGGCGCTTCCAAGAACCCCTCCTGGCTGAACCCCTTTTTGCTGAAAGCAAGTCACCTAGGATTAATATCTCGCTTATCCAGCTGGGAGGGACGACACATGGAAATAGGTATTCCTCCTACAGGCAGTCCCTGTCCTGAGTTACAAACATCCAACTCTTATGCCGCGTACACACGATCAGAAATTCCGACAAGAAAACCATGGATTTTTTTCCAGACTGAATTTTGGCTCAAACTTGTGTTGCATACACACGGTCACACAAAACTTCGACCGTCAAGAACACTACGACGAGTATAGAAAAATGTACCGTATTTTTCGGACCATAAGACGCACTATTTTGCCGCAAAAATATGGTGGAAAATGTGCCTGCGTCTTATGGTCCGAATACTGAATGTCCACCCCCCCCCCACAACTTCCTTTTAACATACCGAGGTCATACCGAGGTCCACAGAGAGCAGGCAGCCAGCGCGATCAGCTTGAGCTCACGGGGGGGGGGAGATGTGTCAGACTAGTCGCATCACAGTCACAGTAGCGACAGGGGGCAGCCATTGTAGCCACCAGGAAGCTTTGCAGAGCATTGGATGCACGCCCACACAACGTCACTGTGTTGCGCCGTGTAAGATGCCCGCCGCTGATGCTACTGCGCATGCGCCAGCTGCTGCACACCACTATAACGGACTCGTATTAACCCTATCACATGCCGCAGCAGCTGCGGGATATGGTGATGGCTCACAACGGAGACGCAGGCTGCCTGTATTAGCTAACACAGGCTGGATGGGGCACACCATGGATATAGGCTCACATTGGACATACAGGCTGGCTGTAATACATAACACAGGCTGGATGGGGAACACCATGGATATGATGGAGGAGGGGGGCAATGATCCATGTATGATAAAGGGGGGCACTGATCCATGTATGAGGGGGGCAGTGTCCCTCCTCCTCCATCATCATGCATGGATCAGTACCCCCTCTATCATACAGGGATCATTGCCCCCTCCTCCATCATATTCATGGTGTGCCCCATCCATCCTGTGTTATGTAATACAGCCAGCCTGTGTGTCCACTCCATTGTGTGCCCATATCCATGGTGTTCCCCAATCCAGCCTGTGTTAACTAATACAGCCAGCCTGTGTCTCTGTCGTGAGCCATTGCTATATTGCGCAGCTGCTGTGGCATGTGAGGGGTTAATATGAATCAGCTATAGTGGTGTGCCCCATCCAGCCTGTGTCATCTAATAGTGTTCACTTTACATGGTTTAAATATTATTTTGTTATATTTTAATAAATATTTCATTAAACCATTTGGGTCAGAATATTTTTTTTCTTCGAATTTTCCTCCCCTAAAACCTAGGTGCGTCTTATGGTCAGGTGCGTCTTATGGTCCGAAAAATACGGTATTTCAATGCTTCCAACCATGCGTCGACTTGATCACGAGCATGCGTGTTTTTTGCGAGTCAGAATTGCACACAGATGATCGGAATTTCCGACAAGAACTTTTCCCATCGGAAAATTTGAGAACCAGCTCTCCAATCGTTGCTGTCAGAAATTCCGACAGAAAAAGTCAGATGGGGCCTACACACGGCCGAATTCCCGACCAACAGCTCACATCGAACTTTTCTTGTCTGGAATTTCGATCGTGTGTTACGTGATTACTTACAATGGGAGACAACAGAAAGTGAGAAGAAATCTCCCCCTCAGAAGGAAAATCACTCCGGTAGGTGTCATCATGGGAAAAAGGTGCCTCCACTGAAGCTTTATCACCAATCTTCGTTTCAACAACAACCCAAAATTTTCAAAACCCAATTGTCACAGGGACTGAACGTGAGGTGAAATCTTGAGTAACACAAAATGTACCTGTTCCAACTTGCATACAAATCCTACTTGAGAACCAACCTACAAAACCTACCTTTATAACACTGGGACTACTTGTATTCTGTATATCCCTGCATTGAGATCCTGTCCTTCGCAATTTCTTGCCAGTGGCAGGATAGCAAATGTTACAATGGAGAATATACAGTTTATGCCAAAAAGGAGTAGGAGAAAAGTGTTCCAGGAAAGAAAAAAGGGAAGGAGGTGGTGGTATAGTGATGGGAGAGGTGTGTTCCAGAGTGGTAAACACACCATATTTTGTGATGCAGTAAGGCAGTGGTGCGCTCTGGGAAGTGGCACATCACTGATCTTGGTAAAGAGCCAATGACGTGGCTCTTTAACCATGCGATATGTACACAAGGAAATGTCAGTTGCCAGCATTTCTTTTCCTCACAGTGACAGCATGTGAGGAGGAGGAGGAGGAGGAGGACGAGGAGAGATCAGCGGCATTTCCTCACAGGGGAGATCTGCACAGATAATCAGGGTACGCATTATCAGTGCCCTGATTATTGGTGCAGCCCCACCAGCGATGCCAGTCAGTTCTGCCCATCAGTGCCTACTCAGAAGTGCTGCCCATAAAGTGATGTCTACCCATGGCCAAAAGTGCCACCTCATCAGTGCCGGAGAAAAATTACTTACACATTTTAACGTTTACATTTTTGTTATGGTACAGCATTGCATGACCGCGCAATTGACATTCAAAGTTCGACAGCGCTTAATGCTGAAAACTGGCCGGGCCTAGTGCCCATTAGGCAAATAGTTAAAAATGTTGAACCGAAAGATTTAGATTCAAAGCTGCCATTGACTAGGTAAGTGAGGGATAAGCACACTGGAATTATTTGGGCAGAAAAGACAGTAGAAATTTATGAAGAGCGAAATTTTGCCTGAAAAGGTGAATCATGTATGCAGATTCTTACTGGGAGAGTTGAGTTGAGTGTAGCAGACAGAGCTGTAATTTAAAAAAATATATATAATAATAAATCTTTAAAAAAAAGTATTTCCATTTGCTTTAATAAGGCCAACAAGCATGATGTGGAGACACACAGCAACCAATCACTATTAAAGACTGAATGACTAAATAAAAAGTCTAAGTCCAGCCAAAGGACCCATTTCCCATTTGTATAACATTGCCATTTCAAAAGTGACCAGAACAGCCTCAGGTAAAGGAGCCATGTCCCTAATTTTGTACATCATCACTATTTCAAGAGGGTCTAGCACAGCCTCAGGTCAAGGGCCCATGTGCCTCATTTGTACATCATCAATTAAAGGGTGTCCAGCCAGTCTAAAAAAAAAAGACACATGTCCCATATTGTACATCATCATTTCAAGGGGGTCTAGCACAGTGCCAACACAAGGGTCTGCATGTATCATTTGTATATAATGATCATTTCCAGGGTATCTGGCAGTCTTGGTCTCATTTACAGCCTCAGCACCAGGGCCCATGTGCCTCATGATTAATGGGCCTCCTATTTGTCTATTTCAGTATTACACTTTGATGCTAAGATCACCCTTTTCAGTCTTCTTTAGTTACCCCTAGGCATTAGATCAGAGGGAGGCAACCACAGCACTCCAGCTGTGGTAAAACTACAAATCCCATCATGCCTCTGCCTCTAGGAGTCATGCCTGGGATTGTTGGGGTCTTGCAATGTCTCATGGGACTTGTAGCTTCAAAACAGCTGGAGGGCAGAGGTTGCCTACCCCTGCATTAGATGGTTGTCCTCTGGTTCTGCCAATTTTAGCAAGATCAGGCTTTGGCTGTGATGCCAAAGGGAACAATGCAGAGATAGCAGTCACCCCCAGGTTATTGTTTTTAGAAGGAAAGGACAGAGTTGGCCAGACTAGATTTACCCTGCTGCTCATTATCGTTGGGAGCACTTCGTGAGCTGCATCTGTGGTTACATATGGGCATCATTAGGTGTGGGCTAAGGAGGCTGGAGCCCCGAATGGCCCGCCAAAAAGCCCCGAGTCTCGGGCACGCAGAGTTTAATTATGAGCCCCGAGTGCCGAGCAGGGACCGCGGTGCAGAACAAGAAAGCCCTCCTCCCCCCGCACTGCTCTTTCATGTTTTCAGAAATCACCCGGCCCCCCTCCAGCAGGGCGCTCTGTTATGTGTACTGTCCACTGTCCAGCAATCACAGTCTCTGCTCTCCGACTTCTCCCAAGTACCGCCCCTCCTGTGTGCTCCATCCAATCTCCCAAGTCCCAAGCAGCTTCAGTGCTTCACACTTCTCCTGAGTCCCGTCCATCCTGTGTGCTCGGATGTGAAGGGGAGGTGGGCGGCAAGATTAAAAACAAGCATCCACACTGATACTGCTAAAATGAACCAGCCCTGCTGGGAACCATTCCAAGTGAGTGAGCACTTCCACTGACCAGACCCTGCTCCCTCTCTCTCCTCTGTCTGTGACCCCCCCCCCTCTCTCTCTCTGAACCCCCCTCTCTCCCTGAGCTCTCTGCCCCCCTCAGCTCTCTCTCTGACACCCCCTCTCTCTAAACCCCCCCTTTCTCTCTGACCCCTCCCTCTCTCTGTAATATAAGGGGGTCCAGTGATGCAGGGTGCTGTGTAATGTAAGGGGGTCCAGTGGTGCAGGGTGCTGTGTAATGTAAGGGGGTCCAGTGGTGCTGTGCAATGTAAGGGGGTCCAGTGATGCAGGGTGCTGTGTAATGTAAGGGGGTCCAGTGATGCAGGGTGCTGTGTAATGTAAGGGGGTCCAGTGATGCAGGGTGCTGTGTAATGTAAGGGGGTCCAGTGGTGCAGGGTGCTGTGTAATGTAAGGGGGTCCAGTGGTGCAGGGTGCTGTGTAATGTAAGGGGGTCCAGTAATGCAGGGTGCTGTGTAATGTAAGGGGGTCCAGTAATGCAAGGGGGTCCAGTAATGCAGGGTGCTGTGTAATGTAAGGGGGTCCAGTGGTGCAGGGTGCTGTGTAATGTAAAGGCGTCCAGTGGTGCAGGGTGCTGTGTAATGTAAGGGGGTCCAGTGGTGCAGGGTGCTGTGTAATGTAAGGGGGTCCAGTGGTGCAGGGTGCTGTGTAATGTAAGGGGGTCCAGTGATGCAGGGTGCTGTGTAATGTAAGGGGGTCCAGTGATGCAGGGTGCTGTGTAATGTAAGGGGGTCCAGTGATGCAGGGTGCTGTGTAATGTAAGGGGGTGTGAAATATACATGCATATGAGCGTATCATTTTTTATATATTTTTTTTGGTGGGGGAGTGGATCTTGGGTGGGAGTTCCCACACTTTTTTCCCCAGGACTTGATCCCTGACTATTGCGCTCATCCTTTTACAATTTCATCTATTTTTGCACACCACGACTGCCCGCTGCGCCACACCACATCCCTGCTTCCTGCTTTCTGCTCTCCTCAGCTGCTAAGCCTCCTGACGTGTCAGTGTATGTAGGACATGTCAGTGTCAGTGAATTTAGGTAAGGTCAGGTCATGTGTCAGAAACAACCCTGAACGAAATGCTGTCCCTAAGCGCTTCCTTACATGCTGATCTCATGGAATGTGTAACTGACACATCAGGGTGTGTGTGTGTGTGTACTGACACACACACATATATACACTGACATACATACATACATACATACATACATACATACATGTCTGTGTACTGACACACACACACACTTAGGTCAGGGTATGTGTTTCAGGTAGGTCACACCGCACCACCGCCAACACCACCAGCCCCACCCACCCACCGCGCAGATACCGGCTTCGGGCTGAAGCCCCCAGTCTTTTTGCCACCTAGCAACGCCCCTGCATAGACATGAACATGTTTTTGGAATTCCCGTGTTTAAGGATAATGAATATCCAGTTGTCAGAATGCAATCATTCCATCACTACTATCAAATGTTTCTGATCAGCTTAACAGAAGCTGAACGGCTCATTTCATCTTCTTCTCCCAGGAACACTTCATTGTTTTGATTGAATTTTTAAACACAAGAAACGGTTAACTGTACAATTGGCCCAAAATCTGGGTCACTCTTGCCTCCAAGACATAACCTGGCTGGCAACTGCTGTAATTTGTGTCAGCTAATCATTCTTCTCCAAGAAGGCAGATCCCACAGGAAGTGTAGTATGGGAACGACAGAACTGAAGAACAACATTTCTGGCCTTTAAGTCTGGATGTTCTAAAACTGTCAGCCCCACAGAGGATCATGGGATTTTTCTTGCTTCTCTATGGATCAGGAGGATTCTTAATCCAGGATATTTTCTATCCAGTGCTTTTGCAGCCACGTTTACAGGAAATGACAAAAAAAACATTATATATATATATATATATATATATATATATATTATATACACACACACACACACACACACACAAAAAACTTTAATTGTAAGCCTAGGACTTTCTAAGTGCGGAAAAAAAAAAATGAAGGTCCAACTCTAAGCAAAAAAATAATAATAATCATTAGAAATGTCTTCGGTAAGGTCACAGAACATCACAGGTCCTCTTCATTCTCCAGAGATGGATGAATCCTGAATGCTGCAACAGTAAGCCCCCTTTCACATTTGTACGACGTCAAAGTCACACGATTTTACCGCGATTCACGGCCGCAATTTCAATAAATGCCTGTGTAAGTGGCATCAAAATCGGACCAAAGTAGTGCAGGGACTACTTTGAAGTCGGCACTACTTAAAATCGTGCCAGTATGAATGATGTTCATTGAAAATAATGGAGAATGACTTGTCATACGATTTTGCAGTCCAAAATCGTGGGACAAGTCGTATAAGTGTGAAAGGGGACTAATGCTACATTATGACATTGCACAGCTCTTTGCAGCATTCTGTCATCCAAGAGGAATGGCACAGCTTTGCTTAACTGTTAAAGTGTTTATAAATCATTTTTTTTTTTACCTTAAAGTAGAGTTCCATCAAAAAAATTGATCTTGCGCTTTTCAGAACCCTCCCCTCCTCCGGTGTCACATTTGGCACCTTTCAGGGGGGTGTAGATACGAGTATTTGCACCCAGTTCCGGCCATAGCCACTCTAACACCCCCCGCGTCTCCTGGGAAACACACCATTTCTGGAACAGAGCAGGGACCAGTGAGGACTGGCCATGTGGCTCGCACACAAATGCGCAGTAGGGAACCAGGCAGTGAAGCCACAACGCTTCACTTCCTGATTCCCTCACCAAGGATGGCGGTGGGGGCAGTCGGGAGATGAGCGATTGCTCGGCCTCAGCTGCCGACATCGTGGGCGTGCTGGACAGGCAAGTGTCCATTTTTTAAAAGGCAGCAGCTGCAGTATTTGTAACTGCTGGCTATTAAAAAAAATAAAAAAAATTCAAGTGGGCCGCCGCTTGAATGCATTTCTTGCATTAAAGCAAAAAATGTTCCACTACCCGCATGCATGGTTGCCCATCTGCAGCAGTGCTGGTCTTTGTGCCACTTCTCACAGGACAGATTGAGAGAGGTGGGATGGGGGTCTATGGACGCACACAGTCCGGTTGGGGAGCACACCTGCATGTGCAAACCCATAGCAAGAGATTTTCTATGGGGCACACGCAGGAGAGGATACGCGAAGAGTGCTGGTGGGGGACAGGGCGACACTATGCAATAACATTGCACAGATCAAGTAAGTAAAAAATCTATTTTCAGTGGTGGAGGACAGGACAATGGCCCATTCAATCACTTTGCAGCCTAAAATGAAGACAGGCACAGTTTTTGCTTTATCAAAGTGAATGGTATAACATCAACATGTGAGAAGAAAAAAATATATATATATATATATATATATATAATAAAAAAAAAAAAAAAAAAAAAAAAAAAAAAACAGAAATCACAGAGTTGGAAATAGGTTAACCTAACCCTTTTGTCAGTATTTTGCTGAACCACCTTACTTTAATTACAGCCTTTAGTTTGTTGGGATATGTCTCTACTAACCTTGCACATCTAGACTTTGCAATATTTGCCCACTCTTTATAGAACTGCTTAAGTTCAGTTAAATTTAATGGTGACCGTTTTTGAACTGCCGTCTTCAAGTCATTCCACAGATTTTCAATGGGGTTTAAATCTGGGCTCTGACTAGTCCATGCAAGGAGATTCACCTTTTGCTCCTTCAACCGTTGTGTGGTTATTTTTTCTGTGTGCTTTGGGTCTTTGTCATGTTGAAACGTAAACCTTCTTCCCATTGACAACATTCTGGCAGAGGGCAGCAGATTTTCCTCAAGAATGACGCGATTTTGCCTTTACCATTTTTCCTTCTATCCTGCTCCAGTGCAGAGCAACAGCCCCAGTAAAGGTTATTACCACCTCCATGCTTAACTGTAGGAATTGTATTTCAAATGGTGAGCTATATTGGATTTCTGCCAGACATATTGTTTCGTGATGAGGCCAAGTAATTAAATTTTAGTCTCATCTGACCAGAATACCTTTTTCCATGTGGCCTCAGAATCTTCAAGGTGCTTTTTGGCAAAGCTCAGTCATGACTGCAGGTGGCCTTTCTTGAGGAGTGTTTTTTTGCTTGCAACCCTCCAATAAAACCCACATTTGTGGAGAATTTGTCATACTGTTGTCACATGTATACAATGACCACCATTCATCATCAATTCCTGCAACCGCTTCAGAGTTGCTGTAGGCCTCTTGGTAGCCTCTCTGACAATTTTCCTCCTGACTTTTTCATCCAGTTAAGAGCGCCGTCCTAATCCAGGCGGGGCAGTGTTGTACCAAATTGTGCTTCCAGACATTAGTAAAACGATCAAAAACGTTTTGTATCCATTGCCTGACTTGTGCCTTTCCACAACTTTATCCCAGAGATCCCAGTAAGGCCTTGTACACACGAGGTAATATATCAGATGGGATCTGTCCGCCGGATTGCTTTGATCCGATGGCTGTACACACCATCGGATCAAATTCCCCACCGGCGGACAGCGCGGTGACGCGGCAGTGACGTTGACGCCGCCACGTGACCGCCACGTCACCGCACCAGGAAGTAAACACTTCCGCGCGCATGCGTCGGATCCATTCACAGTATACGACGCATGTGCGGGCAGATATGTCCGCTGGTTTGCCGTACTAACCAGCGGACATATCTGACGGGCAGCTATGAGGCGGAAAAATTCCAAAGCATGCTTTGAAATTTTTCCGCCGGAGGAATCCGTCCAAAACGGTCCGTTTGCCCCTACACACAAGCGGATTTTTCGGCTGAAATGGTGCGTCGGACCATGTTCAGCGGAAATATTCCCTCGTGTGTACAAGGCCTAACAGTGCCTTCCCACCCGTAGTTGATTGTTTCAGTTGCACTACCTGGCATGGAAAAGCTCCAGAAAAGCTCATTTCATTCTAAGCTAATCAAAAATTACCACAGCTGATCACAATGGAAAGTTAAATGGTGTTTTATACTATTAAGAAGGTGATTAGCTGCACCTTATTGAATTTATAAGTCATTTGCAGGAGTGAGGTGATATTTTCCAACTCTGTGATTCCGTTTTGTGTCCGTCTACATTTTAGCCCGCAAAGCAGCAAAAATGTATTTTAAACCAACAATTTAAAGCCCCTCCCATTTGAAAAAGCCAGCATTATTAAAATAAGTTGTTGCCAAATTAATACATCTAATCAATATTGTATGTCTCATTTTATACTGTGCTCCCACATGATATGGCTATATTCCTTATCCTGCGGTAATGCTGCTATTTTAACAGCAGACATCATCTCAGTAGCTGACTTCTTCCATATTTTCTATACATGCCCACCAATGACATTAGTGGCAAGTTCTACCAGAATTAACGTTGAAGATGTTTTAAGATTAGCATAGCGCCACTTTTTGCGGCTTATACAGCTCCAAGTTGGAGCTTGCCACATCTTACCACTGGGATTTTTGCCCTTTCCTCCTTCCAAAACTGCACCAGGTCCTTCAAGTTGGATCGTTTGCGCTTGATAATAGCAATCTAAAAGGTCCGTACACACGATCGGACTTTCCGACAACAATTGTGTGATGGCAGGGTTTTTGTCGGATAATCCAACCGTATGTACACTCCATTGGACAATTGTTGTCGGAATTTCTAACAAATGTGGCATAGCCTGCTCTCAAATTTTCCGACAACAAATGTGTGCCATCGGGTTATCCGATCGTGTGTACACAAGTGCTTCGAAATAAAATCCAAAGTACAAACACGTATGCTCCGAACCAATGCTAACTATCAGACATTTGCAAAAGTTGCCCAAAGGGTGGCACTAAAGAGTTGAAAAAACAACGTAGTTTCGTGTATGTTGGCTGAAAAAGTTCTGTATGCAGAAGTTCACAGCCAACGCCCATCGCACAAAATTCCATGGATTTGTCTGATGGGAATCGGATCATGTGCACGAGGCTTTGGTCTGACCACAGATTTTCTATTGGTTTGAGGTCTGGGCTTTGACTAGCCCATTCCAACACATTTACATGTTTCCCCTTAAACCACTTAAAAGTAGTTGTAAAGGAATTTTTTTTTTTGCCTAAAATTAATGTCTGCAAGGTAGACAGACAGAATAGTGTAATGATTCTGTTAAAAAACAAGTAAATACCTATTAAATTCCTTCATCTATATCACCACCGGCGTTCTAGTTTCTGTTCTCCCATTCACTTCCTGGTTTGCGGCGCTCGTTCATGCAAGAACTACATTTCCCAGTATGAATTGCGGCACGCTCAGTAATTCACACCTCCTTGAAGTCACTAACACGTAGAGAGCGTCCTGCCACACAGATGTAGTTCCCAGGAGGGGGCGAGCACGTTACTGACCACCACAGTAAAGTCTCCCTTCACGGTGGTCAGTAAAAATCAGACAAGCAGGAAGTGAACAGAACAGAGAAGAAATAGAGCAACTTCTGAGCAAAAACAAACAATGAGGAAGTGAAAAAAGGAATGTCTGCGTGTAAAGGATGCTTATTATGAAAAAAAAAAAAAATTGCTTTACAACCCCTTTAAGTGTTCCTTTAGCAGTGCGTTTGGGGTCATTGCCCTGCTGGAAGGTGAACCTCCATCCTAGCATCAACTCACACACAGAGTGGTACAGGTTTTGCTCAAGAAAATCCCTGTATTTAGCGCCATCCATCTTTCCCTCAACTCTGACCAGTTTCCCAGTCCCGACTGCTGAAAAATGGTTTTCTTTGGGCGATGTGATGTGTTGGGTTTGCGCCAGACATAGCGTTTTCTTTGATGGCCAAAATGTTTAATTTTAGTCAGACCAGAGCACCTTCCTCCATACCATTTTGAGTCTCCCACATGCCTTTTCGCAAACTCAAAAACATAGCATTTTGTTTTTTGCTGAAAGTAATGTCTTTCTTCTGGCCGCTCTGCCATAAAGCGCAACTCTATGGAGCGTACGGCTTAATGTCGTCCTATGTACAGTACAGATACTTCAGTCTCTGCTGTGCAACGCTGCAGCTCCTCCAGGGTTATGCTGTGCTGCGTTTCTGATTAATGCCCTCCTTGCCCGGTCCATGAGTTTTGGTGTGCGGCCGTCTCTTGGCAGGTTTGCTGTTATGCCATGTTCTTTCCATTTGGTAATGATAGATTTGATGGTGCCCCTAGGGATCAAAGATTTGGATATTTTTTTTTATAACCCAACCCTGACTTGTAATTAACATCATCATCCCTTAGACCCCTTTCACATTGAGGAGTTTTTCAGGCGGTACAGCGATGTTATACCGCCTGAAAAACTCCTTCACTGCATCCTCAATGTGAAAGCCCGAGGGCTTCCACACGGAGGCGATGCACTGGTGGGAGAGAAAAAAAAATCTCCTGCAAGCGGCATCTTTGGAGCGGTGAGAGGAGCTCCTTCCCATTGAAAAGAACGGGAAACCGTGGCAATACCACCAGCAATGCGCCTTTATAGAGTATTAACCCTTTCACAGCCGCTAGCGGGGGTTAATTCTGGCGGTATAGCGCCGCTATTTTTAGCGCCGCTATACCACCAGCGCGGCTCCAGACGCAATGTGAAAGGGGCCTTACTTGTTTGGAGAGTTCCTTGGTCTTCATGGCAGTGTTTGTTAGTGGTGCCTCTTGCTTAGGTGTTGCAGCCTCTGGGGCCTTTTAAAAGGGTGTGTATATGTAATGACAGATCGTGTGACACTTAGATTGCACACATGTGGACATCATTTCACTAATTATGTGACTTCTGAAGGTAATTGGTTGCACCAGAGCTTTTTATGAGCTTCATAAAAAAAGAGGATGAATACATACGCACATGTAAATTATTTTTTTTATTTCGGAAAAATTGTTTTGTGTATATTTTTTTCAAATTTTACTTGAGCAACTTAGACTATTGTGTTCTGATCCATCACATATAATTTAGATAAAAAAACATTGAACTAAAAGCTGTAATGTAACAAAATAGGTAAAAAGCCAATGAGGGTGGGGGGGGATACTTTTGCAAGACACTGTAACTGCAAATAGAAAAATAGGATAAGAATAATCTTATGTAGTCACACTGTGATCTGATAGTTTCATGACAACAACCTGAATACTTTCTATATCTAACCAGTCCGTCTGACTGGTTAGATTTTGAATTTTAAAAGCAGCAAACTTCTGTCAGATTAGCAAACCTGTGAGATGAGCAGGCTTGCCGCAGCTTTTAAAATTCAACATCATAACAGTCAGACGGACTTCTAAGTACTGGATTTCACTATATAAACTCACATTACTGTTAAATATAAGTGTAAAATGCAAAACTCTGGTGGGTTTAACAAGATGTCCTGTTTTCCCTTCTCAGAGTATCCTTACTATGGAGGAGTGTGGGGTGTAGCAAAATGGCGGCGACCAAACGCCACTTCCGTTATCAATTCTGACAGGTCGCCAAATCTGATGAAGCACATGCAGTAAAATACAAGAGGGGGGGCGGAAACAAGACCAGTCATCCTCCACAAGGAAAGATAACAGCAGTGGCCGGTCTTTATTGCAGGAACCTCCTGTACAGAGGCAAAATGTCATGCTCATTTACTACACATATCTGGAACAAATGCATAAGGTACACCAAGATTGCAGTATGAATACACACGCCTCTTGTGCTTAGACACTATTCACTTATGCCCAGTGACGGTGCGTCCATAGAGGGCGCCAGAGTGCCACCCCCTCTGGCTCTCGCACTGCCACTGATTACAATACATAGATTCATGCATTTCATAAATCGATGTATTGTTGCCGCTGCCGCCGACTATTCAGATGGCCGGCCGGATGGTGAGCGGCGGTCATCTGAATAACGGCAGCTGGTTGGCTGTGTGGACGTGCCTATCGGAGCCAGTGGCATCATTTGGCACAGTGACAGTGCCATCATTTGGCACAGTGGCGACATTTGGCACAGTGACATTGGCGACATTTGGCACAGTGACAGTGGTGACATTTGGCACAGTGACAGTGGCGACAATTGATGGCATGGCACAGTGGTGACAATTGATGGGCACAGTGAGGCTGCAATTGTTTTTTGTTTGCGCTCCCCCAAAAAGGTTGGAGCACCAGCCGCCACTAGCTTTAAAAATATATAACAGTACATTTTATGGATCTGCTTTTGAACTGCCCCCAAATCCCACTACCTTCTACTGCATTTAGTCATCACTGAATTGTTTTGCTCGTGAAAAAGTATTGTATCTATACACCAGGGCTGTTGGTGTGAAGAGGTGACCCGTAGATATCCCTTCTGGATTTATAATTGGTGAAACTGAAGGCTTTATTTTCGATCTTTGGTGGTTCACACAAGTTTGCACCTCCTTGTATCTAAATGGTTTTTCGGTTTTTCCTCCATCAGCTAAAAGTTCTATATATCAAAACTCTTGATAAAATCCTTTTATCCCTTGGACACATATATAGGGTGCAGGCTCCAATACCTCCCATCATTCTCTTCTGTCCTGTGGACCTCCACTATTACGCAAGATGTGTTTTCTGTAAATTATAATGATAGAGCTTGCCGATTTGCCAATCATTGCCATGCCCTGAGGAAGACTGCAAGGGTCGAAACGCGTCAGAGCTCTGGATTCATGCAATCAGGACTACTGTGTCATACTTTATGAATTATTTTTGTTCGTTCAACATTTTACATTTCCCCAAGACTGCACTTTAAGGCTCAGTCCACACTATTGGGAAATGGATGCAGGTTTCCCCGCATTACAGGAGATTGTGACCGTCTCTCAATGCAGCTGGTTCACACATCTCTAGGGCAGCCATGGAGCGCACAGCAGAAGAGTCCTGTTCGTCTTTGGCTTGGTTTCAGGTCGGAATTCACACCGGACCCCCTGCTGTGCCCTGTGGCCGCACATAGTGTGAATCCAGCCTAAGGGGGCTTTCTAATAAATTATTATATCATTGAAACATTTGTTTCATTGGTATCACAGAGTCCCTTGGCTGCACACCATAGTTGTGTTGTGGATTTTATTCTATGGCATGATCTACTTGCAGACCATAAGGCCCCTTTTACAGTGGGGCGCGGGCGGCGGTAATGCACCGCTATTTTTAGCAGGGTTTTACCGTCATTTGCGGAGGTATTTGGCTGCTAGTGGCCGCTTTTAACCCCCGCTAAGGGCCGAAAAGGGGGTTAAAACCACCCGCAAAGCGCTGCTGCAGCAGCAGCACTTTGCTGGCAGTACATGCGTGGTGCCCATTCATTTCAATGGGCAAGAGCGGTGGAGGAGCGGTATACGCACAGCTCCAAAGATGCTGCTAGCAGGACATTTTTTAACGTCCTGCCAGCGCGTTGCTCCAGTGTGAAAGTTCTTGGGGATTTCACACTGATGTGAAGGGAGCCGCACTTTCAGGGTGCTTTGCAGGTGCTATTTTTATCGTTTTAGCTCCTCAGTGTGACAGGGGCCCAACTCAATGGTCGGTGCATTGCACTGAAAAAAAAAATCGTCACTTTAAATAGTTTTTTTTACAAAAACTGTGTTTTTATAATGTAGTGTATTACTGGACAACCTGTGAGCATCGCTCCATGTATTTATAAAAATAACACCACGCTATACTGTATATATTTCGTAATGAGAAAAAACATGATACATAGCAAAAAACACGAGCGACAGGGAAGAGGTCAAAGGTTTGAAGTTCGATTTTCAGTTGACATAAGCAAATACCAGTCAAAAGAGGCAAACAGAAACAGAGTTCCCTCCTCAGAAAAAAAAAAAAACCCACTTCCCCATTTCAGTCTCTATCCTGTTCTAGCAAATTTCGAGTCAGCAGCTACAAATATTGGAGCTGCTGACTTCATATAAGGACACTTTCCTGTCCAGGGATCCTGCGATGTCCTCACTCCAGCCGTTTTTTCAATCTGCTTCGGGTCCAGACGCCGGTGACTTGTCTGTATTGTTCCCCTAACGTGCTGGTTCCTTTAAGGACTGCACAGGCGCAATCCTTGCCGACGGAAATCTCCGAACCTCGGCCGGCATCCAGGCTCATTCTTTAACATCCCCGTGGATTGGAGGATGTTAAAAAAAGAGCCAGGAGGCCGAGCTAGCGAAGCCGACTGGCCACTTTCCTCAAATTCCACATCGCCCTGGATGCCGGCCGAGGTTCGGAGATTTCCGTCGGCAAGGATTGCGCCTGAGCAGAACCAACTCGTTATCCGGAACCAGACCGTCAGATCAGATTGCGCAGTCCTTAATGGAACCAGCTTGTTAGCCGGAACCAGATAGGCAGATCACCGGCATCTTAAAGCGAATGAAAACCGCTGCAGTCCCAAGAAAAAAAAAAAAAACATTCCCCTCTAAGAAAATGGCATAATGTGCTAGTATGCGTCGCATACTAGGATATTATGAAATACTTCCCTTAGAATGAAGCCCTCCAGCGGCACACTGTCACTGCTTCTGTCTTCCTTTCGAGTTAGCCGTCTCCTGCTATGTGTGTGGCCAGAGCTGCGACGACGTCACTCCCATGCAGGCGCGCTGGAGCTCTTGGTTTCGGCACGATATGCCAAACCTTCAGAGCGTATGCGCGGGTGATGTCTCTGGCTGTATTCAATGTGAATATCTACTAAACGGTGTATGTTTAGGATATATTCATTTTACCTACAGGGTATAGGCTTGCCTGTAGAACCGATTACAAGGGTAAGTTCACCTTTACAGAAAATCTGCAAGGTGAACTTACACTGTACCCCCTCCCCATCCCGCTGTACTGGAGTCCCGCGATTACCCGCTGCAAGACATCAGGTCACCGTTTTACTGGCCCAGGGATTTGAAATCCCCATGGCTTTATCTCCTAAAAATAAAAAAAAATAAAAAAAACCCACACACGTAAAAACGGTATGTATAGGAGGCATTCTAATTGGTCGGCGCCAACCAATCAACATATGCCTAGCCCAGGGGTGCCCAACCTTTTGAAGAGCGAGGGCCATTTAAGTGACTTGGTAACTGGTCGCGGGCCACAATGGGTGGAGCAGGCGGATGACATGCATACTGCAGAGTGGACACGGACGCAGCCCACTCTACTCTATGGGCCTTCCGATCTGATCTGCCCAGACGGAAGGGGACGGATCCCCTTCTATTTTTTAGCGGATCGAATTGGAGGTAAGCAGGTGTAAATGGACACAAGTCCGTTTTCATCTGCCGCTCCATAGAGGTCAATTGGGTTGGACTGATCCTGTGAAAGCAGCCTAAAAGGCCCATACACACGGTAGAACATCCAACAAAATTTCCCTTGGATTTTTGTCCTAATTGATTTGTCCGGTCACACCCATAGCATACACACAGTCAGACTTTTCTGCAAACTTTTCTAAAACTTTCCCATCATCACATGGTTTTTCTGCTCTTTACCGCCACCCTTTGGTTAACTTCTGCTATTGTTGGTTGATTTTAACATTGGTTCTGAGCATGAGTATTTGCACTTTGTACAAAAGTTGGTTGGATTGCTGTACACACGGTCACACAAAGCACCATCGGACTTTTGTTGCTGAAAAGTTGGCCCGTTCACAGACCCAACTTTTTGTCGGATGAAACCTGAAAAAGTTGGTCCGATGGAGCGTACACACGATAAGACAAATTTGAAAAGTTACAGATTTTGAAGTTGGTTGGCCAAAAGTCTGATGCGCTGCAGTTTATAACAGAAAAAAGGGATTTTTAATAACAGCTTACCTGTAAAATCCTTTTCTTGGAGTACATCACGGGACACAGAGCGCATAGTCATTACATATGGGTTATATGGGTACCTTCAGGTGTGGACACTGGTGTAATCAACTTCACAGGAAGTTCCTCCCTATATAACCCCCTCCCACTGAGAGTGCTTTAGTTTTGTAGCAAGCAATTTCTCTGAGGTTACACAATGTTCCCAAAAAGAGGGGTGGGAGCTCTGTGTCCCGTGATGTACTCCAAGAAAAGGATTTTACAGGTAAGCTGTTATTAAAAATCCCTTTTTCTTGATCGTACATCACGGGACACAGAGCGCATAGTCATTACATATGGGATGTCCCAAAGCAATGCTCCATGAAGGGAGGGAGACCGTAAGGCCAAAAATAGCCAAACAGAAACTATATCAGGAGGTAAAATAGCTCCACCAACAGAAAAAAAGGGGGCGTGAACCGGGCCAGAGGATTCTATACTGCTGCCCGTAGGACCGCCTGCCCAAATGCTGCGTCCGCAGTCTTTGTGACGTCCAACTTATAAAATTTAGTAAACGTATGTACGAAAGACCAGGTTGCCGCTCTGCAAACCTGTGCCATAGAGATCTGATGGTGTGCCGCCCAAGAGGCACTCATGGCCCTCGTAGAATGGGCCTTAACTGATAAGGGCGGTGGAACGCGCTTCAGACCATAGGCCTGAAAAATCAGCTGCTTAATCCACCTAGCCAAGGAAGACTTGGCAGCCGGCTGACCCTTCTTGGGGCCATCCGGAAGAATGAAAAGCACATCTGTTTTCCGAATCTTTTCTGTAGCCTTGAGAAACTCTCATGGCTCGGACTACATCCAAAGTATGAAGCAATCTTTCCTCTCTGGACTGGGGAGTAGGAAAGAAGGATGGTAGGACTAGGTCCTGATTCAAGTGAAAACTGGATATGACCTTAGGAAGGAAAGAAGGCTGAGGCCGCAGAACCACTCTGTCCTTATGCAGAATAAGGTACGGTTCCCTGCAAGACAAGGCTGCCAGCTCGGAGACCCTTCTGGCCGAAGCCATAGCCACCAAGAAAACCAACTTTCGGGTTAGCAGCACAAGAGGGATTTCTGCCAGAGGTTCAAACGGCTGCTTTTGTAAAGCTGACAAGACCAGATTTAAATTCCAGGGGCAGAGGGGAGCTCTAATAGGGGGATTTACATGCAAGACCCCCTGCAAAAAGGTTTTCACAAGCGAATGTGTGGCCAAAGGCCTTTGAAACCATATAGATAAGGCAGACACCTGCCCCTTTAGAGTACTAAGAGCCAACCCCTTGTCAACGCCAACCTGGAGGAATCGCAAGATCCTGTCAATAAAAAACTTGCGAGGATGCCCTCCTTGAGACTCGCACCACTCCACATAGGTTCTCCAGACTCTGTAATAGATATTTCTAGAGACTGGCTTTCTAGCTTGAATTAACGTAGATATGACTTGGGCAGAGAGGCCTCTGCCCTTAAGAATTAGAGATTCAGCCGCCAAGCCATCAAATTTAGCTGCTGTGAAGCAGGGTGGTAGATCGGGCCCTGAGACAGCAGATCTGGGCGCAGGGGGAGTGGCCACGGTGCCCTTACTGACATCCTCACGATGAGTGCGTACCAAGCCCTTCTGGGCCAGGCTGGGGCCACCAGGATCACCGGCCTGCGCTCCACCCTGATCCTTCGTAGAAGGCGGGGAATCATCTGTAGTGGAGGGAACGCATACAGGAGAGAAAACTGGTGCCAGGGGCAAACCAACGCATCGGTCCCGTAGGCCGAGGGGTCCCTGGCTCGGGATACGAATTTGTCCAATTTCTTGTTGAATCTTGTTGCCATGATGTCCACATCGGGAACTCCGAATCTTTGGCAAATCTCTTGGAATACCTGGGGGTGAAGAGACCACTCTCCTGGGAGTAACTGTTGACGACTCAAAAAATCTGCTTGAGAATTGTCTATCCCTGGGATGAACACTGCTGAGATGCAGGGTACATGGGCTTCGGCCCATGCAAAAATTAGGTTTACTTCCCTTTGAGCCGCCAGGCTCTTTGTGCCCCCCCTGGTGGTTTATGTATGCCACCGCCGTGGCATTGTCGGACTGTATCCTTACTGGCAGACCCTGCAGGGGGAGAGTCCAGGCGACCAGGGCCAACCGAACAGCTCTGATCTCTAGGACATTGATGGGAAGCAGACTTTCTGCCTCTGACCACTGTCCCTGCTGGGTCCGTTTTCCTAAGATTGCCCCCCAACCTGTTAGGCTGGCATCTGTGGTTACTATTTTCCACGAGATGGGGCAAAAGGTTTTCCCTTTTGATAATTTTTGAGGGATCAGCCACCAGTACAGGCTGTGCCTGACTTCTGGAGAAAGAACTAATGGACGGTCTAATGCCTGTATGGACTTGTTCCAAGCAGAGAGAACAGCTGCTTGCAGAATTCTGGTATGGATCTGGGCGTAGGGCGCTGCTTCGAAGGCGGCCACCATCTTCCCCAGCAGTCGCATGCATAGGCGAATAGTCGGCTTCTTTTTGCCTAAGACTATTTGAATCGTTTGAATCAACGACCTGATCTTCTCTTGAGGTAAAAATACCCTCTGGCATTCTGTATCTAACCGAAAGCCTAGATATTCCAACTGTCTTGTGGGTTGTAACCTTGATTTTTCTTGGTTCACAATCCACCCGAACTCTTCTAGATGCCGCACTGTGCGGACTACTGCATGATTGAGGTTGGAAGCTGAACTGTCGATAACCAGGAGATCGTCCAGGTATGCTAGGACCAAGATGCCTTCTGTCCTTAGGACGGCTAGTACCGGGGCTAACACCTTTGTGAATACCCGTGGAGCTGTTGCCAACCCGAAAGGGAGGGCTATGAACTGGTAATGACTTTGGTTTATCGTAAAACGAAGAAACTTGTGATGTGCTGGGTAAATCGGCACATGCAGATATGCATCCTTTATGTCTATAGATGCTAGAAAGTCGCCCTGATGTAGGCTGGCTGTCACTGAACGTATGGAGTCCATACGAAAGGTCTGAATCCTTAGAAAGCGATTTAGGCGTTTGAGGTCTAATATAGGCCTGACGTCGCCATTTGGTTTTGGTATAACAAAAAGGTTGGAGTAGAATCCCAGACCCCTTTCTTGGGTTGGTACTTCTACAATTACTCCTTGGAGCAAGAGGCGATCCAACGCCTTTACGAGAGAGGCCCTCTTTAACGGGTCGCTTGGAAGACTTGACCCCTGAAAATGAGGAGGGGGGATTTCTCGAAACTCTAGTTTGTAGCCTGAGGCTACTACGGACCGAACCCAAGAGTCGGGAATTCTGGCCTTCCAGACTTCGGAGAAAAACTGAAGTCTTCCCCCCACCCAAGAGAGTGGGGGCGCCCCTTCATGAATCTGATTTGATGACTGGTTTAGCCGGCTTGCGAGACCAGGGCCTCTTGTTTGCCGCGGCTTGTCCCTGTGGGCGGCTATTAACTGCTGACCGCCCGGGAGGCCGTCGATACTGACGGGAAGTCGAAGGGGCCGAGCCTGCAATGGCCTGTCGTTTAAACGTGGGCCCACGCGGTCTTTTCTTGACCGGTAAGGAAGTACTTTTTCCACTTGATATGGTGTGGATATATTTATCTAGGTCTTCCCCGAATAGTCTTCCCCCATGAAAGGGAAACCCTGCTAAAAGCTTTTTGCAGGGTGCCTCTGCTGACCAGTTCTTTAGCCACAAAAGACGACGCATGTGAACCATCAGTAGAGATGCACGGGATGCCTGTTGGATGGAGTCCTTAATAGCATCTACTGCAAAGCAGAGAGCCCTAGGGAATTCTGCTAATTCATGAGTATGCTGAGCCGGCATGTCCTTTAATATATGTTTTGCCTGATCCTTCAGGGCCTGACAAACACCAATGGCTGCTACTGCTGGCTGAACCATGGCACCTACTGAGGTGAAAGCTGCTTTCAGTAGGGTCTCGAATTTCTTGTCGACCGGATCCTTGAACATATGGACATTTTCAACCGGACAAGTCAGGGATTTATTCACGCAGGAAATGGCTGCGTCCACTGTAGGGAGAGCCCATTTCTTTACATATTCCTCTTCCATAGGGTAGAGAATAGAGAATCTTTTAGGAGGGACAAAGATTCTATCAGGTCGAGCCCAATCCTGGTAAATCACGTTCCGCAGAAGGGGGTGCATTGGAAAAGATGCACCAGTTAATGGAGCCTTTAAAGACCCCAATGAGGATACCTCCGGGGCTACTAGTTCTGGCACTGGAAGTTTAAAGGCAGTGCGAACCATATCTGTCAAAGACTGGATCCACAGGCCCTCCGCTTGAGAGGCCGAAAAATATTCATCTATAGTGGAATTTTCCCTGTCTGAACCGTCGGGACTTGGGTCTGCCTGATCCCCTTGTGGGTCCCGTTCCTCTGAAGAGGAGACCTCCGCATCTGAAAACCCCACACTGGGTGAGGGGGATCTAGCCCGCTTGCTACTTGGGCAAGGACGGGAAAGCAACGCAGTTAACCTTTTCTCTAGCCCACACATGGTGGCTGCTAGCATTTCTTCCGTCACGTAAACGGGAATGGGTGGATCGGGGGCCGCCTCTGCCCCCAGCACCCCCAATGGCTCTTGTACTATGCCACTCGGTGTCTTGACTGGCGATGGTGGGGCCGTAGAAACCTGGCCCAAATCCTCTGACCCCGATGGAGACCCCTTTTGCTTTTTGGCACCTTTAGCAGCCTTGGCTGGTCCAGATCCCTTTGGAGCCATTGTACAACCTTGGGTCACCCCTATAGCCAACACCTGACTGTTGCAGCTAGGAGTAACCAATATGAGGGCAGGTATGAGAAAAATGAAAAAGAACTAATTTCTCTCTTTTTCTTTTATATTTCTCTTTTTTTTTTTTACCCGCCTGGGAGGTGGCAATACCGAGGAAACCTGTGAGTATTGACACACCAATGCCCGTTAGCCGGAGTCCAAGGTAGACTCAGATACTGCTGGATCTAAGGCTGAGTCCCTTTAAGCAAAAAAACTTTTTTTTTTTTTTCTGGTCAATAGTGGACCTAAGTCCTAGACCTGAAGATCCACAAAACCACCACTAGGTGTCCCTGTGTGGCCAAAAGACCCAGCTGCACGCTCTGTATCCTTTCTTCCTCTGCCTCCAGGAGGGAAAGACCAGCCAGAGAAAAGTTTTTCCTTTATACAGACCCTGACGCTGCTGGCCCGCCCCCCCCGACGCACGCCAACGCTATAAAAGGCGGCGTGCACGCGCACGCGCGCGCACAATCGCGCGCGCACAATCGCGCGCACAATCGCGCGCACCACGCTGAAACCACATGGAGGTAGCAGAGCAGAGGAACAACATGGACCAGCGTTATGCAGCACCAACAGACACCAGGTAAGCACTAATCTTATTGTAGTGCACACACAGCGAGGAAGCTGTCCCCATGGGCTTCCTAAGAAACAGGAGTTTTTTACCAGCAATTTCCTCTTTAAAACATGTGGGGTTGCAGTATCAGTGTTAACAGGCAGACCTGGGGTGAGTAGAAATATATAACTTACACAAGTATACATATATTTACATATTATCTGGGTAAACATTAGAATCCCATCCTGCCTCAACAGACATAGTGGAGATAGTGGCTGATGCCCCAGCATACTGTTAGCCAACCCAGAACCCCCAGGGGGATACCTACTGTCGAACCAAGTCCCGCAGGTTCCCTCTTACCTGCTCCACGCCGCAGGGTATTGCAAAATGCAAGAGGCCCAGCCTTCCCCCATCTCCGTGGGTATTGTCTTGGACCTTCAGGGACCGGGGTCCTGTGTTAAGGAACCCACACCCCTGGACCTATATAGCATCCTGGCATCAGTAGCGTTTAGTTCTTGGAAGAGACTAAGGCACTGGAGCCCAGAATCCAGCCCTCCAAGGAGAGGCATTATAGGCAAAACCCCACTCCAGCAGGGCCCGGGTACCGTACATCTTGGCTCTGAAGCACTTCGGACGGATCCGGCTAGCTATCCTGGGTCCCGAGACCTCCGAGGGACAGCTAGACGTGACCAACACCTAAGACACTGGCGAAAAAACTAAAGCACTCTCAGTGGGAGGGGGTTATATAGGGAGGAACTTCCTGTGAAGTTGATTACACCAGTGTCCACACCTGAAGGTACCCATATAACCCATATGTAATGACTATGCGCTCTGTGTCCCGTGATGTACGATCAAGAAATAAGTCAGACAGAGCACATTTGGTATCACTCCGCCTGTGACAGGAGCCGGTACTATACAGGAAGTATTGGCTTATGCGTCTCTGCTTCGCAGCCCCTTGCTTCCTCTACTTCTCATTTCATTCACAACACTAATGCTCTAAGATAAAGGGTTGGGAACCCAAGATCTGGGCTTGCCAGCCCATCATCACAGAGCAGGAGGTCGCGGGCTACATCTGAGGGCTCTGCGGGCCACTGGTTGGACACACCTGGCCTAGCCCGTCCTGTCAGCGCTGGAGAAGCGATAAAGCCGCAGGGATTTCAAATCCCTGGTGACTCGATGTCTCAAACGGAGGGGGGGGGGGGGTGGGAGGGGTGGTCCAGTATAAAGTTCACCTTACAGATTACTGTCAAAGCCAGGTACCCACTCACCACCCAAAATGTGACAAATGTGCCAATGGGGGGGCCTTTGTTGAAGTTCCTCTTTAACCAACTGGCATGGGCAATGTAGCAGTCTTTTGAAGATACATTTAAAAGGCTCTATTCACAAAGCTATGACACAGGGGTAGTCAACTCACTTGCTATAAGGGCTTCCGATGTGACCCCCTACCATCATCAAAAGTTGAAATACATCACAGCCCTACTTCTGCATCTCGTCCAATCAGAGAGAACTATGAATTCATTGACAAAATGCAAACGGTTCTCTGAATTGTGCCAAGGCTGAACGAGCGAATGTCCCCTGAGGTCACCAAGCTGCTCAGTATGGGTCCCGGAAGCTAGGGGAGAGGACTGTAAACATCCCTTGTAATAATAATAATAATAATAATAATAATAATAATAATTAAAAAAAAGTATGACAGGACCTCTTAAAATATGAGATCTGGGGTCAAAAAGACCTCACATGTACACTAAAATACAATAAACAAAATTGAGATAAAAATCTACATGCCATTAGGAAAAGAAAAAGAAAAAAGTCCCTTTAAAAGCGGATCTCCACCCTAAAGTGAAGTTCCGCTGATCGGAACCCCCCCCCCCCCTCCGGTGTCACATTTGACACCTTTCAGGGGGGAGGGGGTGCAGATACCTGTCTAAAGACAGGTATTTGCACCCACTTCTGGCCCGCAGTCTCGGGCAAAAGACGTGTTTTTCCCGTTGTGTGCTGAGAACTCTCGGCTCCCAGCACACAGCGGGAGCCAATCGGCGGGAGCAGCGTGACTCGCGCATGCGCCGTAGGGAACCGGGCAGTGAAACCGGTGACGCTTCATATTCGGCTCCCCATCACACAATGCTACGGAAGTGCCGTAGTGGGCAACTGCGCATGCGCGATGCGTTCCAAACGCAATTGTGATGCGCTCCAATGAATTTACGACAGTGCACACCAGCGAAGCCTTCATTCTTGGCGACGTGGACTTAGAGGTAAGTGGCCAGTCGGCCTCACGTCCTCGCTCGGACGGCTCGCTGCGCTCGCTCGGCCTCCTGGCTCTTTTTTTAACATCCTCCAATCCACAGGGATGTTATGGAAAGAGCCTGGATGCCGAACGAGGTTTCGCTGGTGTGCACTGTCGTAAATGCAATGGAACGCATCGCAGATGCGTTTTGAACGCATCGCGCATGCGCAGTTTGCCGCCACAGCACTTCCGCAGCAGTCTGTGATGGGGAGCGGAGTAGGACGGTGCACCGGAGCGATTCACTTCCTGGTTCCCTCACCGTGGATGGAGGGGGGAGCAGCAGAGAGGTGAGCGAACGCTCGTCCTCTGCTGCGGACGCCGCTTGACTCCAGGACAGGTAAGTGTCCTAATATTAAAAGTCAGCAGCTGCAGTATTTGTAGCTGCTGGCTTTTAATAATTTTTTTTTTTAGGGGCCATCCACTTTAGCCACTTTCCACCCAGGCAAATTTTGACATTTCGCTCCTACATATAAAAATCATCATTTGTTTGCTAGAAAATTACATAGAACCCCCACACATTATATATGTTTTTTAGAGAATACAATAGTGGTCGTTGCAACTTTTTATCTTGCACGGTATTTGCGCAGCAATTTTCTAACGCTTTTTTTTTTTAAGCACAAAAGACAGCAAAGTTAGCCCAATATTTTTGCATAATGTGAAAGATAAAGTATTTTTTGCTGCAATAAATATCCCCAAAAATATATAGAAAAACTATTTTTTTCCTCAGTTTAGGCCGATGAGTATACTACATTTTTTTTTACCAAAAAAATATCGCAATAAGCGTTTATTAATTGGTTTGCGCAAAAGTTATAGCGTCTAAAAAAATAGAGGATAGTTTTATGGCATTTTTATTAATATTTTATTTTTTACTAGTAATGGCGGTGATCAGCGATTTTTATCGGCACTGCGACCTTATGGCGGACACTTCTGACACATTTTTGGGACCATTGGCATTTTTATAGCGATCAGTGCTATAAAAATGCATTGATTACTATAAAAATGCCACTGGCAGGGAAGGGGTTAACACTAGGGGGCGAGGAAGAGGTTATGTTCCCTGCGTGTGTTTCAACTGAAGGGGGGGTGGGACTGACTAGGGGAAATGACAGATCGCTGTTCATACATTGTATGAACAGACGATCTGTCATTTCTCCTCGACAGGACGGGGAGCTGTGTGTTTACACACACACACAGCTCCCGGTTCTCGCTCTGTAACGAGCGATCGCGGGAGCCCGGCAGTGATCGCGCCCGCCGGGCACGCGCTTTGGCACCAGAGGCGCACGCGCCCCTATTGGCTGCAATGCGAGATGACGTAAATATACGTGATCTCGCGCAGCCGAGCCGACCTGCCGCCGTATAACTGCAGCGGCTGGTCGGCAAGTAGTTAGTAGTTATCTGTCCTGATCTAGCACTAAGCTAAGGAGACCTGCGAGAATAGATGCAGGCTGCTTAAAGGGGTTGTAAAGGTTCGTTTTCTATTTTCTAAATAGGTTCCTTTAAGCTAGTGCATTGTTGGGTCACTTACCCTTTCCTTCGATTTCCCTTCTAAATGTTTTTTTTTTCCTTTGTCTGAATTGCTCACTTCCGGTTTCTCCTCAGTAAACTTGCCTCAATCATCCGAGCCGTTCTGGCTGGTGGTTAGTAAGCGTGCTCACCCCCGCCTTAATGGATGTATCTTTACCCATCATACCCGTATTTGCAGAATTGTAATGTTGCACCGTCGTTGGTTTTTTTTTTCCATTTTTTTTTTCTAAAGTGTATTTTTGTGCGTGAACTCGAGAGAGGAGCCGGACTGCAGGAGTTGGGAGTAGGCAGACCCTCCCCCCAGAGGCAATCTGCCATCCTTCTCCATGCCCCCGGGTGGCAATGGCAGGTGTGAGGGAGGACCTCCCACTCACCCCGCCCTACCTGCTCCGCTTGGGAGCCCAACGGGACCGCGACGGGGCAGAGGGACTCCCCCTATGAGGAAGGGAGGGGGTCTAGCCCGCTCAGCCAGCCCCGTAGGTCCTTCGTCTCTCGTCGTTGTTTATGAGTACTGTAAGCACTTAAAGCGGATCTTCCATGCAATTACGTTTTTTTTTTTTTAGTCCAGTTACATAGCTAATTGCAGGGCTTAAATAAACGTACTTCTCTCCGCTCTAACGTCCGCTCCGCTCTCTTTGTGTGCTGAAGAAAAACTTATATTCCTTCCGTTGCCATTTGTAGTGTGGGCATTACATACGGGCAGGGACTTCCTGGTTGCGGTGATACTGTGTTCCCAGCATCCACCGCTCGATCTCGCGCACACGCAGCACGGACCATATAGCTATGGCAGGCGTGGTCCTGGTCCCCGAAATCACGCGATGTTTCGTCTAGGCCACAATAGAACAACAAGGGAGCTATGAGAGAAGCTCCCAGAAGACACAGCGTGGGACAGGAAATAAGAATAACCCAAGGAAACCCCGAAGGCTCCAGACCGGAAGGCAAACGAAGAACTCAGGTAATGTACATATTTATTAAACTTAAATATCCATTTCGGTATTGTTTTTTAGCATTAGAAATATTACAAATGACTTAAAAAATCGGGTGGAGCTCCGCTTTAAAGTTGTGTTTGTTTATAAAGCTTGCAAAAAAAAAGCATGCTCGCCCCCTCCCTTGGAACTACATCCCTGTCCTGCGGGGAGTAGTCCCAAGGGAGGGGGTGAGCATGCTGACCAACCCCCAACCAGAACGGCTCGGATGATAGGGGCAAGCTTACTGTGGAGGAACAGGAAGTGAGAAATTCAGACAAAGAAAAAAAACATTTAGAAGGGAAATCAAAGGAAAAGGTAAGTGAACCAACAATGCACTAGCTTAAAATAAAAAACAAACCTTTACAACCCCTTTAATGGTCCAGGACTCACCTCCTGCTGTGCGACCGCGGCCCACTTAACAGGCAACATAGCAGTACCTGTCAGTGCACGGAGGGTGGGGACTCTTTCTTTCAAAGTGAACGGTACCACAAAAACGTATATCATGTGTGTCTGTTTTAGCATGCCGATGTGGCCAAGTGTAGCCTGCACTCTATATTAGGACCTTTATTCTGAAATACCTGGTGATCCTGCCAGTTCCCCCCTTTCCTGTTTTATTCTGGAAGCCAATTAATGCTGGCATGGTCAGTTTGTGTACATTTTGGAGACACACTGCATGCCTAGAACGCCTGTAGTCAGTTTGGCTGCCATACACCACGACCAGCTTTGCTCCCTGTAGGAACGGCGCCGACAAAACAGCACCTGCTGAAACGTAACCCAAACAAACAGGGAAACAAAGGATTAGGTATGCAAATATTTCCCGTCTCCCCTGGATAAAACAATTAACCCCTACAGTGTGGGCGCAGTCCTACCGCAAGGAATTATTTTACATATATCCAGCGATGGGATAAAAAGCAAAAAGCTCATTGGCTGCCATTCACAGATTCTACAAATTCTGTGCGCTCCAGTCGTAAATTCCCTTCAATATAGCCGATTGTGAATTCCCATCCTGTGTGATGCATGCGCCTACTCAAAGGAAAATTCTCTCTCTTCCCCACATTTTGCAACATAAAATGAATGTTGCCTGGTATTAGGCTTTAACCACTTAAGACCCGGACCATTATGCAGGTAAAGGACCTGGCCAGTTTTTGCGATTCGGCACTTCGTCGCTTTAACTGACAATTGCGCAGTTGTGCGACGTGGCTCCCAAACAAAATTGGCGTCCTTTTTCTTCCCACAAATAGATCTTTCTTTTGGTGGTATTTCATTACCTCTGCGTTTTTTATTTTTTGCGCTATAAACAAAAATAGAGCGACAATTTTGAAAAAAACAAAAAAAAAAACAATATTTTTTACATTTGCTATAATAAATATCCCCCAAAAAAGTATATATATATACATATTTGTTTCTCAGTTTAGTCCGATACATATTCTTCTACATATTTGGTAAAAAAATAAATAAAGCGTTTAACGATTGGTTTGCGCAAAATTTATAGCATTTACAAAATAGGGGATATTTTTATTTTTTTTTAATACTAATGGCGGCGATCAGAGATTTTTTTTGTGACTGCGACATTATGGCGGACACTTTTTGACACATTTTTGGGACCATTGTCATTTTCACAGCAAATAAATTCTATAAAAATGCATTGTTTACTGTGAAAATAGCAATTGCAGTTTAGGAGTTAACCACAAGGGGGCGCTGTAAGGGTTATGTGTGACCTCATATGTGTTTCTAACTGTAGGGGGGCGGGGCTGGACGTGTGATGTCACTGATCGCCTTTATGTCAGGGAACAGACGATCAGTGACATTGCCACTGTGAAGAACGGGGAAGGTGCGTTTACACACACCTCTCCCGGTTCTTCAGCTACTGTGACCAATCGCGGAACACCGACGGCGATCGGGTCCCGCGGTCATGGAGCATGTCGCACGCGCGACCCACGGCTGTGCACTTAAAGGGGATGTACAGGTATGTGCCTGTGCCCAGCCGTGCCATTCTGCCAATGTAAATGTGCAGGAGGCGGTCCTTAAGTGGTTAAAAGGACAAGTTCATCTTTCGTAACATGTTACATTCATATTCAGGGTGCTACATGTTACAGATGCACTGGCCCCCGCTCCCCCCAAGACAGCTAGTGGGGGGGGGTAATCTTCTCCCTCCTGCTAGCTGTCACAATCTGTAAAAGACGCGACTGCGCAGGGCTCCACCCACCGACTGCGTCATCCATTCACAGTGTTCTGTGAATCAGAAAATTGCAAGTTAGGCTTACCGGTAACTTGTTTTCCAATAGGCTTTCAGGACAGCCACCTGAGAGATCATGGCTCCTCCCTCCACAGGAAACACCTCCACCATACGGTCTTTAAAGGGAGGCCTCCCCTTCCACTCGTCAGTTGTTTGTAGAGACCTCCAGCCCCGGCTGCAACACATAAGTGACAGTTATTGCATAGTATTACAGCTGTATCATTTATATATGAAAACCAAGGGCGGGTTACTGCTGTCCTGAAAGCCTATTGGAAAACAAGTTACGGTAAGCCTAACTTGCAATTTTCCCAAAACGGCTTTCAGGACAGCCACCTGAGAGGACAGTCGAGACTTACCCCTATTAGGGCGGGACAACAGCCTGTAAGACCTTTCTCCAAATGCCTGGTCGTCCGCTGTCATTAGATCTAATCTATAATGGCGGGCAAAGGTAGACAAATTTGACCAGGTGGCTGCCCTGCAGATCTGTTCGGGGGTGGCACCAGCTTTCTCGGCCCCAACTTACCGCTGCGCTGCTCTAGTAGAGTGAGCCCGTAGATTTTTTGGACATTCTTGTCCTGAACAAGAATATGCGTTCGTGATAGCCATTCTGAGCCATCTGGCAATGGTTCCTTTTGATGCTTGCTTTCCCTTCTTATCTCCGGAAAACAAAATAAACAAGGCGTCCGCCTTTCTAAAATTTTTTGTAACTTCTAAGTAACTCAAAACTGCCCTTTTAACATCTAGGGTATGGAATTCCTCTTCTTTTTTCCCTTTTGGATTGGAACAAAACGTGGGAAGTACTATTTCTTGAGACCGGTTTTTTAATTGAAGCAACCTTTGGCAAAAAAACCTGGGTCAGGTTTCAAGACAATTCTGTCTGAAAAAATTAAACAAAAAGGTTCCCTGATGGACAGGGCTTGTAACTCGCTGATTCTCCGGGCTGTTGTGACGGCCACCAAAAAAAACAGTTTTTAGCGTCAATAATTTTAAGGATGCTGAACTCAGAGGTTCGAAAGGTTCCCTAGTCAGGGCCTGTAATACGACTGGCAAGTCCCATGATGGACAATCTTTCACTATGATTGGCCTAGAACGACTGAGGGCTTTGAAGAATCTTTTAACTAATGAATGTGAGGACACTGCCCTTTCCAAAAAAACTCCCAGAGCCGCTACTTGGACCTTTAGTGTACTGACCGCTAGTCCCTTATCGGCTCCGTCCTGCAAAAATTCAAGGACGGAGGACGTCTGCCTTACCGACCTGCCAGATGATGTACACCAAGTATTGAAAACTTTCCAGATTTTTAAATGTATAGATCTAGTTACCTGCTTCCTACTAGACAGGAGTGTTGCTACCAATCTGTCCGAGAAACCTTTCCTTTTCAGGAGCTGTTCCTCAGAAACCAGGCTGTAAGGTTTAGTTTTCCTAAGTCTTGGTGAAGCAGAGGACCCTGTAAGAGCAGATCTTGTCTCAGTGGCAGATGCCAATAAGGTTTTGTCTGCATCTGCAGTAGAGCCGAAAACCACGGCCTCTTGGGCCAAAACGGAGTGACAAGAATTACCGTTGTGCCTTCCCTCCGAATCTTTGAGATCACCTGAGGGATGAGCTGAAAAGGGGGGAATGCATAACAGAGGTGAAAATCCCACACCTGTGCTAAGGCGTCCACCCCCAGAGCTGCTTTGTCCCTGGCTAGAGAAAAAAACCTGGGGGTCTGTGTATTTCCTTTGTTTGCAAAGAGATCTATTTCTGGTTGCCCCCACTTCTTTGCTAGGAGAGCAAAGACCCCTGGGTTCAACTGCCACTCTGCTTCCTGAACTAAGTTCCTGCTGAGAAAATCTGCAGTTCTGTTCAAGGTCCCCTTTAGGTGGACCGCTGATAAGGATAGAGTATGAGACTCTGCCCAGCCTAGAATGTTTTTGGCTAGAGCCTGAAGTCCTCTGCTTCGGGTGCCCCCCTGCCTGTTTATATAGGCCACTACTGTGGCGTTGTCCGACAGGATCTGCGTATGCTGCTGTTGCACCTCTACTATGAAGCTCAGTAGAGCCAACTCCACTGCCTTCAGCTCTCGCCAATTTGAGGATCTCCGTGCCTCCTCTGCGGACCATGACCCCTGAGTCCAATGACCGTTTATATGGGCGCCCCATCCCCAGGAGCTGGCATCGGTCGTTATCCTCGCCTGGGTTGGAAAGGACCACAACAGACCCTCTGATAATCTTCCCTGATTTTTCCACCACCAAAGAGTTCTCTTGACTTGGTGGGAATCTTCACCAGAAGGTCCAGAGACCTCTGGTGGCGGTCCCAGATTTTTAACAAGAATTCTTGTAGAGGTCTGAAATGGAACTTGGCCCACTGAACTGCGGGTATTGATGAAGTTAGAGTTCCTAGCACTGACATAATCTTTCTGATTGAGATCTGCTGACTGCACTGTAAGGTTGACACAGCTTCTATTACCCTCTTTTGTTTTTCTTCTGGGAGAAAAATCCTTTGTCCCACTGAATCGATCAGAAACCCCAAAAAACAAACTTGTTGCGAGGGGACCAAGCTCGACTTCTGGAGATTTAGAATCCACCCTATGGATTCCAAGTGAGACCGGGCCCGGACTAGATTTCTCAAAAGATTTTCTCTGGTCTGGGCAAAGAAAAGAAGTGGGTCGTCTAGATAAGGGACCACTGAGATCCCCTCTAGACGCAGCGGAGCTAGTGCTTCTGCCATAACCTTTGTAAACACCCTTGGGGATGATGATAGGCCAAAGGGGAGAGCTCTGAACTGTAGGTGTGTCAATTTTTTCCCCTCCCTCAAAGCTAGTCTCAAGAACCTTTGGGAGCTGTCTGCCATGGGAATGTGCAAGTAAGCATCTCGCAGGTCTATTGTTGCCATGAAGCAACCCTGACTTAGTAGATTTTTTTACGGAAAAAATGGAATCCATCCGAAACTTCCTGTATTCTACCGACTGATTCAGCTCTTTTAGATTCAGGATGAGTCGAAATTTTCCCGAGGGTTTCCTGACCAGGAAGACATGAGAATAGAACCCCTGAAAACATTCCTTGGACGGAACCGGCACCACTACTCTCTGAGAAATCAGCTCCTGAATCAGGGACTTCATAGCGAGAGCCTTGGCGGGATCCTTTGGAACATTTGTTGCCAGAAATCTTCTCGGGGGTTCTTCCCTGAACTCTATTGCATAACCCTTCAGAAGTAAGTTTTGAATAAACTGGCTTGAGGTGCTGTCCCTCCACTGGGGAACAAACCTCTGGAGTCTTCCCCCTACCTGTAGCTGCGAGTCATTGAGGTTTTTCGGGGGCTGAAGGAGGACGGAAGAGTACTCCACCCCTACCTTTACCCCTTTGTGTCGGCCACTGCTTCCTTTGGTTTTGTACCTTTTTCTCTTGCCCCTGCAGACGAAAAAAACGCTTGCGGGTAGGTACAGGCTTTTTCTTTTCTGGAAAAGATTTATTTTTGTCCGCTGTCCGGTCAAGGATAGACTCCAACTCCGAACCGAACAATAAATCTCCAGAAAAGGGTAGGCCAATTAACCTATTTTTTGAAGCCGCATCCCCTGGCCAAGTTTTAAGCCAGAGAGCCCTCCTGGCGGAGTTTGTCAGAGTTGCTGACCTTGCTGACATCCGAACAGACTCCGCTGAGGCGTCAGCGATGTAAGACACCGCAGCCGAAAGGGTACCGAAGGAGTCTAAAATCTCCTGCTTCGGGGAATCTGCCAAAACGTGTGATTTTAACTGGCCTATCCAGTGTTCCAGGTTTCTGGCAACACAGGTCGTTGCCATAGCTGGCTTAAGGTTGTTCATCACGGACTGCCAAGACCTTTTTAATATCAGATCCATTCCGGAACTGATTCCTGAGAAAGGTTTTGGGCTATTGGGGTGACTAAAGCCTGAGACTCGCTCAGTGAAGAGTTCTGCGACCCTCCCGGCTCTTCCATGGAACTTGTTTGTTCCCCTAGGTTAGACCTAAAAGCCTGAAAGGTGGTACGGAGTTCCTCCTTAATAGTGGATATCAACTCTCCACATAAGGAAGGAGACTCTTTAAGTACGTTGCTTGTACAGTCTGCACAAAGTGATTTTTTCCAAGCATCGCTGAGCTTCTCTTTGCAAACAGGGCATCTTCTCTTTGGAATCTGAGCAGAGCCTTTTCCCTGTACAGACAGATAACAAGCAAGAAAACGCACGCTTAGGAAGTAGTATTCAGTAAAAAAATTCTGACACCCAGGTGCACTTTTAGGAAACCAACACTCCTTGTGCCCTACAAGCCAAAACACCATCACCACCATAAATTTCTAATACTAGGCAGAAAGGAAACAATCCCAAAATGACCAGAAAACTAGGAGGTGGAGGTGGGGGAAGAGGGGAGATGGGTGAAGTAACCCCCATAGGAGAAAGCTAAAAGGTAATACAGGCACTCCCTTACCTTAACTTTGCTGGTGCCTTGGCTTGTCCCCTTATCTGCAATATCTTCCTCCATGGGAGCGTTTGCAGCAGCGCGCTTGTTGTAGGACACGGTTCCAGGATTCAAAGACGCCGCTGCGCTGACCGGAACCGGAAGTCCATCTGAAGGCACCAGGTGACCTTGCCTTCTTCCTCTGCGCATGCGCCAAGAGAAAGCGCGCGCCGACCCGGAAGCGCGGCCTCTCCCTGTAACCAGGGCGCATCTGAGGCCCTCCCCAGACGCCGGGAGCCTGCAGAATGGGGAGAAGGAAAAAAAAAACCCATAACCAGACCCCGCTTGCCGCAAAAATGGGCCGCCACCTCCGTGCGTACAGGCTCTCCCCGAGCACGGAAGGGGAAGAAGGAGACCACTGCGCCATCGTTGCTCGAGGCAGGTGGTAAGGACACTCTCCCTCCTCTGTCTCCCAGGCGGACCTGAAAGATCATGGCTCCCACCGGAGGTGTTCCTCCAGCTGGAGGAAACACAAAAAACTGACGAGTGGAAGGGGAGGCCTCCCTTTAAAGACCGTATGGTGGAGGTGTTTCCTGTGGAGGGAGGAGCCATGATCTCTCAGGTGGCTGTCCTGAAAGCCGTTTTGGGAAAACAAGGTCTGGCATCCTTTGCGGTTGTCTGTAGTTCTCAATTAATTATCACAGTGCCGTTAAGCGCTGTGGTACCGTATAAGACGACCCTTTGGATGCAAAAAAATGCCTCAAAAGTCGGGGGTCGTCTTATACGCCGGTACCCGTCTCCGTCAGGCTGCGGGCATCTATGATTCAAAAGCCTCGCCTCCTCAGACTGTTCCGTGATAGGCGGAACACTCATTTTCCCAGCAGGACCTCTGTTCAGTGTTCCGCCTATCACGGATGCCTTTTCATCCTCAGACGAGAGGACATCTGTGATAGGCGGAACACTGAACAGAGGCTATGCTGGGAAAATTAGTGTTGGGACACCTGTTGGTAACTCATGCTTATAATTGTGCTTGGGGTGAAAATAATGCATTCTATAGATGCATGCCTACACAGTGGGCATGTTTCTTCTGCTCCAGTCTTTAGGGGAATGGAGGTTATAAAGAAGCCTTTACTGGGACCCTTCTGTTGACACACCTACACATGGTTATGTATTTATACAGTAAAACTGAGCCATACAGAGGAACTACTGCACAGATCCTCCCCTTTTTCCACTGCCTCCAGAACAAGTCTGGATAAGACAGAGTTACTGGAGTCAGGCTGCACATGCTCAGTTTGGTGTGCATGGCTAGAGGGTTTTTTTTTTTGGGGGAGAGTGCATGTGCCCAGACAGAGGGTCAGGGGTCCTGTATCTCAATAGGGCTGCTCAGTGCAGTATAAAAACTCCTCCGACAAGCTTAACCAGGAACGATTAGAAATCACAAGGCTGCTATATACTTACTAAAACGCGGCGCAGGGCTTTGTTCTAAATAGGGTTGTCCCGATACTAGTATCGATATCGGGACCGATACCGAGTATTTGCAAATACCCCCGATATCTAAATAGAATATAACCCCCCCCAACCCCCCCACCGCCCCGCGCGTTAATCCCCGTACATTACAGCGTGCATTACAAGCTTTCGTTTGTATACTTGTAATGCGCGCCTCACCATGTATAGACACTCCCCTTCTCGGGATTGGACGGATCTGTCCAATCCCAAGCAAGGGGGAGTGTCTATGCACAGGGATTAACCCGACAGCAGCTATTACAGGTATGGGGGACAGGACATGGCTGCGATGGGGGGGGGGGGGGGACATGACATGGCTGCGATATGTGGGGGGGGGGGGGGACATGACATGGCTGCGATATGTGGGGGGGGGGGGGGGACATGACATGTGCAATGTGGGGGGGGGGGGACATGACATGGCTGCAATATGTGGGGGGGGGGGACCTGCATGGGCTGCATGGCTTGCAATGTGGGGGGGGGGGACATGCATGGCTGCAATGTGGGGGGGGGGGACATGCATGGCTGCAATGTGGGGGGGGGGGACATGCATGGCTGCAATATGTGGGGGGGACATGCATGGCTGCAATATGTGGGGGGGACATGCATGGCTGCAATATGTGGGGGTTCCTATAATTCTGCAATATGTGGGGGGGGACACATGCAATGGCTGCAATATGTGGGGGGGGGACATGCATGGCTGCAATATGTGGGGGTGGGGGGACATGCATGGCTGCAATATGTGGGGGGGGACATGCATGGCTGCAATATGTGGGGGGGGGCCATGCATGGCTGCAATATGTGGGGGGGGGGGCCATGCATGGCTGCAATATGTGGGGGGGGACATGCATGGCTGCAATATGTGGGGGGGGACATGCATGGCTGCAATATGTGGGGGGGACATGCATGGCTGCAAATATGGGGGGGGACATGCAGGCTGCATCTGTGGGGGGGGGGACGTGCATGGCTTTAGCATCTGTGGGGGGGGACGTGCATTGCTTGCATCTGGTGGTGGGGGGGACGTGCATGGCTGCAATCTGTGGGGGGGACGTGCATGGCTGCATCTGTGGGGGGGGGGGGGGGGGGGGGGGGTGGGGAGGCGTGCATGGCTGCATCTGTGGGGGGGACGTGCATGGGCTGTGCATCTGTGGGGGGGGGACGTGCATGGGCGGCATCTGTGGGGGGGGGGACGTGCATGGCTGCATCTGTGGGGGGGGACGTGCATGGCTGCATCTGTGGGGGGGGGACGTGCATGGCTGCATCTGTGTGGGGGGGGGACGTGCATGGCTGCATCTGTGGGGGGGGGACGTGCAATGCTGCATCTGTGGGGGGGGACGTGCATGGCTGCATCTGTGGGTGGGGGGGACGTGCAATTGCTTTGTGCTGGGCTGCATGCAATCTGTGGGGGGGGACGTGCATGGCGGAACATCGGGGGGCTGGCATTGCACTCTTGGGGGGGGACGTGCATGGCTGCATCTTGTGGGGGGGGGGCGTGCATGGCTGCATCTGGGGGGGACGTGCATGGCTGCATCTGGGGGGTGGGGACGTGCATGGCTGCAATGGTGGGGGGGGGGCATGCATGGCTGCAATATGTGGGGGGCGGGATGGGGGGGGGACATGCATGGCTGCAATATGTGTGGGAAGGGAGGGGGGGACACATTTGGCTGCAATGGTGCAATAGGGGGGGGGGACATGCATGGCTGCAATTTGTGGGGGGGGGGACATGCATGGCTCTGCAATATGTGGGGGGGGGGAGGGGGGGGGACATGCATGGCTGCAATATGTGGGGGGGAACATGGGCTGCAATATGTGGGGGGGGCCATGACACATGGCTGCAAATATGTGGGGGGGACCAAGGGGCTGCAATATGTGGGGGGGGACATGGGCTGCAATATGTGGGGGGGGACATGCATGGCTGCAATATGTGGGGGGGGACATGCATGGCTGCAATATGTGGGGGGACACATGCATGGCTATCGGTATTCGGGGGGATCGGTGACTCTTGGGGGGACGTATCTGGGTACTTGTACTGCGGTCCTGTGGGGGGGGGATCGGGACAAGGCTGTTGGGAAGGCAATGCATTTCAACGTGCGTGCATGCGCATCTGTTATGCCTTTTGGCAGGGCTTTGCATGGGGGGGGCATTTAATTAATGATTGCTGGGGGGGGTTTGGGGGGGGGGGACGGTGCATGCATTCAATCTTGGGGGGGGGACACACGCATCTCTGGGGGATCTGTGGGGGGCAATTGTTTGGTTCTGCCACATTGGGGGGACGTGCATGGCACTTCTCTTGGGGGGGGGGCACCCACGGCTGCATGGGCATGGGGGAGTGAATACATTTTATTTTTTGACATGTTACAAAATGGGGGGTGGACAGTGGCTGCAAATGCCTTGGGGGGGGACGTCACTGCATACACAAATGGGGGGGGGACGTGCATGGCTGCATCTGGGTGGGAAGCCAAAATTTGTGGGGGGGGGTGCCCAGAGCAAGAGGGGGGGGGACGTGCATGGCTGCGGGTCGTGGGGGGGACTGGCGTGCTGCACCTCCCTGGGGGGGGGGACGTGCATGGCTGCTGATTGGGGGAGGGGGGGCCGCATCTGCACTGGGGGGATTCATTTTGGCTGCATTATTGGGGGGGGCATGGCTGGAGATCTGCTGCAGGGGGGGGGGGCCTGAATAAGAATTGCGGGGTAGGCAAACAACAATTAACAATGGGGGGTGGGACAATTCAATATAGGGGGGGATACATGGCTGTACTGTATTGGGGGGACAGGGGAGGGTTACCCATGGACCAGTAGGGGCGGGATTATTATGGAACCAGTGGGGGGGGGGGACCCAAGCACAATATTAGAAAATGACTGGCTCAATCACACTGCAGAGTAGTGATGCGAATTTGAACAAGATATTGGGGGGGGGGGACTGTGCAATATCACATGGAGGGGTTTCTCCACCACCTGGGGGGGGGGGAACAAGGCTGAAGTCACTATGACAGGTAGGGGGGTCCGATGGCTGCTTTTTGGGGGGACATGTTACAAAACGATACTTTTTTGGGGGTACTCGACACGATACTGAATACCAATACTTTTTTTTAATCGGCCTACGTCTCCCTCAGCCCACTAGCCAACCCGATTATGGGGGGGGGACCCTGTTCAATACGTGGGGACCATCACCTATCATTGTGCATACGTGTCTTCAGGCATGCACATTTGCGGGGGGGGGGACAATACCCATTATGACATTAAAAGCAAAATCCAAATGCCTAGTGACCACGTGTCCACCCCCCCCCACCCTTATTGCAAACCCAATCTCGCCAAACAAGCAAAGATAATGTTTTGCCGGATGCAGCCTCACCATCATAGCCAAGCATATATTTACACATGTGGATGCCAGCGCCTTATAGCACCTGTTCCTCTACTGCAATAGCAAGTGCCATGGTTTCTCCCCCCCCACCATTTCTGCATGCCACATTCTTATGTGCCCTAACAATCAAGCTCTTCATGCTTGCTGCCTCTTAGCACAATACGTATTCCAGAGCAAAACCCGGGGGTAAGACACCGGTTGACACTGACTGTTCATATACCCCCCCCCTCAGGCGGGTGCCCCATGCGCCAGCCCCCACCCCACCCATCAGCCCACCCGCCCGCCAAGTCATTCCCCCACCCCAATGCACAGACTGCCCCTAAGTTTTTTACCTTTCAGAAATGCCCCACCCCCCACCATCCACCACCCCCAATGAGTGCAAAAAGCAATGCATTGCCACCGACACTCAGTACCACCAACCAGCACAAGGAATCCCAATGTGGCCCAACCCCCCCTTATATACCCCCACCCCCCCCCACCCAACCCCCCCGGCCACAGGGAGCCCCTGCCCCCACCCCACCCCCACCCACCCCCTTCAAAGACACCACCCCAGCATTACCAAGTACCCTGCAACTGAACCATTGCAGTGATTCCCTTTTTTGAAAGGACCCGCTCGCCCCCCTCCACCCAAGTCCCATGCCCTATCCACCCCGGACCCAGTAGTGACTCCCAAGCCCGCCCATGCCGACCCACAAACCCGCCCGATTCCCCAACCACCCCCCCCCCCCATAGGCAGCCAGCGCCTCCTCGCCCCCCCCCGAATACTGCAGCCACACAAGTTCCCTTCCCCACCCACACCCCCCCCGCACCGGCCCCGGTCCCCCCCCCCCATATCCCCCCCCCCTCCCTCACCCTCCACCATCCCAGCCCCCTCCCCCACCCCCCCCCACCCCACCCTCCCCCTCCCCGCAGCCCCGCATACCCCCCCCCATGTTGCAGGGCAGCCCACGTCTCCCACCCACCCATTCCCCCCCCCCCATATGCAGCCACGTCTCCCCCCCCCCCATTTGCAACCACGCGTCTCCCCCCCCCCCCATATGCAGCCACAGCCAGCCTCGAGAGCCACGTTCCCCCCCCCCATACGCAGCCACGTCTCCCCCCCCCCCCATACGCAGCCACGTCTCCCCCCCCCCCATACGCAGCCACGTCTCCCCCCCCCCCATACGCAGCCACGTCTCCCCTACCCCCCCCCCCCCCCCCCCATACGCAGAGCAGCACGCAGCCACGTCCCCCCCCACCACCATACGCAGCAGCCACGTCTCCCCCCCCCCCCCATACGCAGCCACGTCTCCCCCCCCCCCCATACGCAGCCACGTCTCCCCCCCCCCCCCATACGCAGCCACGTCTCCCCCCCCCCCATACGCAGCCACGTCTCCCCCCCCCATACGCAGCCACGTCTCCCCCCCCCCATATGCAGCCACGTCTCCCCCGCCATCTAGCTGATCGGCGCTCAGGCCAGGGAACATAACAGCTTTCATTTGAATAGCTGCTGTTCCCCGCCGTGCGTCGTCATGGCCCCTCCCCCTTGTCCGGGCACTTTGATAGACAGATGACCTGTCCAATCCTGGGAAAAGTGCCCGACAAGGGGGAGGGGCCATGACGACGCATAGTGGGGAACAGCAGCTATTCAAATAAAAGCTGTTATGTTCCCTGCCCTGAGCGCCAAACAGCTAGACGGCGGCAGCAGCAGCAGCTCTCCTCCAGTGTGATGTTATACATACCTGGAGACTGCTCTGCTCTCCGCCCTCTCTCCAACTTCTTCTTCGCCTCCTCTCCGACTTCCTCGCTGCCCCCTCAGTCTCCTCTCTGATTGGTTCCCGCCCGCTCTCCGCCCCTTGCGTAAATACTCGGTATCAGTCCCGATACCGATACTAGTATCGGTATCGGGACAACCCTAATAACAAGTCTGAGTTCACACAGGAGCGGCATGGGGAACCGCATGCAATTAGCACAGAAATCGTGCCACATTCCTGTGCAAATCACATGTGATTCTTAGTAGTGCGATTTGAGCCCATTCATTTTGTAGAGGTTCAAATCGTACCACGAAGGTATTATGCCGCGTACACACGATCATTTTTCGGCATGGAAAAAAACAAAATTTTTCCAACTTCATCATTAAAAACGACGTTGCCCACACACCATCGTTTTAAAAAAATGATGAACAAAGCGCGGTGACGTACAACGGCACTCTAAAGGGGAAGTTCTATTCGCCTTTGGACTGCTTTTAGCCGATTCCTTGTTAGTAAAAGAAGATTCACGCTTTTCTGTCTGTTACAGCGTGATCAATGTGCTTACTCCATTATGAATGGTAGTTTTACCAGATTGAGCGCTCCCATCTCATAACTTGCTTCTGAGCATGCGCGGGTTTAAAACGTCGTTTTAGCCCACACACGATCATTTTTTACAACCCGAAAAACAATGATTTTTTTTAAAACAATGTGAAAAAATGCAGCATGTTGGAATTTTTTATTTTTTTTTGTCGTTTTTCAGAAGATGACCTCATATGTCTTTCTAACTGTAGGGGGGCGGGGCTGGATGTGTGACATCATTGATTGTGTTTCCCTACATCAGGAAACACATGACCAATGACAGCGCCACAATGAAGAACGGAGAAGCTGTGTTTACACACAGCTCTCCTCGTTCTTCAGCTCTGGGGAGCGATCGCTGGACTCCAGCAGCGATCGGGTCCGAGGGTGCGGCGGTCACGGAGCTTCGGACCGGGTCGCGGGCACGCGCCCTACGGCTGGGCACTTAAAGAGGACGTACAGGTACATGCTTGTGCCCAGCTGTGCCATTCTGCCAACGTATGTGCTTAACCTCTCCATAATATTTTCAGAAATTTGTGCTTAAGGTAGACCCATAGGCAACACTTTTTCATTCTATAGCCTGTCAGTTTAATTTTTACCATCCCTGTCCCATTGCAGATTGCAGGAAGTGAGAGGTAATCCATGCAAATTAACCACTTGCTTACTGGGCACATATACCCCCTTCCTGCCCAGACGAAATTTCAGCTTTCAGCACTGCAACGCTTTAAATTAAAATTGTGCGGTCGTGCGACGTGCCTCCCAAACAAAATTGATGTCCTTTTTTTCCCCACAAATAGAGCTTTCTTTTGGTGGTATTTGATCACCTCCGTGGTTTTTATTTTTTGCGCTATAAACAAAAAAAGAGCGACAAAAAAAAAAAACAACACAATATTTCTTACTTTTTGCTATAATAAATATCCCATTTTTTTTTTTAAACTATTTATTTTCTCAGTTTGGGCCGATATGTATTCTACAAAAAAAACGCAATAAGCGTATAGTGATTGGGTTGCGCAAAAGTTATAGTGACTACAAAATAGGGGATAGAATTCTGACTTTTTTTTATTATTTTACTAGTAATACGGCGATCTGCGAATTTTGTCAGGACTGCGATATTGCGGCGGACACATCGGACACTTTTGACACATTTTTGGGACCATTCACATTAATACAGCGAACAGTGCTATAAAAATGCATTGATTACTGTATAAATGTGACTGTCAGGGAAGGGGTTAACACTAGGGGGGCATGGAAGTGGTTAAATATGTATCCTGGGTGTGGAGGGGGACTGACTGGGGGGAGGTGACCAATCGGTGTCCCTATGTACAAGGGACACAGCATCTGTCTCCTCTCCCTGACAGGACGTGGAGCTCCACGTCCCTGCTCTGACATTGACGATCGCGGGCACTTTGCGGACATCGCGGCCGCCAGGCACGCGCATTGGCATCTCGGGGACGCGCGCGTGTCCCTCAGTGGCCGGAGGACGTCATATGACGTCCTCCTGGATTTACAGAGCCACCGTGAGGCCATCATTTGACTATGGCCCGGGGCTCAAAAAGTTAAGGGAATCCACTGCCCCCCCCCCCCCCCAGGCCCTCAGAACTAGTGTCTCCACTCAAAAATGTCAGGGTGGGTCTTAAACAGTAAGGGGTGTGGCCTTGACAGAAGGGGGTGCAAGAGTTTAGTCAGGCCTAGGGCAGCACAAAACCCAAATACACTACTGCTGTGCGGGATCCCGGACAGGTAAGTGGCCTTATGTTAAAAGTCAGCAGTTGCATAATTTGTAGCTGCTGACTTATTTTTTTTATAGAAGGAGCTCCTAAAGTGAAGTTCCGCTGATCGGAACCCTCCCCCCGTCCGGTGTCACATTTGACACCTTTCAGGGGGGAGGGGGGTGCAGATGTCTAAAGACAGGTATTTGCACCCACTTCCGGCCACACGTCTTGGGCAAAAGACGTTTTTTTTTTACATCCCGTCGCCCCCCCCCCCCCCCGTTGTGTGCTGGGAACACTCGGCTCCCAGCACACAGCGGTAGCCAATCGGCGGGCGCAGCGCAACTCGCGCATGCGCCGTAGGGAACCAGGCAGTGAAGCCGGAGCGCTTCACTGCCTGGTTCCCTCACCTGGTTCCTCTGCTGCAGACGCCGCTGGACTCCAGGACAGGTAAGTGTCCTAATATTAAAAGTCAGCAGCTGCAGTGTTTGTAAAACAATTTCATTTGGACCCTTTAGACTTTATCATTCAATCTGCAGATCTTGCAGGAAAAAATAAATAAAAATGAACTGGCAGAGGTTGTATAAAAGTCTCTCTCCAATATTACAGGCAGCGCTCCACCATAAGCATGTTGAGGTGTGGGAGGAGCCACCATCCAGGGGACAGTGACACCGCACAGAAGATCTCCATCAGAAAGTGACATGAGGCTTCATAGGATAGAATGAGAGGTTGCTAAGGGCGACCACATAGACAACATGCAGAAGTCATAGGAGATCATTGTGCACAGCTGTCCCAGCACAGACACCCTACACCCCGGACACCCGAGCCCGGGGCTCATTAATAGATGATGGAGGGGGAGGAGGAGCTCATACCTGTCCTCAGACACACTGATCACCCCGTCCTCCTTGGGTACAATCACCGCCATGTTCACCACGTCCTGCGAACCCTCCACCTTGTTCAGCAACACCGGCTTGCGGGTCAGAGGCTGGGAGTGGATCTCGGCGGCCATCCTGTCCTGTCCCCGGAGAACGAGGAATCCCCCCCACCGATATCAGCACGGCTACACCACTCCGCAGCCCCCTGTCAGCTGACCGAGCACGTCACCGCCCTGTACACGCCCACACACTCTGTTGTTGTTGTCAGCTGACCGAACGCGCCACTCCTCCAGACACTCCCACCCACTCTGTGTTATTGTCACCATTTTTTTCCCTCTTAAATCTTTATTGTGATAACCTAAGATGACAATACACATGAGAGATAGAAGATTCATGCAGTGGAGGGTAATGGCCCCCTCCTAGGGTTACCACCTTTTCTGCAAGCCAAACCCAAACACTTTAGACACTGGGGCGGTTTTCAGGCGCTTTAGCACTAGAAATAGCCTCTGCTAAGCGCCCTAAAAACGCCTCCTATTCAATGCAGGGTGACTTTTCACACCAAGGTTGATGGGGGAATCCCTCGGAGGTTGATGGTGGAATCCCTCAGAGGTTGATGGTGGAATCCCTCCGAGGTTGATGGGGGAATCCCTCCGAGGTTGATGGGGGAATCCCTCCGAGGTTGATGGGGGAATCCCTCCGAGGTTGATGGGGGAATCCCTCCGAGGTTGATGGGGGGTTCCCTCCGAGGTTGATGGGGGAATCTCTCCAAGGTTGATGGGGGAATCCCTCGGAGGTTGATGGTGGAATCCCTCGGAGGTTGATGGTGGAATCCCTCGGAGGTTGATGGTGGAATCCCTCCGAGGTTGATGGGGGAATCCCTCCGAGGTTGATGGGGGAATCCCTCCGAGGTTGATGGGGGGTTCCCTCCAAGGTTGATGGGGGAATCTCTCCAAGGTTGATGGGGGAATCCCTCGGAGGTTGATGGTGGAATCCCTCTGAGGTTGATGGGGGAATCCCTCTGAGGTTGATGGGGGAATCCCTCGGAGGTTGATGGGGGAATCCCTCGGAGGTTGATGGTGGAATCCCTCGGAGGTTGATGGGGAAATCCCACCAAGGTTGATGGGGAAATCCCACCAAGGTTGATGGGGGAATCCCTCGGAGGTTGATGGGGGAATCCCTCGGAGGTTGATGGGGGAATCCCTTGGAGGTTGATGGTGGAATCCCTCGGAGGTTGATGGGGAAATTCCACCAAGGTTGATGGGGAAATCCCACCGAGGTTGATGGGGAAATCCCTCAGGGGTTGATGGGGGAATCCCTCGGAAGTTGATGGGGGAATCCTTCTGAGGTTGATGGGGAAATCCCTTGGAGGTTGATGGGGGAATCCCTCAAAGGTTGATGGGGGAATCCCTCGGAGGTTGATGGGGGAATCCCTCGGAGGTTGATGGGGGAATCCCTCCAAGGTTGATGGGGGAATCCCTCTGAGGTTGATGGGGGAATCCCTCTGAGGTTGATGGGGGAATCCCTCTAAGGTAGGGTGACCAGACATCCCCAGTTTCAGGGGAAAGTCCCCTGATTGAGGACACTGTCCCAGGACCAAGTCTGTCCCTGGTTTTGTCCCCAGATTGGATTTAATAAGGGGAATGGTCAATTTCAAAGACAGTCAGTGCAGAATTAAAATAAAAAAATAGAATTACACACCCCCGCTCCGCCGTGCCTACTAGCACAGGGGGGTTGTATTTTTTCCATTAACTGTGCCCCTTTCTGATGATCATGTGCTGGTCGGAGCGGAAGGAATATTTCTTCAGTTTCGGGCGCATGCCCATTCAGCTTCGCTTGCATGTTTTTCTGCCTTGGCTCGAATCCTGGCCAGCCGCCTGCCTGCTTATCTCCTTGCTTTCCCTGGTGGAGTGATCTTCCTCCGCTCCCCATCCAGTAGTAGCCGGGGCCCGAAGAGTTAGACTTGAGAGGCTGTGAGGTGGGGGGGGGTGGGCAGAGAGTCGATGATTGTTGCCATTACTAGTAAAGAAAAAATATGTCCCCGGATTTCATTTTAAAAATCTGGTCACCTTACTCTAAGGTTGATGGGGGAATCCCTCCGAGGTTGATGGGTGAATCCCTCTGAGCTTGATGGTGGAATCCCTCCAAGGTTGATGGGGGAATCCCTCTAAGGTTGATGGGGGAATCCCTCTGAGGTTGATGGGGGAATCCCTCTGAGGTTGATGGGGGAATCCCTCTGAGGTTGATGGGGGAATCCCTCTGAGGTTGATGGGGGAATCCCTTCGAGGTTGATGGGGGAATCCCTCCCAGGTTGATGGGGGAATTCCTCCGAGGTTGATGGGGGAATCCCTCCTAGGTTGATGGGGGAATCCCTCCAAGGTTGATGGGGGAATCCCTTCAAGGTTGATGGGGGAATCCCTCCAAGGTTGATGGGGGAATCCCTCCAAGGTTGATGGGGGTATCCCTCAAAGGTTGATGATGAAATTCCTCTGAGGTTGATGGTGAAATCCCTCCTGCTGAGGCTGAACCTTTGTATTCTGACAGCTGAGAGACTTCCCCACCATCAGAATACACTCATCAGCACTGCTGGGCTACACCCCGCAGCTCTAATCAGGAGAAACCAGCTTGTTGTACGAGTCGATATTCAATCCCTGTATGGCCAGTTTAAGGGGTGCTTAGGTGGAGAACAGCAGGGTGGGATTGAGGGATAAAGATTGGGAAAAAGCAGGGTGTGATGGGAGGAGTGAGAGGCATCTGTTTAGGAGGTGAGCATTGGGTAATAGCAGCACACATAGTACACACAAACACTGGTTAGGCACACATTTAATCCTTTGATTGCCCTAGATGTTTAACCCCTTCCCAGCCAGTGTCATTAGTACAGTGACAGTGCATATTTTTAGCACGGGTCACTGTATCATAACTGTGGAGATGGAAGGAGAAGGGGGTATCTCTCCACGGTGCAGTCGACCGGTAGTGGGGACGGGAATTTATCACACCTGAAGTACAAATACTCCCAAATGACCCCTTTTCGTAAAGTAGACAGTCCAAGGTATTTAGTAAGAGGCATGGTGAGTTTTTTTAAGTATAATTTTTTTTATTTACACAATTCTTGGGAAGGTTAAGAATTTTTTTTTTACACAAATTTGTTATGTTAACCACTTGCCGACCAGCCACCTCAGTTATACTGCAGCAGGGCAGCTCTATTGCACGAAGCGCCATACCGGTACGGCGTTTTGTGTAATAAGATACAGTGGGCGTGCCCGTGGTGCCGGAGCCAATGCGCGCAGCGGCCACAATGTCAGCTGGGCTGCAATGTCTGCTGGCCACCCACAATCACTCCACAGACAGACAGAGCAGGGATCTGCCTGTATAAACAAAGCAGATCCCCGTTCTGGCAGGCGAGTACAGTGTGATCTTCTGTTCCTAGTGATCAGAAACAGCGATCTCTCTGTACTCCCAGTCAGTACACTCCCCCCACAGTTAGAAACACCTCCCTAGGGCACACTTAACCCCTTGATCACCCCTAGTGTCAACCCCTTCCCTGTCAGTGTCACTGCATTTGTATAGCACTTATCGCTGTCTAAGTGTCACTGGTCCTAAAAAAGTGTAAAAAATGTCCGATCTGTCCTCTAGTGGCCGTATAGTGAGAAGCTGCATCAGGTGGCAGGCCGCAACAGTGACAATCTGAATCTGGTGGCAAGCCGCAACGGTGACAATCTGAATCTGGTGGCAGGCCGCAACAGTGCCAATCTGAATCTGGTGGCAGAATAGTGACAAGCTGCATCTGGTGGAAGAAGACAGTGACAAGTGACAAGCTGCATCTGAAGGCAGGTGGCATGTGACACACTTAGGGCCCCCACTGATCCTGCATTATGTTGAGCTGAACTATTTAATTTTGTATTACAATGTAATAATATAAATAGTGCGCTTCAATCATCCTGACACCATATCAACCATGGTTTGATGATGATTAACAACAGCCACTGCCCTGACAAATTGGCAGCAGACCACACCCCTGTTCCAGTCCTTGGCAAAATGTTCACGAAACAGCTCCCCGATGCCAAAAAAGGTTGGGGACCGTTGCTCTAGATATCGTGGGGGCCGACATTATTAGATCTACTTCTCCCGAGCATGAACGACCATTGACGGATTGAAATTATCACTGGTCCCTGCTGAACCGGGTGATTTTTCATCCATCTATGGCCAGAATTGCACCCCAAGGTTTGAGATGCCAGCCTAGCGAGCTACCTTGGGGTTCTCCTGTACCTTCCAGAGGTGAGGGGGTGCTGTAGAATAAAGAGTACATGCACCTGTTTATAAAAAATAAAAAAAACATTTTAAAGGGTTTGATTGACATTTTCAATGACTGTTGTGTATTTAGTTATGTTTCTATGATGGAAGAACAAGCCATAAAGAAATAATAGCATTGCTGTTACAGGAGATCCAGCAGGTAAAGACATTTCACTGCCTGGCAGCAAAGATAAACCGGCTCTGGGCTTTGCCATCTCCAAAGCAGTAATGGCATCTCTTCCCAGGCACATTATTCTGGATGTGCATATATGATGGATGAGGAATCTCTTAGAGATCTAATCACTTGCTTCCAGGCTTTTGTATTCCCCCCATGGGGGTCCGGTCTAGTTCTAACAAGTAAAAAGAGAAATATTTTTGCTTTTTACAGCAGTAGAATCTCCACACTGTAAAAAATGTCAGTATTTCTAAACCCAGTCATTAAAAGTCTTAAAATGGGAGTGTTCCGCGCAGATGGTTAATTGTGTGTTGTCCACGGAGACATGAACTACCTGGGTAGAGTCTTATAGGAGGATTTAGAGGAATAGTGGGTATGGCGCTGCTCTTTGAAGTGACAGGTGTGTGTTGTACTTTCGTAAAAGTGCTAGGTGCTTTGTATACTCTTTAACCACTTAAGCCCCGGACCATTATGCAGCTAAAGGACCAGGCCCCTTTTTGCGATTCGGCACTGCGTCGCTTTAACTGATAATTGTGTGGTCGTGCAAAGTTGCTCCTAAAAAAAAAATTAACGTCCTTTTTTTTCCCCACAAATAGAGCTTTCTTTTTTCCCCACAAATAGAGCTTTCTTTTGGTGGTATTTGATCACCACTGTGGTTTTTATTTGTTTTCGCTATTAAACAAAAATAGAGCGACAATTTAAAAAAAAAATGTAATATTTTTTACTTTTTGCTATACTAAATATCCCCCAAAAATATATATAAAAAAAGTTTTTTTCCGCAGTTTAGGTCGATACGTATTCTTCTTCCTTTTTGTGGAAAAAAAACTGCCATAAATGTCTATTGATTGGTTTGCACAAAAGTTATAGCGTCTACAAAATAGGGGATGGTTTTATAGCATTTTTATTAATAATTAATTTTTTAGTAGTAATGGCGGACACTTTTGACACTATTTTGCGACCATTGTAATTTTTACAGCAAATGGTGCTATAAAAATGCATTGATTACTGTGAAAACGACACTGGCAGTGAATGGGTTAACCTGTAGGGGGTGCTAAAGGGGTTAAGTGTTCCCTAATGTGTGTTTCTTACTGTAGGAGGGCGTGGCTGGGCGTGTGATGTCACTGATCATCGTTCCCTATGATAGGGAAAAGACGATCAGTGACAGGCTCACTAGGAAGCACGGAGAGAGGTTTGTTTACGCTCACCTCTCCCTGTTCTTCAGCTCTGTGACCCGAATACGGGACACTGGCGGAAATCGGGTCCGCAGGTCCTGCGTTCACGGAGCACAGGACCGGGTCGCGAGCGCTCCGCCGGCGGCACGCTCGCTACCCATGGCTGGGCTTCTTAAAGGGGACGTACCTGTACGTCCATATGCCCAGCCGTGCCATTCTGCCGACATACTAAGTCGTGCAGAGGTCCTTAACTGGTCAAGCCAACACATTAAATAAATACATTTAAAAATAAAAGAATAGAAGTCAATGGAAACGAAAATAATTTGATCCAAATTGACTTCAATGGCATGCAATACCACATGTGGCCTGCAGTGGGTGAGCGCAGGAGAGCCTCGGAAATGCTTGGGAACAGCTCGGCTGACCTCGGAAACCCTCGGAAAGGCTTGTAAACAACCGGGAACTGAGTATTTCCGAGTATTTCTGCACGGTTCTGAGCCGTCCTGAGTATCACCGGCGCCCCCGCACCTCTGGCCAAATGTGGTACTGCACACCCCATATGCTGGAATTCTGCTCGTTTTGTGAGACAACACTCGCAAATCGAGTCAGAACTAAAAAGAAAAAGTTGCATCTTTTAAAATGCTCGTTAAACCGGAAGACTTTAAAAAAAGGACATTTACCTGTCCTAGGCGCCCACAATGTCGGCCCCCCAAGGCCGATCACTTGATGCTGGCAGCGCCGCCATCCTCACTAAGGGAAACAGGCAGTGGAGCCTTGCGGCTTCACTGCCCGTTTCCTACTGCGCATGCGCGAGTCTCACTGCGCTTTGTGAATGGACAGCTGCTTTCAGAAGGCAGCGTGCCCTATTCCCCAGAAGACAACGTGAGGAGGACGAGGAAGAAGACCTGTCGCGGACTAGGAAGAGGCAGATTAGGAAGATCCACATAGCATACCATTTCTGGTAAGTAAAAAAAATGGTTTTCTATTTTTTGCGGGATTTTGGTGTACATTTTTTTTATTTTTATTTTTTTAGGGTGGACCTCCACTTTAACCGCTTTACTCGTAAACCAAGGTTTCACTGTACTGTTAAGAAAGTGGCAAGTGCTATTATAAACCTGTTAAAGTAAACAATAAAATCTGCAATGATAAATAAAATCAATTTCAAGCATCCACTGGACTCTTGTGGCGGCAAAAACAACCAGTCTGTAAGTAGTCAAGTCCTGGTATCATTGGTCTTTCCATATTAATAGATGTAAATGTAGTGCCTGTGTACTTTATGGTACCGGTGCTAGTTAAATTTAAGGGTAGATCAGAGTGTAGTTAGACTCTGATCCAGATTGTTAAGTGCAAAACAGGGTCTCTGTCTCAGCTTGGCTGTGCTGTAGGCTTATTCTGTTGTACTGGGGTGTTCTTCCAGCCCCGGTGCTGCAGGTGGCACTTTCCCAGCAGCCAATCAGGGGGGTTTGACCTCGCTGTGCATGTTGGGGAGGGGTATTTATGGAGCAGACGCCATTAGTTCTGGGTCTTCTTCGTCCAGTGTGGCCCCCACCTTTAGGGTGACCACATCACTGCGCCCCGGCGTTATGGCCTACCTGCTGTGGCATGCGTGCCACGCGGTGTTCCTGGTTCCGGGACCATGCTGGCCCGGAGCATCTGAACAGCGACAGGGACCCAGTGATCGACTGGGTTCCCACCTTTGAGGATCCCAAACAGTACTGCTGTTCGGTAGGGAGTCAGTCTGAGGAGTGCCATTGACCCCCCCCCTACCAGCAGACTCAGCCAGCCCCCCCCCCTGCCAGCAGACTCAGACAGCACCCCCCCAGCCAGCAAACTCAGCCAGCACCCCCCGCCAGCAGACTCAGCCAGCACCCCCCCTGCCAGCAGACTTAGACAGCACCCCCTACCAGCAGACTCAGACAGTACCCCTCCCCCTGCCAGCAGACTCAGCCAGGACCCCCCTACCAGCAGACTCAGCCAGCACCCCCCCCCCGCCAGCAGACTCAGCCAGCACCCCAAGCAGACAGCACTCCACCGTCAGCAGACTCAGCCAGCACCCCCCCCACCAGAAGACTCAGCCAGACCCCCCCCCCACTGCCAGAAGACTCAGCCAGCACCCCCCCACCAGCAGACTCAGTCAGCACCCAGCACCCCCCCCCCCCCACTGTAATGGTGGGCACAGTGAAGCACTACAGTCTCTAACCATCTCCTGTATCATGTCTGTGGTCTCTAACCATCTCTTGTATCATGTCTGTGGTCTCTAACCATCTCCTGTATCATGTCCTCAGTCTTTAACCATCTCCTGTATCATGTCTGCGGTCTCTAACCATCTCCTGTATCATGTCCTCAGCCTCTAACCATCTCTAATATTATGTCTGCAGTCTCTGAGGGAGTCTGGAGAGGAGTCAGGAGAGGGATCACCACCGGGATGGGAATTGTAACGGCATGAACCGTGACAGACTGAGATATTCCTATGTCTAGGGTCACCTTATGTCCACTAGGGCCATAGGGTGACAAAGAATCATAATTCATATATTACATGAGATGGGACATTAATAGTAATTCATATTGCAGGACTGGAATATTACAAAGTGGATGTCTTCAGATATCAAAAGCTGTTGGCTATTCAATCTGGGTACACATGCTTTTGAAAGGTGTTAATTCAGGTCTACAAGACAAGTGACTCACAAGACATTGTATAAAGGCTATTGAAGTGTCTTGAGGTGTTGGCTATTCACTGTGAAAGACACATTCTGTTCAAAAGATGTTAATTGCAAGAAAGACGCTTTCATTGTGTGAAGCTCTCTGTTTACCCTATTGTGTTATTATTTAAGGTTAATTTAATTCTATTCATACAGGAATGTATTAATGCTCAGGTGTGATAGTATTTGGTTTTGATGTCATCCTCTCTGAGTTAACTCCATTGATGATGCGGTGCCGACGTGTCTACATAATTAGCCTACCTGAATGCCTTTTTAAGGTGATTGAAGCCCCCCATGGTGTGAAGGGGGGTGGAGACTGCATTGTCCTGTGATTACCTGTAACATCTTGTACTGTATAAATAAGCTGGAAAAAAACCATTAAAGTGTCATATATTTTGAAGCAAGTACGGAGCTGAGTCTCGTCTTATTCTCTGAAAGGATATGGATCGTGTATGCAAGATTGTCGCAGTGTGTCAGATAAGCTTGTCGTGGTTGGATGGAAGGTCGTAAGCGGTGGTGACCGTTACATTTGGTTGGCAGCGGTGGGATGATTCCATCACCAGAAGGACGGCTACAAGGGCACATGACAATGGAGGCGGTGTATGAACGGATGAAGCTCTCTTCCCTCATGGACTTACTGGAGAGCCGGGGCAGACCGGCCAGCAACCGTAAGGAAAGGGACATTATCGCAGAACTGGTCGAAATGGATAGAGCTAAAAAGGCCCGCCGTAACAGACAGGACACCCGAAGAAGCAAGTTTTGATCGGGCGGTTAACATAAGACTGACACATTATGATCCTAACCCTCCACCGGAGATCAGGGACCGAGTTATAGCGGCTCTGAATGCCACCTTGCTACAGCAAAGAAGCGCTGCAGCAGCTGAAGTCACAGCAGCACCAACTAAAGAGATAGGAGAGGTGCAGATACCAGTCTCCATGGAAGAGGAATTCCAAAGAAGGTTACAAGAGATGCGGATACAGCATAGAGGACCAGTATCAGAGGAGGTCCTGTTGGGATGGTCAGATGTGATTCGGTGCCAACTCTGGAAGGAAGCACTAGCTCTGGAGCAGCAACACCAAGGAAAGGTCCTGCCCTCCATCTATGCAAGGTACTGGCCGCAGTATGACATACAAATGCTGTTGTTGGGGAAACAACCGAAGCAGGAGTGGATAGCAGAGTTAAGCAGTCTGATCCGGGCAGAGATGCAGCTGGACGAGAGCTACAGAGCCCTCCGGTGGTATGTAGCCCAAGAGTGCCCGTGGTCAGCGGATGACAGCCCCACAGAAGGCTATGACTATGATGGCCTGGGATTGTTGTATTGGAGGATGTCCAGTGATCCCGACTTTGGGGATGATCGGGAGTGGCGCTTGGAGGACATAATGGAGCACAGAGAGGAAAAATTGAATATCTCGGGAGGCCACTGGTCACAGGAAGATTTAGAATTTCTGGCCATTCAAGAATGGGAGCTGGAGGTCGCCTACAGACAGCTGCTAGACTCGGCTCAGCAGCAGGGTGGGGCTCCCATTGCCTGGGACTATGAGGAAAGGTCAGATAACTGTGAAATCCTGGCTGATGAATCGGCAGTGGAAAATATGGAGATTTTTGTCCCTAAAGCCGAAGCGGATGGTGTGGAGTTCCAGAGAGCCGGCGCGGTTGGCCCCTCTGTCCAACAACAAGCTGAGGTGGTAAAGCTTTTACCCCCAGCTGAATCACTGGCAACAGAGCAGAGTGCCCCAGGCCTCTGCTCCTCACTAACAGAAGAGGGGGTCCCTGTGGTAGTGGATGGGACTGTGGTCTCCACTCACAGCAACCCAGCGGAAGAGCTGGCAACAGAACAGAGGGTCACGGACCTCTGCTCTCCACTAACGGAAGAGGGGGACCCTGTGGTAGTGGATGGGACTATGGTCTCCACTCACAGCAACCCAGCGGAAGAGCTGGCAACAGAACAGAGGGTCACGGACCTCTGCTCTCCACTAACGGAAGAGGGGGACCCTGTGGTAGTGGATGGGACTATGGTCTCCACTCACAGCAACCCAGCGGAGGAGCTGGCAACAGAACAGAGGGTCACGGACCTCTGCTCTCCACTAACGGAAGAGGGGGACCCTGTGGTAGTGGATGGGACTCTGGTCTCCACTCACAGCAACCCAGCGGAAGAGCTGGCAACAGAACAGAGGGTTACGGACCTCTGCTCTCCACTAACGGAAGAGGGGGACCCTGTGGTAGTGAATGGGACTGTGGTCTCCACTCACAGTAACCCAGCGGAAGAGCTGGCAACAGAGCAGAGTGTCAAAAGCCTCTGCTCCTCACTAACAGAAGAGGGGGTTCCAGGGGTAGTGGATGGGACTTCAGTCTCCACTGGCACAACCCCAGAAAATGGTGCAGGACTGGGACAGGAGGATGTCGGCTTTGCTTTGCAAGCACCGGGGGGTTTTCACCAAGCACCAGTGGATGGGACTTCAGTCTCCACTGGTATACCCCAGGAAGGGGGGGCAGTTGGCCCAGACCCCCAACAGCATGATGGACTGAGCCCAGCCGCCCTGCCTTCTCCCCAGCGGCAGGCGTGTTCTCTGAGAGGTTGACGGAGTGAGTAATGCTCAGTTTGGAGCCATTTATTTGGGGTACAGTATGGATACCAGCATTGGAGGACTGGAACTACTGACAGACTTCGGAGTCAACTCGTTTGGGGTTCCCACCTGTGTCCGTCTCCCACCGAAAGGGGAGAGATGTAACGGAATGAACCGTGACAGACTGAGATATTCCTATGTCTAGGGTCACCTTATGTCCACTAGGGCCATAGGGTGACAAAGAATCATAATTCATATATTACATGAGATGGGATATTAATAGTAATTCATATTGCAGGACTGGAATATTACAAAGTGGATGTCTTGAGATATCAAAAGCTGTTGGCTATTCAATCTGGGCACACATGCTTTTGAAAGATGTTAATTCAGGTCTACAAGACAAGTGACTCACAAGACATTGTATAAAGGCTATTGAAGTGTCTTGAGGTGTTGGCTATTCACTGTGAAAGACACATTCTGTTCAAAAGGTGTTAATTGCAAGAAAGACTCTTTCATTGTGTGAAGCTCTCTGTTTACCCTATTGTGTTATTATTTAAGGTTAATTTAATTCTATTCATACAGGAATGTATTAATGCTCAGGTGTGATAGTATTTGGTTTTGATGTCATCCTCTCTGAGTTAACTCTATGGATGATGCGGTGCCGACGTGTCTACATAATTAGCTTACCTGAATGCCTTTTAAGGTGATTGAAGCCCCCCATGGTGTGAAGGGGGGTGGAGACTGCATTGTCCTGTGATTACCTGTAACATCTTGTACTGTATAAATAAGCTGGAAAGAAACCATTAAAGTGTCATATCTTTTGAAGCAAGTACGGAGCTGAGTCTCGTCTTATTCTGGGAAAGGATATGGATCGTGTATGCAAGATTGTCGCAGTGTGTCAGATAAGCTTGTCGTGGTTGGATGGAAGGTCGTAAGCGGTGGTGACCGTTACAGGAATCATGGGCGAAGTCAGACATGTGTGGACTGTGGAGAGGAGGCCATAGGTAAACCAGAGCCACCAAGCTGGAGCCGACTGACTAAGCCCTGAATGGTGCACCTGAGAGGAGGTCAGTGACATTAATTAACCCTGGCACTGGTGTCATTAATGCAGCACAAAGAAGTTAATTTATACTTGACAATTACTAATGCATGAGTGACCAGTGGCAGTGCTCAGCATAGATCAAGTGATAGAGGAGTCAAACAAGATAATACATGGCAGGTAGTCATGCATGACAGCACCGACCCCTTCCATAAGACATGTGGAAAGAGCTTGACATGGGAATAAAGAGGACATGTCTTGACAGAGCTTTGGGCAAGACAGGGGGAATAAGGAGGACATTCTCATAAAAGGTCATAGGAAAATCCACAGGGAAGCAGGGGACTGGCTTCCAGGCTTCTAGGGTACTTTGTTTCAAGAAAAAAAGCCCCCCCCCCCCAAGAAAAATACAGGAGTAGCAGGAGAGAAAATGTTCCATTCTTGCAAAAGCCCTTTATAAGGGAGAAGTACCTTTTAGCAAAAGGGAAGGGTTCTGAGTGGGCAAGAATACCTGCGGAGATCTCCAGACAGGCACAGATAGTCACAACAGTGACGATAATTCGTGGGGGGGGGGGGCGAAGTTTGCCATCTTTGCCCTGGGCACCAAATGACCTTGTCCCAGAACTGACGGCACTAGAAAGGTTGAGAACCACTGCCATACACCATCCTCCACCCCGCCATTGACGTCATCCCTTCCACAAGCTCTCCTAGCCTTGTATTCAGATCGCTCTAATGTAGGGTAGTCTTCCCGGTCACGATTGCAGACAGCTAAACCCCGGATGCCTGCATACTTAGATGTGCCTCTTTTAATCATCAGCCATGTAAGTTGCTAAATGTTGTACCTCCATTAAATGTAGCCATATATCGCTACACTTAGAGGCGCCTCTGTTTTCTTTTATACTCTGTAGGGCCTGCTGAATTTTGCTAATCCCCTTGTGGATGGACATTTTATGGTTGCACAACCCATCACATTGCTATAATATTTTTATATGAATTATAAACTGAAGGACCTATGATTAAATAGTTGTGGAATAAATCATTTATGTTTCCATTATTTCTTATGGGAAAATTTGCTTTGATATACAAGTGCTTTGGATTACAAGCATGTTTCGGAAACAAATTATCCTCACAATCCAAGGTTTTACTGTAAAGCAATTTCTACAAATGCAAAAAGAGAGGCAAACACGTGAGATGGGAGCTGTCATCGGTGTATTTTCTATACATAACATGTTTGCGGTGTCTGCAGACTACAAATACCATAGCAGGCACAATTCATGCAGTACAAGCATAATGTAAAAAAATGTAACAAAAAACATAACCTTTTTTACCAAACATATTTTCCTGTCTTTCCTTGTAAAAGCCAGTTTTGCCTGAAAGGTGGAATTAAATTATCTGAAGCTGAATATTTGCGTTAATTAATTTGAAAGGCCACGTGAATTTGGCTGTTATATATAAATAAGGTAAAGAAAAGGAGGAAGCATAAGCACTTTCTCGTATTAACTGTGAACTTCCACGCTACTTGCTGTATATAAATCACTACTGCTAGGTCCCGGGAAGCAATTTATTGACTCTCCTGGAATAATCACTTTTTAATTGAAACTGATGACATTCACAGCTGATAAACTAAAGCAGACAACTGCAGGCCTGTTCTAGAACAGACATCTCATTACAGTGGCTGTGTAGATCATCATCATCACCAAGCACCAGTGAGATTCTCTGCATAATACAGTATGTGAAGGCGTTTATTGGGGCCATTTACCTAAAACAGATATTAAAGCAGAGTTCAACCCAAAAGTGGAACTCCGCTTCAAGCACTCCTCGCCCCCTGACATGCCGTTTTTTTTGGGGGGGGGGGGGCAGTGTTTACCTTATTTTTAGTGGGACTTCCTGCTTCCTATTTTGGGCCCCCTAGGTAGCCTCTCCCTGCCAGCGATCTTCTGGGATACAACGCAGGTCCCAAAAGATCAGCTGACCAATAGCAGACCAAAGCATGACTCAAGCATGTGCAGTGAAGCCGTAAGCTGTCACAGCCAGGTGCCCACAGTTGTTATGATGGCGCTGAGTAGAGGAGGGAGAGAGGAGCAAGCCTCTGGGCGGCCGCATCGCTGGACCATGGGGCAGGTAGGTGTTTGTTTATTAAAAGTCAGCAGCTATGCTTTTTGTAGCTGCTGACTTTTAATAAACTAAAAAACGGGTAGAACTCCGCTATAGGTGGATTTCATCGGCATAGTTCCTAACTGTCTCTCATTTGGAGGGACTTTCCCTCTCTTGAACCATATTCCTCTGTCCCTTGTGCAGCCTTAGTTGTCCCTCTGTTTGGTCTGATGTGTACATCTCTTTATAAAATGTATTATTTTGTTACCAAAAGTGTTAGGCTACACTAACCGTTTATCCATTCTCAACATTACTGCATTTGTTATATTGAAAAGCCACTATAAAGGGAAAATGGACATCAAAAAAGCACTTATGAAAAGTTTTAACTTTAACAATGATTGGTCTTTGATACACTGGTTTCTCAAAATTGTATTTTATTGTGTTGTACAGTCTTCAAGGCCACGATATAATAGGTCTAATGTTCTTGTCTTTAAACCTCTTTACACTGGGGCGTTTTTCAGGCGCTTTAGCGTTAAAAAACAACAACCTGTAAAGCGCATAAAAGAAGCTGCATCTGCAATCCCGATGTGAAAGCCCAAGTGCTTTCACGCTAAAGCACCTAAAAAAAATGCCCCAGTGTGAAACGGGTCTAAGATTCAATGCGGCCTTTGTGGGCTAAATGCCTGAGACTGGAATGTTGCACTTTGTATAGGTGCTGGGGGTGCACTTGAAAGTTCAGTTGCTGTAGATCTGAGGGGAAGCTCTGCAGATTTTATCATCCAATCATGTGCAAGCAAAAATTTATGTTTTTTTTTTTTTTTTTTTCCTTGCATGTCCCCCTTAGAAAGTGCACTTGTATTGCAAAGTGGATTTGCCTTTCTTAAATAACCCCCACTGTTTTGTAAAAAAACAAACAAAACACACTTATGAGGTCTAGCCAATCATTTTTTGAATATGACATCTTTGCAGTATCTGCAACCAGAGCTGTGGCCATTACCTTCATACTGGGGTTGATTTACTAAAACTAGAGAGTAAAAAATGTGGTGCAGCTGTGCATGGTAATCAGTTTGCAGGTTTTATTGTCAAAGCCTAAGTCCCCTTTCACACTTATACGACTTGTCCCACGATTTTGGACTGCAAAATCGTATGACAAGTCAATCTCCATTATTTTCAATGACTGCCATTCATACTGGCACGACTTTAAGTAGTGCCGACTTCAAAGTAGTCCCTGCACTACTTTGGTCCGATTTTGATGCCACTTACACAGGCATTCATTGAAATCGCGGCCGCAAATCGCACGACTTTGAAGTTGTACAAGTGTGAAAGAGACCTAATTGAACAAGCTGAAGTTAGAAGCTGATTGGTTATCGTGCACAGCTGCACCAGATTTTGCAATTTGAGTAAATCAACTCCACTGTGTGCTGACAGGTGTCCCTCTTTTATCAATTCAGAAACTTTAGAGGTGTGCATCTGAAATATTTGCCCAGGAGTTTATTATACCTCCATCCCATGTGGGGGGGATTTACTTAGGCTGGGTTCACACCTATGCAGTTTTGGTGCATTTTGCAGATTTGCACTACAGTCCATTTAACATGGTTTCCTATGGAACACATTCTGTAGTGCAAATCTGCAAAAATGCAAAAAGCAGTAAAAATGCATAGGTGTGAATCCAGCCTAAAACACAGAATCCGGTGTAGCTGTGCAAACTAGTAACCAATACATTTTTAACTTTATAACTTGTTTGAATAAGCTTTGACAATAAAACCTGGAATCTGGTTATTATGCACAGCTGCACCAGATTCTGTGTGCACCAGTTTTAGTAAATCTTCCCCTATATACACACACATACACACAGTAAATAAAGAACATTTTACACAGAAAATCATGGAAATTACAAATTTTAAAGAATAATCCTATCTCCCACTGCTTAGGTACAGACACCTGAACACTAGTGTTGCTCAAGAATATTCGCATTGAGAATATTCGTTACGAATATTGCATATTCGAGTATTTATTTTATTTTTAAAACAGATCACATCCTAGTGATCTCCATCGACGTCTAAAAGCATTGCTGGTATGATTAGAGACCCTGGGCCGAGTAGCTGAGGCGATCCTTTTATGTTGCCAAATATTCGCAATGCGAATATTCGTATTACGAATATTCGCGAATACTTTCTCTGCCCTTCTTTTGCATCAGAGCCAATCAGAGTTCTCCTACCACAGTTGTCAGAGGTTAGCAACCTCCATAGCAACCAATAGGAACCTGCCTGCAAGATAGGGTTGCCACCTTTTCCTCAAGCCAAACCCGAACACGCCACTACATATGGTGGGTGTGGCCATATTGAGGGAGGGGCCTCACGAGGCATGATTAAATTAAACAAAATAATTATTTTACCTATAAAATATGCTTACTTTGCTGTGCCACAAGTAAGAGTCTCACTGACATGAATAAACCTCAGCACAATCATTTAAAAAAAATAAAACTCTTCCATTACTACAGAGGTAAGTGCAGTGGAGATCAGGGGCATTAGTTCACCTTTTAATTTTCATTAAGTACAGAGGGTATTACAGTATGTGCAGGGAGGGAGTGCAGAATTTACAACAGTATATACAAGAGTGTGGCGCGTATGTTGGTATGTGTAGGAAAGGAGTGCAAAGTGTAAGACATTATGTACAGGAAATGAGTGCAGAGGGTAGGTATTACTTGCAGAAAAGAAGTGAAGAGGGTGTAACAGTGACCAGTATATGCAGTAGAGGAGTGTGGAGGGTATGATGGGAGCACTATGTACAGGAGAGGAGTGCGAGGGTATGATGGGGGCAGTATGAACAGGAGAGGAGTGTGGAGGGTATGACAGTGGGCACTATGTACAGGAGAGGAGTGTGGAGGGTATGATAGCGGGCGCTATGTACAGGAGAGGAGTGTGGAGGGTATGACAGTGGGCAGTATGTACAGGAGAGGAGTGTGGAGGGTATGATAGTGGGCACTATGTACAGGAGAGGAGTGTGGAGGGTATGACAGTGGGCAGTATGTACAGGAGGAGTGTGGGGGTATGACAGTGGGCAGTATGTACAGGAGAGGAGTGTGGAGGGTATGATAGTGGGCACTATGTACAGGAGAGGAGTGTGGAGGGTATGACAGTGGGCACTATGTACAGGAGAGGAGTGTGGAGGGTATGACAGTGGGCAGTATGTACAGGAGAGGAGTGTGGCGGGTATGATAGTGGGCACTATGTACAGGAGAGGAGTGTGGAGGGTATGACAGTGGGCAGTATGTACAGGAGAGGAGTGTGGAGGGTATGACAGTGGGCACTATGTACAGGAGAGGAGTGTGGAGGGTATGATGGGGGCAGTATGAACAGGAGTGGAGTGTGGAGGGTATGACAGTGGGCACTATGTACAGGAGAGGAGTGTGGAGGGTATGACAGTGGGCAGTATGTACAGGAGAGGAGTGTGGAGGGTATGACAGTGGGCACTATGTACAGGAGAGGAGTGTGGAGGGTATGATGGGGGCAGTATGAACAGGAGAGGAGTGTGGAGGGTATGACAGTGGGCACTATGTACAGGAGAGGAGTGTGGAGGGTATGACAGTGGGCACAATGTATAGGAGTGGAAGGATGTTTAGGGACTGCATAGTGGTTAAGCGGGTCATACATGAATTGAAATTACACCAATTATGCAGAGACCAGCCATAGTCGATCTATGTATGGGCTAGCTGGTTTTACACAAGTCAATCTATTAATCGACTTGAGTACAACCAGCCTGTTTTTCCAAAAACAATCAGTGCTGCCAGCTATAGTTGGCAACTCTGATGATTGTACTCACTGGCAGAACACAACAACACTACAGGAGTGATTCCCCCATCCACAGGTCAGCAGGTGAGAGGGTGTGTGGGGACAGGCTAGGGAGAGATACCAGTCAGTGGCTGGGTAGGCACTGGCTAGTATCAGAGCCAGATACACACAGGTTACATACGTCACGATCGTTAGAGCGAGAGCAATAATTCTAGCACTAGATCTCCTCTGTAGCTCTAAACATGTAACCTAAAAAAATTTAAAGCATCGCTTAGGATACCAAAAAAAATCGTGCTAACTTTAGTGTTTTTTTTTAATGAATGAAACAGTTTATTTCCAAAAAAAAAAACACGTTTGAAAAATTGCTGCGCAAATACAGTACCGTGCTAGAGCTGCACAATTAATCGTTAAAAAATTGTGATGTCGATTCCCCCCCTCCCCCCCTGACATCTCCAATGCAGAGTTTGCTGATTCTTTCATATAACAAGTGGAGAGACTTTCAGCTGTCAAAAGAAAATATCTGGGCAGTCTGCTAAGTTAGCAGGAAACATTGTAACTAACGCTTTCTTCTTATATCAAAGGGATAAACTTCTGTGTGTAAAGAAAATATCCGACTGTCTGCCAAGTTTGTAAACAACATGAAACATTGTAACCAACTTCCTTTTTAGATCAAACTTCTGTGTGTAAATGCAAGAAATGTAACCACTTAAAGTCCAACACTTGTTAAAAAGCAATATTTTTTGCTAGAAAATTACTTGGAACCACCAAACATATATATATTAGCAGAGACAAAAATGGGAATTGCTGCAATATTTTATGTCACGCTGCATTTGCCCACTTCATTGAATAATAAAAACCATAAAAACAAAACAGTAAAGTTAGTCCATTTTTTTTTTTTCATTTCAATGTGAAAGACGATGTTATGCCGTACGAATCGTGAGAGAATTGTGATCTATCTTCTAAGCAAAAAAATTGCAGTTGTCGTTTTAGCCAGAATCGTGCAGCTCTATGCCGTGCAACATAAAAAGTTGCAAAGACCACCATAGAGTAATTTTCTAGCAAAAAATTAATGATGATTTTTTTTTTCTCAGTCTGCTGCAGTGTGTCAGCTTGTATTTATAATGGCCGCTCTGTATGTAGCTTCTGACAGGCTGTGCAAGCAGGCCCGTATCTCCGGAACCATAAATGATAGCCATCCCATATTTTGACCAGTTGTGGGGTAGGTCTTCAACTGACTACCCCCCAAATGTGGGGTTTCTGTGACCTCTGGTCATCGAGCTACAACCCCCGCTCCATCAGCCCCTCTGTTAATCCGGCCCTGTATGGAGGGGGGGGCAGGACTGTATGTATGGCTGTGGATGGTATATGGAGGGGGGGGCAGGACTGTATGTATGGCTGTGGATGGTATATGCAGGGGGGGCAGGCCTGTATGTATGGCTGTGGATGGTATGGAGGGGGGGCAGAACTGTATATACGGCTGTGGATGGTAATGGTATATGCAGGGGGGGGGGCAGAACTGTATGTTTAGTGTATGGTGGGGGTAGTGTATGGTCCGCCCATCCACCCACCTCCATGTGTATTCTGTAGCCAGTCAGAGAAGAGCTGAGCACTCTGTGTCCCATGTGTCCTCTTCCACTCTGCAGCACACAATGCAGACGGAGGCGCGCCGGAGGGAGGGAGGGGGAGGGGCTAGCACAGTGAGAAGTTGCACACATGTTTACAGCCCGGCCGGGTGGCTAACAGAGAGCACTGCTGCGGGCGGCACACCTTCTACTAACACTCAGGCAAGCTGGTGGAGCCGGGGATGTGCAGCTCTGTTGCGGCCGGGCCAGGATGTGCCCGGGTCTCAGGAGGCTTCAAAACCGGGCACATGTGTCCAAACCCGGACTGTCCGGGTCAAAACCGGACAGGTGCAACCCTACTGCAAGACCATTATATAAGATCACTCCCAGCAGTATTTCAGTGCAGATTCACAAGGTGGCTAGAGAGAGTGGAGTGTTTCTGTGCGTGTTTCCTGTGTATTGCAATCTTAGAGCTTAGCATTGTGTTTCCTATAGTGCTTTCAGTTCTGAGTTTCCTGCTTCTAAAACCAAATGCTTTTTTCAAAGCAAAAGACCCAACAGCTTTTCTAAAAGCTCAGATTTGTGTTGTTTTGTCCAGGTTAGTGTAGCTTAGTGTTAGATAGATTTCTGTGTAGTTAGTGTAAGTGTACATTTCTTTAAGGTAGCTTAGTTTAGTGTGTGTTTAGCCTCTGTGTTTTGTGTATTAAAAAAAAAAAAAAAAAGTTTATATAAGTTTGTGTAAGTAGAGTTAGTGTTTAGTGCATATTAGTTTAGTAATCCAGGAAATGATCTCCGTTTTCGCGTGTTGTTCGCGCGCATGCGCGGACGAGAATTTTGCAATCAATTTCGCCTTCGCATTAGCGAAATTTTGCAAAACTTTTTTTTTGATAAAATATCACGAATATTCGATATTAACGAATATTTCACGAATATTCTTCTATATATTCGTGAAATATCGTGAAATCGAATATGGCGTATTCCGCTCAAAACTACTGAACACCAGCTAACTCTTTACAGTGCTGGAATCAAAAAACAAAACCCTTTGAATGTTAAAAGTTCAAAGTGAACCTCCACCCTAAAATTACCCTGACTTCTTGCCCCCACACACACACTTACAGCTGGACATTGGCATTAATGCCTTTTTCCCCCCTTTTTTAGCTGGCACCTGTAGCGCTACCCCAGTCAGGAGCCGCTGATTATATTGGTATCGGCGGAGTAAGTTACCTCTGTGTGGTGTCTAATGGCCCATACACACGATCTGAATATCGGCCGATGGATAGTACGACTTTTTTCGCTTAATAATCGCAAGTAAAATAAAATAGGTTATTAAACTCACGAAAATTCTCGTACGACAGAAAAAAAAGATCGGTAGTGATGTCACGTGTTGTAATGTATTTGTATTGTATTGTCGGACGACGGCTGTACTGATTAAACGAAAATCGTACGATCTGACATCGTACGAGGAAAATTTTTGCGCATGTCCGATCGAAAAATATCGGATGAACGGTCGTGATCGGCTCTGGAAAGTAGTGTACACATGATCCGAAAATCGTACGATCCATCATCGGACGATCGTTTTCGTCCGATATTCGGATCGTGTGTATGGGCCATAAGGGTGAATGTAGTGAGCAAAGCAGTAACGAATGTCCAACCTGTATCTGAAGTTTTCTGAATGCTTTATTTTCCTGATCCAACACGACCAACACATCAACTTGAGGTAGATAGGAAAAGGTTGATGAAAGTAGAGTAACTTTGCCAGGGCCGATCCTAGGGTCACAGGCGCCTGGGTGCAGAAATATTTCTGGCGCCCCCACAAAGGGGTGTGGTCATCTTAACAACTCCTCCCCTTTACAAATGTTTCTGTGGCAATGACTCAAACATAGAGATGCTCCTCTAAGAAGTATTTGTTGCCTTGGGATCCTCCCATGATCTTTTAACAATAAAGAAAATACTGGAAGAGCGTACACTAATGAGACCTGGAGGGGAACCTCTCTGATACTGTTAGAAAGTGCCCCAAAACATAGTACAGGAGATGGTCAGAGACTGTAGACATGATACAAGAGATGGTCAGAGACTGCAATCATAGTACAGGAGATGGTCAGAGAGTGTAGACATATTAAAGGAGACAGTCAGTGACTGGAGATATAATACAAGAGATGGTCAGAGACTGCAATCATAGTACAGGAGATGGTCAGAGACTGCAGACATGATACAAGAGATGGTCAGAGACTGCAATCATAGTACAGGAGCTGGTCAGAGAGTGTAGACCTATTACAGGAGACAGTCGGTGACTGGAGATATAATACAGGAGATGGTCAGAGACTGCAGACATACTACAGGAGACGGTCAGGGACTGCAGTCATACTACAAGAGATGGTCAGAGACTGCAGACATACTACAGGAGACGGTCAGGGACTGGAGAAATAATACAGGAGATAGTCAGAGACTGCAGATATAATACAGGAGATGGTCAGAGACTGCAGTTCCTATTGACATAAGTAGATAATGGCCGATCGGCTCTCACCTGACCAACAACACCAGTTCCTCTGATCAGGAGTCAGCTCAATCTGAATTGCTCATGGATACTCCACTGGGTAGAGCCCAGATCTGTATTCTGGCAATGACTCCAATCCTTTCTCCGCCAGGGATGGCACTAGGCTGTGTGGCTTGCCCTCTGGTGGCGCACGGCAGCGGGGTTCTTTCTCTGATGGTGTTCTCTCAGCACTGTCCTCTGGAGTCCTGGGTGCACTTCCCTAAAAGCTTTCCTGGGGTCCTGGCTCTCTCTCTCTCCACCATTCAGCTGAAGCCGTGTGGGCTGCAGTTTCTTTTTTACAGTGGGGCTGCCAGTCCTCGAACTACAAGTCCCACAATCCTCTTCTCTGCTCCTTTTTCTATTCTATTTCTTCCCTGGCAAGCATCGCTAGTACAGCATTGCACGTGAAGAGAAGGAGGAGAGAGAGTGGGAGGAGGAATGAAGAGCCCGCAGCTGCAGTGGCGTCACTAGGGTTGTTGTCACCAGTTAAGGTAAAACATGGTGTTGCCCCCCTTCCTCCACCTATAGTCGCCCCTACAGACCCCCTCCACTAAGTATAGACCCCCTCCGTCAGTGCAGACTCCTAACTAAGTATAAACCCCCTCCCTCAGTACAGACCCCCCAGGACAAACCACCCCCCATGAGTACAGACACCCCCAGGACAAACCCCCCATTAGTACAGATACCCCCAGGACAAACCCCCCATTAGTACAGACCCCCCAGGACAACCCCCCATTAGTACAGACCCCCCCAGGACAACCCCCCTTTAGTACAGATCCACCCAGGACAACTCCCCATTAGTACAGCCCCCCCCAGGACAAACCCCCCATTAGTACATACTCCCCTAGGACAACCCCCCATTAGTACAGACTCCCCCAGGACAACCCCCCATTAGTACAGACCCACCCAGGACAAACCCCCCATTAGTACATACTCCCCCAGGATAACCCCCCATTAGTACATACTCCCCTAGGACAACCCCCCATTAGTACAGGCCCCCCCAGGACAACCCCCCATTAGTACAGACCCCCCCAGGACAAACCCCCCATTAGTACATACTCCCCTAGGACAACCCCCCATTAGTACAGACTCCCCCAGGACAACCCCCCATTAGTACAGACCCACCCAGGACAACCCCCCATTAGTACAGACCCACCCAAGACAACCCCCCATTAGTACAGACCCCCCCCAGGACAAACCCCCCATTAGTACATACTCCCCTAGGACAACCCCCCATTAGTACAGACTCCCCCAGGACAAACACCCCATTAGTACAGACCCACCCAGGACAACCCCCCATTAGTACAGACCCCCCAGGACAAACCCGCCATTAGTACATACTCCCCTAGGACAACCCCCCATTAGTACAGACTCCCCCAGGACAACCCCCCATTAGTACAGACCCACCCAGGACAACCCCCCATTAGTACAGACCCCCCCCCAGGACAAACCCCCCATTAGTACAGACCCCCCAGGACAAACCCCCCATTAGTACATACTCCCCTAGGACAACCCCCCATTAGTACAGACTCCCCCAGGACAACCCCCCATTAGTACAGACCCACCCAGGACAACCCCCCATTAGTACAGACCCCCCCCAGGACAAACCCCCCATTAATACATACTCCCCTAGGACAACCCCCCATTAGTACAGACTCCCCCAGGACAACCCCCCATTAGTACAGACCCACCCAGGACATGGCAGGCTGAGGCAGAGGCGCTCAATTTTAGCTGAATCAGGCGGCAGCTCCGCTCGGCGCTCGCTCCCACACGCTGTCTGAAGATGGCTGTGGCAGAGGTCACGGTGGGTGGAGCCGAGCGGCCGTGTGACGTCACGTCGTCACATCCCGCTCGGGTCTCGGATTGCTTCGGCGGCTCCGCGGCTCGGGAATAACAAAAAAAAAAACACCTCCTCGGCGGCTCGGATTAAAAAAAAAAAGAACCTCCTCGGCGGCTCGCTCGGCGCCTCGCGCATGACAGCGCTGGGTGCGGGGCACCCACTGCACCCCGGGTAGGATCGGCCCTGAACTTTGCACAGTCAGGCTTGGATAGAGAAAGCAGTCCTGCCTTCTGTAATTGAATCAATCACATCGCCACTCCAGCCGGAGTGGGTGCAGTGCACCTGGACAGGCCTCTCACACAGACCTGGCAGCCAGAGTGTCACTGAGAATGCTGAGAAGGGCCTTGCCCAATTCCAACTTTAAATGGTCTATGTTTAATTATTGGGGGGGCAAGGTTGGTTATGGTGTTAATTAAGTGGGAGTAAGTTAAGCCTAAGCGTCTCAGCAGTCAAGTAACACCCTTTAAATGAATCCCCTTCACTACATATACTGTATAGAGAGAGCGAGAGATATTCTAATAACTGCATGGTGCCTTTTTTCCACATGCAGTAATTACATTTTCCCTAGATTTACATGCGGACCAAGTTGACCTGCAAAAGTGCTAGGGGTTGGATAAACGATAAAATTGGTAAGAGCAGATAAACAGGCCTTTCATACGGGGCAGATCCTATTCTGATCAGCTCACAGATCCCCCGATCACACATATGGGTGGACAGAGTAAATGGACGCCGGTGTTCGTTTATATCTGACTACCCTCTGATCCGTTCTCTACCCAAATAGAAGAGGACAGAGTCCCCTTAGATTTATTTTTTGTGGACCTGATCAGACTTGGTGGTAGGCGTCTACACCGGCCTGTCCATAGGGATGAATGGACCTTTCTGATTAGATCTGCCTGAAAAACTACTGAAAAGTACCATTGTAAGTAACATGGCATTTTATAGTGTGTTCCAACTCTTATCGCTGTCATAATAGACACTCTCGGCACTCTGTCTTTTGCTGAAATCTGCAGCTATAAGCAAAATTCCAACTTCCGAGTATGAGGCATCTTTGCACCCTTCCTCTCTCTGCTTCCACAACACAGCACTTAAGAATAAGCCCTGGTTCACACTGGTGCGTTTTGACATGCGATTTGGCATGTCAAATCGCATGTCAAAACGACGGATTTTGCCGCAAATTGCCGGCAATGGCACTGTCCTAATCGGCGCGACGCTGCATCTGCGGCGCTGCACCGATTTCAAAAAGTAGTCTCTGCACTACTTTTTGCGATTTCAGCCCGCGATTTACATTGACATCTGTGCAGAAACCTGCACAGATGTCTCTTAAATCGCGGCTGAAATCGGGACTGCCAGCGGGAGTGAAATCGTGTGAGTTCAGCTGAACTCGCACGGCTTCACTCCCGCAGCCCAGTGTGAACCTGGGCTCAGGCCTGGAGCAAAAAGGAAGCCAAGGTTGAAGTCTAGCATGTCCTGGGTATTTTTAGAGATGCTGGATCACATTCAGGGGGATGGGGAAGGTACATACATCATCGGAGACAATAGAGAGTATGGTTCCCAAGAGTGGGATCCTAGATGCTGGTAGGAAGAAGGTTCCTGGTTGCAGTTTATATGGAAATGACTCTGTGAGGGATGAATTTCCCATCCTTTCCTGCATTCAGGGCCGGATTCCAGACAAAGCCAACAAGGCCGGGCCTCAGGGCGGTGACGTGTCATATTCGGCTCCCTCATCACAGACTGCTCCGGAAGTGCTGCGGTGGCCAACTGCGCATGCGCGATGCTTTCCAAACGCATCTGCGATGCGTTCCAAAGCATTTACGACACTGCACACCAGCGAAGCCCTCATTCAGAGCGACGTGGACTTAGAGGTAAGTGGCTCCGCTCGCTCGGCCTCCTGGCTCTTTTTTTAACATCCTCCAATCCACGGGGATGTTAAGGAAAGAGCCTGGATGCCGAACGAGGTTTCGCTGGTGTGCACTGCCGTAAATGCATTGGAACGCATCACAGCTGCGTTTGGAGCGCATCGCACATGCGCAGTTGGCCGCCCAGCACTTCCGGAGCAGTCTGTGATGGGGAGCGGAATATGACGATACACCGGCAGTGGGTGCAGGGGCGGCACTGTGGCTGAGAGGAGAGGACACTTTCACCACTTTCACTTTCATTTGGTTTTGGGAGTTCCCCCCTGTCATGTCAATGCAATTTTCAGCAGCAGCACCCCCCCCCCCCCCCTGCTTCTCAGTGTCCTGCCGAAAAAAGTCCCCCGGCGGATAATTTCCCCCCTGTACTGCGGGGGCGGCATTTAAGGACCCGGCCTTGGGGCGGCAAAGGGAGTAAATCCGGGCCTGCCTGCATTTAGAGCTTATCTAAATCCAAAAATTTAAATATAATTTACCTGACTGTATACTGTATGTAGTTACTGTATTCGATTTTTTAATAGGATTTTTTTTTTCTTTTCTTTTTTATTCTAGGCTGACAACACTCCCTTACCGTACTATATCTTTGGAGGAGCAGTACTGTCACCTTGCTGCTTTCCTGACCTGAACTAAAAACACCCCCCTCAGGTGTTCCTCCTCACCTATAATATATATAGGTAGGAACCTTTTACAGGTAAATAAAATACTGTATGTAAAATGTACATATAATCTTGTGGTAAGATTGTTGTTGAAATGAATAGTTGGATGACAAGGTGTTTTTAACCACTTGCTTACTGGGCACATATACCCCCTTCCTGACCAAGTGAAATTACATAATATAATATTTTTTACTTGTTGCTATAATAAATAGCCCAATTTAAAAAAAAAATTCTCAGTCTAGGCCGATACGTATTCTTCTATATATTTTTGGTAAAAGAGGGGGCAGTCAAAAGACGGCGTCCCAGAGAAGTACAGCCACCCTGTGGCCGTACATAGTCGTATGGCCTTTGGGAAGTGGTTAAAGTGCATCTGTGCTTTGTAAAAATGCATTCTTAGCTTGCATCCCGACCTTGTAATTAAAACATGTCCAGTAATCTCAACCAACAGAAAGAAAGCAATAACACAGTACCATATTCAATGCTTATAACGAACGCCACCACAAAGAGCACACAATACATAATGGCTTGTGTGTATAATCTAAATATGTGTATAGATGTATCCAAGGAACTCACAATAAATTGGCTTAGAAAGAAATCAAACTGGTTTTTAGTGGTTGGACCGGTTTTCTATCCAGGATTCTGAAATCAGAACATGCCTTAAAGCAGAACATTACACCCAAACCTGATAATGCTTTTACTGTCTGCTTATGTTCTTTTATTTTAGCCACAAAGTAGGGATTAGCCGCTGTCTTAACAGGTGACATCTGGTACTCTCAGTTGCACCTGTGTATCTTCTAACTCATTCATGACATCATGGATATTCTGGAAGTCAAACTTCACACTTTAGGGATGATGTCATGACCCATCCCAGCAGCAACCCCAGTTCCTGTGATACCTTGCACCTGGATTACAGGTTGCAGAAGCAACTGCTAAGGCTGGCATTGACCACACTAGCGTGAAATTACTTTTGATGTAAGCAGTGGCCAGATCTTAATAACCAGGATGAGAAGCGTGGGACTGTATCCAACATGGTGCTGTTATAACACAGTTAATTTAAGTTTAGGCACTTGCAATGCTGATTTACAAGTATATATGCAATAGAAAAATTGTATACAGAGGGGAAAATAATTATTTGATCATCTGCAGATTTTGTAAGCTTGCCAATTACAAAGAAATTAATGGCCAGATTCAGAAAGACTTACGCCAGCGTATCTCGAGATACGCCGCGTAAGTGTAAATATGCGCTGTCGTATCTATGCGCCGTACCCACAGAACTAGATACGCCTGAAAATGGGCTTTCTCCGACCGACCTAACTTTCCTACCCCGGCGTATCGTAGGCGCATATTTACGCTGGACGCATCTGGCGCTCCCATTGATTTTCTATTCAAATATGCAAATGAGGGAGATACGGCGATTCACGCATGTACGTGCGGCCGGTGCAGGCTACGCGCGGTGTGCGTAAGTCGTACGTCCGGCGTAAAGTTATTCCATCAAAAAGCTGGTTTATCTTTGCACCTGACGTGCACAGGTCAGCTGGAGAGCAGCTACAGCAGCACTGTTACGGACGAGCTGAGCAAGCTGAGCAACCCCACTTGCAGGACAACACATCTGTCTGACAAAAATGCCAGGGGCAGCTGTGGTCCGAGCACTACTAATGGGTCCACTGACACAGAGGAGGAGGGCACGTGAAAGGATATACCGCACGCGCATGAGCCTCTTTGGCATGACTGAATCGGAAGTGTATTGCATCTTCAGATTCAGCCCTGATGCCATCCTGGAAATAACCACAGCCCTAAAAGATGACATCACCAGCAAGACACACCGCTCACAAGCAGTGCAGCCACTGGTCAAGGTACTGGCAACACTGGATCTTTTCAGCGTACAAGTGGTGTCGTGGCTGGAATGTCACAATCCACCATGAGCAGATGTGTGCACCAGGTTGTCCCCGCAATCCTCAGACGCATGTCCCACCACATCATCGGACCCACCAATGAGCATCTGCGGCAGAAGGCAATGCAGGATTTCTACAGAATTGACGGATTCCCACGCACCATCAGGACCATTGATTGCACACATGTGGCACTACAGCCCCCCCGTGCCACAGAGCACATATACCGCAACCAGAAGCATTGGCATTCCATCAACGTACAGGTGATAGCCGATGCCCAATGCCTCATATGGCATGTCCGTGCCAAACACCCCGGGTCCAGCCACGACAGCTACATATACCGTCAAAGCAACATCCCAACGGAATTCGAACAGAACGTGTACAGGGACAGCTGGTTGGTTGGTGAGTGACATGGGAGTCAGGCATGAATGTCCGACCCCATGATGCAGACATCACGAGGAGCACATGCACGGCTAACATCCTCCTGTCTTTTTCCTTCCAGGTGATTCGGCATATGCACTTGGGCCCCATTTCATCACTCCATTCCGGAATCCCCAAACCAGAGGAGAGAGAAGATACAATGAAGCACACATACGTACCCGTGCATTGGTGGAGCGCACATTCGGCCTCCTGAAGTCCTGTTTCCGATGCCTGGATAAGTCTGGGGGGGGGCCCTGTTGTATTCCCCAAACTTTGTGTGTCAGATCATCGGTGCATGTTGCATGCTGCACAACTACGCCATGAGAAAAGGGCCTGCAGATTGACATATGTGATGACCTGACTCCCGAACTACACAGTGCCCCCCTGCCCGAGGCTACCCCGTCTGCTGAGGGAAGAGCAGTCAGGAGGGTCCTCGTGGTAGGCATCTTTGAACGTTAAAAACACACATTCATCACGGCACACGGACAATGCACGCATGCACACCACTGTGGTCCCTAGATCACACACACCACATCACATTGGATTAGCACAAGTCCGGCATGCAGGACTTGGGAGCAGCAACGCTGCGCCAAGGCCCCAATGGTGTCGTTGTCCATTCATACCACATTCACACGGGCGTTGGGATAACTTCTCCCCAATGACCGAGGGTGACACTCCTTACTGGCAGGAGTGTTACCCCCACATTCACACACCATTCACACTGTAGTCTGCACTACTGACCGTGTGCAGTATAAATAAAAAAAAAAAAAGGCTCATGACCTGAGCATAAAACAAATCAAAAACTCATATCCTGAGCAGAAACAGTAAGAAAACAAAAATATTATGAAGAAAAAAAAAGGCACTCATTTGGCCTGACGGGGGCTGCGTCTGGTGCCACCTCTCTGGTTTCTCAGCTGCCTATAAGGAGCCTCGGGTGGGGGGGTGGGGCATCTGGAGGTGGCTCATCCCCGGATAGGCCACTCCTGGCTGGTGATGGCTGCCTGCCCTCCAAGGCCACGGCAATGCAGCTGAGGAAGTGGTTGGTCTGGGCCTGCATCCTCAGCTGGCGGTTTAGATTGTGGCGCTGGTTGCGCTGCCTCTGCCTCCCCTCATCCCGGATGGCAGCCGTGTTGGCCTGGACCGCCCCAGTAAGGGTGTGAACCTCTGCCTGCAGCTCCCCCAGGCTGGTGACCACTGCAGCACAGTTGCAGCTGACATCCTGCACTGCATCAGCCATCTGTGCAACGGAGGCCAGGCTGTCAGCCACCCGGTGCAGGTTTCCGGCTATTTCCCCCATATGCCGGGTTTGCTGGGCCCTGGTCCCTTGCCATTTCATCATGGACGGCATCAGAAACACCCCTGGTCTTCCGTGTCGCCTTCCTGGGGGCAGAGGATGATTGGACCCGGATGTAAGGTGTCGCCCTTGAGGGGCTTACCCTGCTGGTGGCAGAGCCAGAGGGGCTTCCCCTGATGGGGGAGGACGTGTGAGAGGGCCCGGCCAAAAAGGAGGAATCCTCCAAATAAAGGCAACCATGATCTAAGGTCACAGTCTCCTCCTCAAGCACCTCCAGAGGAGAGGTGTGGCCACACCCCTCCACCGCTGAATCTTGGCTTCCTAGGGGGTCAGGATCAGGATGATTTTTAGGGGTGCATGGTGCATTTAGTAGAAGTAAAGCAGGGCTCAAGCCCTGAGTTCCTGCACATTTTTCATAGCAGGAACTCAGTTCCCTTTGCAGGACTAGAGCAGTCGAGAGCAGCCAAGCCGCCCAAGCCAATCCTTCACTAAGCGGCGATGCCCAGCTCGAATCCCTGTCAGCGGCAGGCAAACCTTAGTAATCAATTAGGTTACTGGCCGCTTCCTGTATATGTATTCATCAGGTAGTGTGTGGGAAAAAGCTTGCTTCTTTCTAAATCCTGCGATAACTCGCAGCAGACCTCCGCAATGTCTCCTGAGAGCAATGACAAAAGCTCCCAGGAGACATTGCGGCATCGAGGAACTGAAGGAACTTGAGTGGAATTAATGTACCCGGACAGGCCACTCTCACTGACCTGGCAGCCGGAGTATCACTCAAACCTTTGTAGGATAAAGTCTCTGCCACAGACCCTCCTTCGTGAACTTGAGGAAAAGTCTTTGCCACAGACCCTCCTTGGTGAACGTCAGGGAGACACCTCTGCCACAGGCCCTCTCTGATTGTAATTACGGAGGTAATCCTCCTTAGGTGAATTACGCCTGGATCTCCTTCAACTTGTTGCCCAGCTACCGACTGACAGGTGATCAATTCTTCAGCATGCCTCCCAACTTTTTAATATGGGAATGAGTGACACCTTGTTGAGGGGGGGGGGGTTCCGCAGATCTGAGTTGTTGAGCGGGGGGGTTCCGTGGATCGGAGTTGTTGAGTGGGGAGGGGTCCGCGGATCAGAGTTTTTGAGCGGGGGGGGTTTTGCGGATCAAAGTTGTTGAGCGGGGGGGAATCACGGAATTTACCGCGGATCGCAGTAATCGCGGGGGGGGCCGCGGAATCGCGGGTCATTCGCACAAAATCCGGGACGGTTGGGAGGTATGCCTTCAGTGTCTGGCTACCTTGATGCCCAGTAATTTGTTTCCGGCCCTTTTGGATCGCCAGCCTCTCAATGGTGCTCCTCAGACAGACTCCCCACCGAACAGCAATACCAACATGGCCCTGAAACCAGGAACACTGTGTGGCACACACGCCCTGGCCAGGTAGGCCATAAAGCCAGGGCGCCTTGATGTGGCCACCGTAAAGGTGGGTGCCACACTGGACGAAGGCACACTGAACGATGGAGAACCCAGAACCAATGGCGTCTGCCCCATAAATACCCTCCCCCAAACTGCTGCCACCTACTGCACAGGGTTGGGAAAGACACCCCAGCACAACAGAATGAACCCACTGCACTGCCAAGCTGAGACAGAGACCCTGTTTTTGCACATAACAATTTGAATCAGAGTTTAACTACACTCTGATCTCCCTCTAAATTTAAACAGCACCGGTACTTAACCACTTCAATACCGGGCTTTTATACCACCTCCATACCGGGCCTATTCTGACACTTCTCTCCTACATGTAATGATCATCATTCTTTTGCTAGAAAATTACGCAGTACCCCCAAACATTATATATGTTTTTTTAGCAGACACCCTAGGGAATAAAACGACGGTCATTGCAACGTTTTATCTTGCACGGTATTTACGCAATCATTTTTCAAACACCTTTTTTTTGTAAAAAAAATTGTTTTATGAATTAAAAAAATAACAAAACTGTAAAGTTAGCCCAATTTTTTTGTATTATGTGATAGATTATGTTACACCGAGTAAATAGATACCCAACATGTCACACTTTAATTATGCGCATACTCATGGAATGGCGCCAAACTTCGGTACTTAAAAATCTCCATAGGCAACGCTTCATTTTTTTTTTACAGGTTACCAGTTTAGATTTACAGAGATCTAGTGCTAGATTCGTTGCTGGTACTCTAACGCACGCGGCGATACCTCACTTATGTGGTTTAAACGGCGTTTACATATGTCGGCGGGACTTACGTGTGCGTTCGCTTCTGCACGTGAGCTATCGGGGACAGGGGCGTTTTAATTTTTTTGTTATCTTTTATTTAATTTTTTGACTTATTTTTTATTTTTTTTTACACTTATTTTCATTTTTTTTTCCACTTTTATTCCTATTACAAGGAATGTAAACATCCCTTGTAATAGGAAATGTGTGTGACAGGTCCTCTTTAAGGAGAGATGCGGGGTCAATAAGACCTCACATCTCTCCTCCAGGCTGGAAACCATGAGATCGGTGAAAAAAAATTCACCGATCTCATGAATGGTTGCTTACAGCCGCAATCGCGGCTTTGTTTACTTACGGGGACCCAGGCGTGACGTCATCACATCGCGCCCAGGTCCTCCGAAGGTCATAGAGATGACTGGTGACCATCTGGTCACCAGTCATCTCTATGCTTCCTACCAATGCCGGACGATTCGTTCTCCGGGCCCCCGAAGGCACGGGAGAGCCCGGAGAAGCACCGGATGGCGGCGGGAGGAGGGGGGTGTCCCCTCCTGCGGCCTGTAAGAACGATCAAGCGGCGGAACCGCCGCTATGATCGTTCTTATGTCGTGCAGAATCGCCGGCTGAAGAAGAAGACATCTGGATGATGCCTCTGGCTGCAGGCATCATTCAGATATTCACCTGCAAAGCCCAGGCCGTCAATTGACGGCCACTTAGGATGGGAGATCCCATCTCTGGCCGTCAATTGTCAATGGGCGGGTATTGAAGTGGTTAAAGTGGAGTTCCACCCATTTTTATATGTTTGTGCTGCATGCCCTAATCTCATAGTGTTCAGAATGGACAATTTTTATTTATTTTGTTGCTTGTAAATTACCTTTATTTTGTAGTTCTTCATTACTTCCTCCTCCTTATTAGCCTAGGCCCTAGGCTATTAAGTCACAAGGCTATTTGCAAGGGTTTCTGGGATAGGCATCATGTTTCCTTGCAAACCTGACTGAAACCTATTACATTGCTTGTGCAGCACTGAGCATGTGCGAGATATGCAAAGCTGAAATCCAGGAAGTCATACAGTCTGGCTACAAGATGGCCACGGTCTATTTCAGATTTCAGATCTAAATGCTGTAACAACCTAACAAAACGGACCTTAGTTTACAGACTAACTTTACTAGAATACATTAAGCTTGTGTATTACAGGGGTATTTATATTTAAAAAGTGAAATTGTGGGTGGAACTCCTCTTTAAAGTAACCAGGCACTACACATGTATAAATGGTATCTCTATCAGAATAAGAGTGACATCAAGTCCCAAACAATCTTGCTACTGCTCTCTATGTAGTCTGGGCAATTTGTGTATCTAAATGTTTTAATTTTTTTGCACATGTGCTCTTTATATATTTGCATTTATTCACTTAGTGCATTATTCAGGCACTTTATTCATGTTTTTTGATTTTACGCTAGATCACTTTATTTTCAATTGCTGGTCTGGGCTCCAAGCTGCTATCTTTTCCCTCGTAAACCAGAAAACTATGGGCCAGATCCACAGACACCAGCCGCCCACGCAGCATGTCCCATATACGCTACGCCGCTGTAACTTACGGCGGCATAGCGTAAATGGGCCGGCGTTCGCGGCTGTAATTCAAATTTACTAGGGGGGGGGGGGGGCGTGTTGTATTATAATTATGAATGACCCGATGCAAACAACGCTTTTTTACACTGTGCATGTGCTGGCCATGGACGTACCCTAGTGCGCATGCGTGAAATCACGTGAAATCACGTCGCAAATAGTCAATGAAAACGACGTGTACGTAATATACGCAATTCCCTATTCGCGAACGGGTTACGCAAACGACGTGAACGACGGAAAAATCTACGCTGGCCCGACGTCTATACTTAACATTGGCTGCGCCACCATATAGCAGGGGTAACATTACGGCATACATACGCTTACGCAAACAACGTAAACACACTGCGCCGGGCGTACGTACGTTCGGGGATCGCCGTATCTACCTCATTTGCATATATTATGCGGACGCGCCCCTAGCGTTCAGCGTAAATATGCATCTAAGATACGACGGTGTAAAAAACTTACGCCAGTCGTATCTTAGCGTAAGGCCGGCGTATCTTGTTTTCTGGATAGAAAACAAAGACACGCCGGCAGAAATTCGAATTACGCCGGTGTATCTGTAGATACACCGGCGTAATTCTCTGTGGATCTGGCCCAATATGTATAGTCTGTTGCCCTGTCACAGAGATTATACATATTGACCCCATTTCTGGCACACCTGCTGGGGAGATATTGTTTAAAAACAAGATGGCCAGAAAATGTAATCTTGATCGAAGATAAGTATAGATAGATAAGTGGTTTACGAGGGACCGAATTTTATGGAGATGATCATGTTCAGGGTCACCTTGAGGATGACAGAGTTCAATGTCATTGAAATGCATAAACCGCAATATCTGCTCGTACCTAGCCCTGACCATGGCAGCAGAGAACACGGGCATATGGTGCATTGGGTCCATGGACCAATATGACTGCAACTCAGGAACCATTATAGGTTTCCAGCCAAATTGTCTGGCAAAGGGGTGAGTTTGGGTTTTGGGTGATTAATTGACCAGCATATAAATTGCTTTGGTCCACAATAGATCCGTACAGATCTTCTGTGATAAACAGCTCAAAAAAGTTCCAGGGCGTTAAATTTTCTGCTTCCACCTGAATTCCGGATTGGCCAGTGAATGGGGGAAGAACAGGCACTGCAGAATCTGTGGGCTGCCAATCGGGACTTGCAAGCACGGTAGGAAGGGCACTATGGGCTCTATGGGCCTGTGTTTGAACTCTTAGTGGCTGTGGGGAACTACTTGTGCTAGCCACCACACCAGCTTGAACTGCACTTATGGGACTTGCCACGTCAGCAAGTGATAATGCAGTGCTGGTTTGTCTATGACCAGGGTGTACTAGGCGGCTGGTGCTTGCCAGTTCACCAAAAGGTTGAGAGGCACTAGTACTAAAACTCTGTTACATACGAGTATCACGCAGTTGTTGCACCTCAGCAACAGAAGAATGGGGTCGGGTATGCCTGACCTTAGCAGGGACCCAGTCTCCATTGTCAGAGCTATCTGTCGGGGTGCCCCGCTCGCTACAGGTTCAAATACTGAGCCAGAATCTGACAGTGAGGACCCTTCTCTCATCTGTAATGTTTAGCATCCTGTAGGCCTTTTCACTAGTGTACCTTTCGTTTAACATTTTGGCTAATAAATGTATAGGTAACTAGTGCGACTCACAGGTAAAAGAGCACCTGGTTGTCAGAGGATTGTTTGTACCACTGCAAAAAAAGTGAACTGTGCTAGCAGGGATAAGGCCTGTGTCAGGGACCTACCTGTGGGCTCCGACGAGCCCCTGTTGCTCGCACTCGTGCCCCGATCGCTCGCGTCTGCGCGCAGCACGCGCGTGCATCTATTGCGTCTGCGCCGCGGGAGCGCGCGCGTGCACGGCGGGAGCGCCGCATGCGCGTTAGGCCCAATTGGCCCATCTACCCTTTAAAAGCTCAGCAGCAGCAATGACACCTCGCTGTCTGATCTGCAGCTTAGTGTTCACAAACCCGTTGAAACCTGATACCTATTGAACCTGATACCTGCTTGAACCCGATATCTGTTGAACCCGTTTCTGACCCGGCTCCGTCTGACTACCCGAATACCTCTACCGACCCCTGGCTTGATCTGACTCCGCTCTGCTCTCCTGCCCATCGTTACCAGACCTGTGCCTGAACTTTGACAACGCTACCTCCGCTAAGAGTGACTTCCAGGTTATCCGCTCACCTGACCTTGCTGGCCGTATACCTGCTCCTGTCTTGCACCTAACCTGGCTTGTCTCACCAGCTTCCGCTATCCGGTTCCGGTGGCCCTCCAGTGACGCTGTCTCCTACACCGCCTGTCCGCAAGATCTCCATTCCGGCCGGTCTGCTGTCATCACCAGGCACTCTTACCTCGCCGCGCTCCCGAGCTTGCTGTCCCCATTCCAGCAGCCCCTGAACCCGGGCGGTAAGAGGGGCTCCTTCCTGCATACTAGGCTCTATCCACGAGGTACGTAACAGCCTGACTCTGCTAACCCTGCAGTTTTGTGTGATGTGTTTTGTAAGTGACAGTGATCTATTGATACTGCAATTGGGTGGGCTGGGCAGAGGGGCTAAACGCAGGTGCTGGCAGGTGTCTGGGCTGATCCTACTAATGCTGCATTTTTGGAAACACTACACTACTGGGGACGCTAGTATAGATCAAAGATATTTACCCGTCTAGACACTATTCTAGTAAGGGAGGTGTATGGTGTGTGTTAGTGCTACTGGCAATCAAATTGTTAAAATCTGACACTGTCTGGGATTGTCGCTAACTAATGCTAACACCTTAATTAACGTTGACACTAATTGACACTAATTAGTAGGGATGAGCTTTGAGTTCGAGTAGAACTCATGTTCGACTCGAACATTGCCTGTTCGTCTAACAGCAAACTATTTGGGGTGTTCCCGGCAAGTTCGTGTGAACTTTAGAACCCTGTAAAGTCTATGGGACTCAAACGTTTGAAATCCAAAGTGCTAATTTTAAAGGCCAATATGCAAGTTATTGTAATAAAAAGTGTTTGGGGGCCTGGATCCTGCCCCAGGGGACATGTATCAATGCAAAAAAGTTTTTAAAAACTGCAGTTTTTTTGGCAGCAGTGATTTTAATAATTCCTTTAAGTGAAACAATAAAAGTGAAATATCCCTTCAAATTTTGTACCTAGGGGGGGTGTATAGTATGCCTGTAAAGTAGCACTTGTTTCCCATGCTTAGAACTGTCCCTACACAAAGTGTCATTTCTGAAGGAAAAAAAAGTAATTTAAAATCACTCACGGCTATAATGAATTGTCGGCTCACGGCAATACAGAGAAAAGTCATTCATAAAAAAATGTGTGGGGGTCCACGGCATTTTTTTTTTTTAAATTTGCCGCAGGGTTCCCCTTAATATAAATACCAGACCCTAAGGTGATTGATTTTAAATGACTTTTTTCCTTCTGAAATTACATTTTGTGCAGGGACAGTTCTAGGCACAGGAAACAAGCGCTACTTTACAGGCATACTATACACCCCCCTAGGTACGAAATTTAAAGGAATATTTCAATTTTATTGTTTCACTTTAAGCATTATTAAAATCACTGCTCCTGAAAAAACGGCCGTTTTTTAAAACTTTTTTTTGCATTAATACATGTCCCCTGGGGTAGGACCCGGGTCCCCAAACACTTTTTAGGACAATAACTTGCATATTAGCCTATACAATTAGTACTTTAGATTTCAAACGTTCGAGTCCCATAGACTTTAACAGGGTTCTAAAGTTCACAAACTTTTGGTCTGTTCGCAGGTTCTGGTGCGAACCGAACCCAGGGGTGTTCGGCTCATCCCTACTAATTAGCTACCGGTAACTAGCACCACATGTGCCCTGTACACACGACCGGAATTTCCTCCGATGGGAATAAATCCCATGGAATTTTCCATCAGAATTCCGTTCAAGCTGTCTTGCATACACACTGTCAGACCAACCTCCGACCGTCCAAAACGCGGTGACATAGAACACTACGATGAGCCGAGAAAAATTAAGTTCAATGCTTCGATTTGATTCTGAGCATGCATGTTTTTTTCTCTGTTGGAGTTCCACACAGACGATCAGAATTTCCGATTAAAACATGTTCTATTTTTAAACTCAGATGGAAAAAAGGCCCATGGGGCCCACACAGGGTCGGAATATCAGATGAAAAATCGGAAATTCCGATTGTGTGTACAAGGCATTATACAGTGATCAGAAAAAAAATCTGTACACTATACTAATGCCACTATGACAGGGATTGAAAGGGTTAACTGGGGCTTGATCAAGGGGTTAAAGAGGAAGTAAAGCCTCAATTTTTTTTTTTTTTACAAACCCTGCAAGAGAAAGTAATAATGAACTAGTATGCATAGCATGATTGACTTACCTGAGATCGAAGCCCCTGAAGTTCTCCTCGGTCTCCTTCGCCGCTGCCGCCATGTCTCCTACGATCTTCTTCCTTGTATCGGCATTAACCCCCCAGTAACCCATTCACAAAAACGTCACGCTCAGTGCGCCTGTGCCTGAATCACGTACCTCACCACCCTGCAGCAGTATATGTACGTGGAGCGGTCCAGAACTGGTTAAAGTACATGCACACTGCTGCCCCAGGTTGAGACACATTATGGTCACATGGCTGTCCTGTTCCTTAATGTATTGATAACCAGGTGTACAGTGGGCATCACAGGCTGTAGCGCACACATAAGTAGGCCCATGGGACCCTGCAAGGCAGTGCAGCCACTGTAAAAAAGGAAAACTGATTAGATAGAATCTTCAAAAAAGGAAATAAAGTGAAAACATAGTAGATTCTGTAGTATACTGATCTATTTAACATTTTATATTGAATGTTTCATAACACTTTATGATACAGTAATTATACATCAATGCCAATTTACACTACTACTGTAGGTGCAAGAATGTATACACCCGGACTAGTCGTTTATATTTTCCTATAAATCCTTATACACCAAATTGTTACCAGGAAAAAAATAGAAAATGTATTTTGTACAAAACATTTCAATCTCTAATTAAAAAAGCAAACCAATACAACACTAATTTTTTTCAAATTAAAAATCATTTATCCAGAGAAGCATTTAGTAAACAGCATGCACTCCAAAATGTTTAAAAGGTTTACTCTTCCACGCCTGTAAAATAATTGCTGTGAAATAGAAACTATCTATTCCTGAACTCATCGAGCATATTAATTCAGTGATACCTCACTATAAGCCTACCTAAGCTTACTTCACAAACTTCATTAAAATTTGAAGCTTAAATCTAAAAGACCAGTACAGCGAAACACCAAGCAAACTGATTACTACATACGGTAAAACCCTGGTTTGAGAGTATTTTGCAAGACAAGCAACATGTTTTAATAAATTTTGCCTTGATATAAGAGTAGCATCATAGGCGTGCGCACAGGGTGTGCCAGGTGTGCCTAATCACCCTGTGCAGCACAGATTCCCCCTGCTGCCTAGGTTCCCCCCCCCTCCTTCCCCCTGCAGCGCTGCCGGCTTCCCTACTTTCCTCTCCCTCTGGCTGTTGCTGCAGGGATGTTTTAGGTTGAGTGGGTGAAGGGGCCGGTAAATATGTAACCCCCCTCCTTCCCCCTGCAGCGCTGCCGGCTTCCCTACTTTCCTCTCCCTCTGGCTGTTGCTGCAGGGATGTTTTAGGTTGAGTGGGTGAAGGGGCCGGTAAATATGTAACTTATCGACCCCTTCCCCTTCATCGCGAGTGATCGGTAGTATGTTTTTGAGCTTTGGGGTGAACACCATAATCAGGCCCGGACTAGGACAAAAAATAGGCCCGGGCATTTAAGACTGAGCAGCCCATTTTTCGCAGGGGTGTCTGGTGTCGATGTCCTCCACACTGTAATGTGATATAATGGGGACAGCACTGTAATGATTACAGTGCCCCTTTTACAGGTAGGCCCCTTTTTTATACAGTGCCCCTGCAATTACTCCCCTTTTTCTCTGTAATCACAGTGCCCCCCTTTTACTCTCTGCTCACTGTGCACTTTTCCAGCTCCTCCTGCCCCCTTACATCAGAGCCTGCAAAGACCCCCCTTACATCAGAGTCCTCATAGACCCCCCTTACATCAGAGCCACCTTACACCAGAGTCCGCACAGAGCCACCTTACACCAGAGTCCGCACAGAGCCACCTTACACCAGAGTCCGCACAGAGCCACCTTACACCAGAGTCCGCACAGAGCCACCTTATAGTCTGCTGAATTTCCACTTACTGTAAGGTGGAGCTCTGTAAACTCTAATGTAAACTCTAATATAATGTAACTCTAATGCGAATCACATGCGATATCGCACAGCGCACCAGTGTGAATCGTGCCTTAAGGGGGATCTCATGTAAAGTGGTGTTCTGAGAACCCCCGATTTAGGCCAGGTTCACACTAGTGTGCTATGCGATACCGCATGTGATTTGCACTGCAGTTCAAATCACATGCAATGTCTGTGCATTGTGATTTCAGCCATACAGATAATATGGCTGAAATTGCACCACATTCGGACCAAACACACACAGGACACTTTTTTGGTCCGCACCAGAATCGGATTGCATGGGTGTTCACACCTATTTTTTTTTTTTGTTCAATAAAGTTTTATTGGAAAAAGATATGTATAAGAACATACAGGATAATAGGACAAAAGTAAAACAGAGAATGACATATAATAACAATAGCAAGACCAATAGTAATACCAATAAGAAAAACAGGAAGTAGAATAACACTGCCAATAATATTATTGGTAATCAAGCAGCAAGATAACAGCAAAATAACAGCAAAGGCACGGGGATACATCTGTGGGGAGGACAATCACAAGCAGCAATAGGAGTAACAGGACAAAAGAAAATCTGCTTTTGAATCCTCCCATATCGTATAACAATAGCCAAAGCTGCGCAACATACGTCGACATGTAAGTAAAATAAACTACAAGTCACCATCATAAGCAATAAAGAAAAGAGAAATAATATTAGAAAGTAAAAGTAGAGAGGGGATAAAAGAAAAGAAGAGGGAGAGAACAAGTAGGAGGTGAGAGGGGGGGGGAGGGGAGGTCCTCTGCCGGTTGTTGCCATCTCAAACCAAGGTAGCACTTGAGGTACCACTCCATATCGAACAAACAATAAGGCACACCTATTTACACTGATTGTGACATGATGTCAGCATATGTCGATGTATATTTAAAGGCGAACCAATCGGACCATATTTTCTGAGACAAGTCGGATTTGTTTTTAAGAGAATATGTGAGGTCCTCCATACGGTAAATTTGGTCAACTGCATCCAACCATTGACGCAGAGTGGGGACAACCGCTTGCTTCCAAAATCTGGGGATAAGGGACTTAGCAGCATTCAGTAAATGTGGAGTTAGCGATTTTTTATATGATCCAATTGGTTAGGCTGTGCAATGTAGTAAAATAACCCAGGGATCATTTGGGGTTTCAAAACCTTGTATTTCCTTCATCCAGTGTAAGATGGTCACCCAAAACGGGCGAATAAGCGGACAGAACCACCATACATGAGCATGTGAGGCAATTTCTCCACAACCCCGCCAACATAGTGGGGGCGTCGAGGGAAAAACCTTATGGAGCACTACTGGCGTATAGTGCCACCTTGTCAACAGCTTATAGTTAACTTCTGCGAATCTAGACGAGATAGAGGATGTATGTGTAAGGAGCAAAATAGTGTCCCTCTGAGACGGTGAGAGGTCTTTATGAAGATCCTTCTCCCACTTGAGCAGAAACACAGGAGTCCCAGGCTCTGACAAGGAGAGTAAGGCCTTATAAAAGTAGGATAAAGGCCTCTCCACCAATCTATCCTCAGCAAATGCAGACTCCACTGGTGTAAGGGTTGTGCCATCTCGAAGCGGCCGTGGCAGAGAGCCAACAAAAGCCGTCAATTTACGGTATTTCCAGGATACCATAGGCGTAACTACGGAAGCCCCTATAATATCACAAAGAGGCATAATACCCGATGAGGAAGCAACATGATGAAGCAGTGTGGCGGGCCCCAAAGACCAGTGTGCATTACCAGGGGGGAAATAATCATGACCTGCCAGTGGCATCAATGGAGAATTACACGGCCACCCATAAGACCTGCATATTGAGTCCCATATCATCAATGTAGAGTGCGTCAAAGGGGATGTTGTGGCAGCAAGAGATCTAAACCTCCGAGGGATCCACATTTGAACATAGGGGTCTGTACCACACAGATCAATTTCTAATGACACCCACAATTTAGATTCCCTGTGGTATCTCCAGTCCGCGATCCTGGTTAGGATCACAGCCCGGAAATATTGTTGAATATCCGGTAAAGCCAAACCCCCCTCCCTCTTAGGCCGAACCAATACTGCCCTCGCTATTCTGGGTCGCCTCCTGTTCCAAACATATCTACAGAATAAGGACCTGAGTAGCGTGAAGTACCCCACCGGAATCCTATATGGGATCATTTGAAAGAAGAACAATAATCGGGGCAAAATATTCATTTTTAACACATTAATCTTCCCCAACCAGGAGTGCGCCAATTGTGACCACCTATGCAAATCGGATCTAATCGTGTTTAATAGAGGTATGAAGTTTGTGCGGAATAAAGAGGCGGGATTAGCGGTAAGAGAGATACCTAAGTACTTAATCGAATGGGTTTGCCAGCTAAAGGGGAAGGAGGCTTTCAAATGGGGCACAACGCGAGGGGGAACCGTCAGGTTCAATATTTCCGATTTGGACAAATTGATTTTGAAATTGGAAACAGCACTAAAGGAGTCGAACGCGGCCATGAGATTCGGAAGAGTAACAGTAGGGTGTTGCACATAAAACAAGATGTCATCGGCGTATGCCTCGTATTTGTGTTCGGTAGAACCTACCACTATTCCCCGGATATTCGAGTTGTGTCTAATTGAAGACAAAAAAGGTTCGAGTGAGAGTGCGAATAAAATGGGTGAAAGGGGACAACCCTGACAGGTACCATTGTAGAGCGTAAAGGATTCACTCAGCGTTCCATTTATGCGCAATTGGGCAGTAGGGGACTTATACAAGGCAGAGATACGAGTGAGGAGGTCAGGGCCTACACCTAGATGGGCGAGCGTAGCTAGCAGGAACTCCCAGTCCACCCTATCAAACGCCTTTTCTGCATCCGTGGAGAGTAAAAGGGCGGGCTGGGAGGTCCGTCGCGCATGAGCTATTAAAGATAAGGTGCGGATAGAATTATCACGGGCCTCCCTGCCGGGGATAAATCCTGTTTGGTCCCTAGAGACCCATCGGGGGAGCAGCGGGAGAAGACGGTTAGCGATAACCTTAGCATAAAGCTTAGCATCTTAAATTTAATAAAGAAATGTGGCGCTAACTACCGCAGTTACTAGGGTCCTTATCAGGCTTAGGGAGGACAGTAATGTGAGCATGGAGCGTTTCAGGTCGAAGAGATCCGCCGCCCGAGACCGCGTTGGCGCACTCAGTCAAATGTGGAAGCAAAAGGTCGGCAAAGGCTCTGTAATACACTAATGTAAAGCCATCGGGGGCCAGATGCCTTGCCTTTAGCCATAGCCTTCAGTGCTACCCGCATCTCGGCGACGGAGAAATCGCCCTCTAGAGCCGCCAACGTGTCAGTAGGGAGCTCCGGCAGACCAGCCTGAGCCAAATAATCCTGAATGAGCTGTGTCCTATCTCCCCTATCCTCCCCGGCCGTGCGAACACGGTACAGCGACTGGTAAAATGCTCGAAATTCTTTGGCTACGGCCGAAGTTTCGTAGACCAAAGAGTCAGTGGGGGTTTTAATTTTGGCTATAAATGCAGCAGATTTCTTTTGCTGCAATGAGCGAGCCAACAGCCGGCCAGGCTTGTTGCCCCACTCATACAGGCCCTGGGCTATCACACGAAAGCGTTGTTTCTGTTCCAAGTGAAAGAGGTCCCTCAACTCCTCCCTCTTCTGAACCAGGACTTGAAGAACTGACTGTGACAGTCCAGCTTTATGCCGGTGCTCCAGACTTTCAATCTCTCCAAGTAGCTTCATTTGCTGATGGGTACGCTCCTTCTTTTTTCTGGAGCCCAGCTCCATAAATTTTCCCCTGATGAAGGCCTTGTGGGCCTCCCAGAGCGTTCCCGATGGCACCTCTGGGTCCGCATTCTCCACGAAATATTGAGCCAAGGCGTCTCCCACCTCCTTCTTGTCAACCTCCTCTATGAGCAGGTTATCATTAAGCTTCCAGTTAACACTTTTGATCGGCACTGAGGGGACTTTCAACGAGAGGGAGATCGGAGCATGGTCCGAAATGGGGGAGACCTCGATACCCGAACTACTGGGAAGTGACAGGTGATGGTGGTCTATAAGGAAATAATTAATCCTCGAGTAAGAGGTATGCAGATGGGAAAAATGCGTATAATCTTTCACTCGTGGGTGCATAATCCTCCACACATCCATCAATTGGGTCTCATGTAGACGTTTACGTAGGAACGCCAAACGCCTCCATGAAATACAAGAAGACCCCAATGAGGTGTCCAACGACGGCTCTAGTGGAACGTTAAAGTCCCCCGCCAGGAGAATGCAACCATGAGCGAAATCAGACAGCTTCCTAAGGGTATTGGAGATAAAAGATACCTGACCACGATTAGGAGCATAAATGGTCGCAATTGTGCAAGGCATACAGCCCAAACTACCTCTCAAGAACAGGAAGCGACCCATACAATCACTCAGCATGTCTTCTAACACAAAAGGGGAACCCCTGCGGAACCCAATGGCGACCTCCTTAGCTTTAGGAACATCGGAAAGACTATAATACCACTGAGGATATTGCGGGGAGAAGAGTTTCACTGAGGTGGTATGAGTGAGGTGGGTCTCCTGAAGGAGAACAATGTCCCCCTTCAGGCGAGCCAGTTCCCTGTATACTTGGTGCCTCTTACCTGGGGTGTGTAGTCCCCGTACATTAAATGAAAGCAGGTTCACCGTAGCCAGTAGAGTTGGTAAGGAAGTTTCGTACTGCAGACCACCGGCAGAGGAAGGCGTTGTAGCGGATCATGGGGAAGGGTAGGAAAGGAAGGGACAAGAGGGGAATAAAAAGACAAAAAATTAAATAACGAAAAACACATAACACTGATCAAAGGGGCGGGAAGAGGAGGAGCAGTCCATCTGAGTGGAGAGCAGAACTGTCCCTGTCGGCCTGGACTCGGCTGAGCTGTGTGTGAGAGAGACACATAGCTCAACCCATGCGTCAGAGAAGAGACAGGCATCGCCGCCGCATAGCAGTCGGAGTAGGTGAGCGGCAGCCGCAGGCCTGTGTTAACCCTGTCCAGGCCGCGGACGCCGCTTACCTCCCGCTGTGCGGCCTGGAAATCAACAGGCCACGGAGCAGGAGGCCCCGGCCCATGCCATAGCAGCCCACTGGGCATATGCCCGGTCTGCCCTATGGCCAGTCCGGGCCTGACCATAATGAAATAGGCTGCGCACACCTATGAGTAGCATCATGTCACAACTGAGTATAAAAAAAAAAAGAGAGGAGCCTCTAAGTGTAGCAATATGGTTACATTTAATAAAGGTACAACATTTAGCAACTTATTGCTACATTTAGAGGTGCCTCTCTTCTCTTTTATACACTCTAAAAAATAATGCCTTGACTCAACTAAAAAAATTAACGCAACCGTTTGCATCAAGCTTTTTAAGTTATGACAATGTCAGGTAAAATCAAGTGGAAGCAACAACCTACATTGTGTTGAGGTAATTAGCTTTTCTGCTAGATATAAATGCATTTTTATTTACCACCTACTTAATTACTGGCATTATAAACACATATTTTTAAGTTGAGTACTCAACAATATTAAGTTGCTCCAATTCGTTTTTCCAGTTTCTACAATAATTTTTTCAATGTACTTAATTGCTACAATTATGAGCACACTTTTTTTAGCTTAATAAACAGCTAATATCAAGTTGGTCCAAAGTTATTTTCTGTATTAGTGTTTAGCTTTGTTTTTATACTATAACTTTCAAAAATAAATTCATTCAACAACACAATTGTTAAACAATTAACTTTTTATTTTATTTTAACATAAATATTAAAGTTAACATAAATAGAAAAATGTTTCAAACATAAAGATTTGTACCATGTATCAGGCCTAATATATCTAAAACCACAGTGCCAAATATAAACTTGGGACCGTCTCACAACGGAAATTGCAGAGTTGCGCTGTATGTTCACATGCAGTTCTGTGTGGTGCGATATCAGCCTATTCATTTTGGATGGGCTGAAATTGCACTGCACTTAAAGTAGTGTATCTGCAATTGGAAACTCATTGCAAACGGATCAAATTATACTTCTGTACTATGAGATCCAGTGCGAGCAAACACACTGCATTTGTGATCTGCATTTGGGGTGTCATTAGCTTAATATTGACACCCACTGCAGAACACAGCTGCAGTGCATTCTGAACATGGTGTGGCAAATGCAATTGGAATGTGGGTTTTCTGCAATGCATTCTGGTGTGAACTGGCCTCAAAAGTACATTTTTTTTATCATGTATTCTGTTGTATCAGTATACAAACAATAAAATGATATTATCAACAAAAATGTCCATAAAAAGGCAACAAGACAAGTCATAATAAAGCAATATTTGGATTTTACAAAGCAGGATGGAAAAATAATACCATTATACATATCAAAGGGAAATGTACAGAGCCCAACATCTTATACATACATGCAAGACTACGTTGTCACTGAGGGCGCTATGCTGGCAGTTTTAACCCTTTTCTGCCTGCTAGTGGTTGTTAAAAGCACCCCGCTAGCAGCCGAATAGCACCACCAAAACTACGGCAAAAAATTTAAATAGCGGCGCTTTACTGCCGACACCGCCTCAGTGTGCAAGCAGCCTTGGGGCAAGTATGAAGAGAGAAGAGGGAGCTGATAAGGGGGAAGAGCATCAAACAAAAAAAATAAAAACAGACAAATAGGAATACCACAATAGTGGCCATAGGTTGGAGGGGAGAGAGAAAAACAGTCCCTCCGACTCCAAGGAAAGGCGACAATAATCAGATTATGGGGTTAATTTACTAAAGGCAAATCAACTTTGCACGTCAAGTGCAATTGCTCTAGAACTGAGGGAAAGTTCTGAAATGAGGTTAAGCTCTGCTTATTATCCAATCATGTGCAAGTGAAAAAAACACATTTGTGCTTGTACTGTACATGATTGGATGATAAAATAAGCAGAGATCCCCTTGTTTCTGAGCTTCCCCTCAGATCTACAGCGACTGCACTTCTAAGTTGAAAAAAAAAATTGACTGTAAAAAACAATTTCCAATACAAAATGCCATCAGAGAACAATGACAATGTTGTGGGATGCATAGGTTCTTCAGAAAATACTATTCTTCAGACTCATTACTTTAGAACAGGCTTTTAGTCCATCAAGTTCAAGAAACAGTTTCTGAAAAACGTCAAACGTGTATTTCAGTCTCTTGGGATAGCAAAGATTCAGAGCATATATTATGCCCATCAGCATAGCACAGCATCTTGGGATGTTACATCTCTCCAGGATTTTGGTTCCCTCAACCAGAATGGTTGCTGTCCTGTAGTCATATCCTGAGGTGAGCTGGTTACCAATGATAGCAATTTTCATAATTTGCATGTCTAGTTCTGCTTCCAACGTTTCCAAGTCCTTGTAAAAGAAATTAAAACAAAGGTTAGCTTGTTAAAGATAATACATTGCATAATAACTGCTGACTTTTTAGACTGTCACTCTAAATGACAAGTCATTCGAAATGAAACACAGATTTTGTTTTAGTAAAAGTTTGGTGAGAGACGTTTTTCAGTCTTTGTGCTTTTCAGCCTGTTACAGCGTGATGAATGTGCTATCTCCATTACAAACGGTAGTTTTACCAGAACGAGTGCTCCCGTCTCATAACTTGCTTCGGAGCACACGTGTTTTGTTCCCGTCATTAAAGCCTACACACGATCATTTTTCACAGCGTGAAAAACAACGTGAAAAGCGATGCGAAAATTTAGAGCATGTTCATGTTTAATGCCCATTATTCACGTCGTAAAAAAAATGCTCTAGAGCCTACACAAGATCGTTTTTAACCACTTGACACCCGCCCCCTGTCAAATGACGGTGGGCGGGATACTCTATTGTTCTGACAGGACGTCATATGGCGTCCTGTTATTTAAAGCCATATGGGGCGCGCACCCGTCACGTTACTGGGAACACAATTGCGCGTTCCCAGTGGCCGCGATGGCCGCCGGGCACCCACGATTGTCAAGTAACTGAGCAGGACCGTGGATCTGTGTGTGTAATGATGGGGTGTAAACACAGAAATCCACATCCTGTCAGAGAGAGGAGACCGATGCTGTGTCCCTTGTACATAGGGACACAGATCGGTCACCTCCCCCAGTCACTCCCCTCCCCCTACAGTTAGAACACTCACTAGGCTACACATTTAACCCCTTTCCCGCCCCCTAGTGGTTAACCCCTTCCCTGCCAGTCACATTTATACAGTAAACAATGCACATTTATATCACTAATGTCTCTATAAATGTGAATGGTCACAAAAATGTGTCAAAAGTGTCCGATGTGTCCGCTATAATGTCACAGTCCCGGAAAAAAAAATCGCAGATCGCCACCATTCCTAGTAAAAACAAATCATAATTATGCCCCCTATTTTGTAGGCAATATACATTTTGCACAAACCAGTCACTATACGGTTATTGCGATTTTTTTTTTTTTACCAAAAATATGTAGAAGAATACGTATCGGCCTAAACTGAGATACATTTTTTTTTTAAATGGGATATTTATTATAGCAAAAATTAAAAAATATTGTGTTTTTTTTTTTCAAAATTGTCGGTTTTTTTCTGTTTATAGCCCAAAAAATAAAAACCGCACAGGTGATCAAATACCACCAAAAGAAAGCTCTATTTGTGGGGAAAAGGACATCAATTTTGTTTGGAAACCACATCGTACGACCGTGCAATTGTCAGTTAAAGCGACGCAGTGCCGGAAGCTAAAATTTTGTCTGGGTAGGAAGGGGGTTTATGTGCACAGTAGGCAAGTGGTTAATGCCATTTTTCATGTCGTGTGTACGCGGAATTAGTTTTGAAGTTTTCCCATGATTATCAGGCAAATAAAAAAATATGAAACAACACAGTCACTTGCAGTGCTAAGGGGTCTTCTGAGGTGAAGGGTAATAGGGACAAAGCTATCCCAAGACTGAGTGGATTCTGGCCTCCTCAGATAGGGTGATCCGATGAAAACAATGAAAAATACATAAATGGAAGGCACGCACACCTAGTGCATTACCAACGACAATTGAATTCATAAAAATCCATAAAAAGTGGGTACTCACAAAGCACAAATCTCAATTGAGCCATATAAAAAACACACACAGTGTGGACATGTGCAGGAACACAACACAGGGTATAGCTGATATGTTTCAGGGGCACACCCCTTTTCCTAGCTAGGCTAAGGCAGGGGTTGTGCCCCTGAAATGCATCAGCACATGTCTACACACTGTTTTTTATGGCTCAATTGAGATTTGTGCTTTGTGAGTACCCACTTTTTATGGATTTTAGGAATTAAATTGTCATTGGTAAGGCACTAGGTGTGCGTGCCTTCCATGTTTGTCTTTTTCGTAACTAAAAAATAATAATTTAATGTAATCAATCATTTTCAGCTTAAGTTCAATAATTGAATATTTGAATAGATACGGAGAATACAGAGTGGTTCTTATATACTGCATGTTTCATTTTTTTCTCAATATGTTTTGTTTACTTACGCTAAACTCTTTGAAAAGGTCTTCCTCCCTCTCTCCAAGGTACACGCTAAGGCAGCGGATGGCTACTTCTCTGCGCGTTTCAATTGTATTGTGCTAATGAAGAAAAATGGTGTAAAAAGAATCAGGGCAAAGTCCCTTAAAGTAATTGCATAGAGTAGCCCCAATCCTCCCCCTCTTCTGGGGTCCCCAGGTGGAGCTACCGGCTCCTCCCCCTTCCGAATGCCCCCATAGTAAAACCACTAGCTATGGGGGAACTCATGTGGGCTTGCTCCCAATCTGGGCTCTGTGCGTCTACTGAGACACAACTTGGCCCTGTCCCCAGTCTCTTCTCACTGTGACTTTGACTGACAGCATTGGCAGCCACTGGTCCCCGCTTCTGTCATGGAGCCAGTGAAGAGAGAGATAGAGAGAAGCTATGCTGCTCTTAAGCACAGTGCTGGATCAACATTGGGCTAACGTAAGTATTTGGGGGGCTGGAGAGGGGATATCATGCATACAAGTTTCTTTTGTACCTAAAAGCGGAGTTCCACCAAAAAATGGAACTTCCGCTTTTCGGAACCCTCCCCCCTCCGGTGTCACATTTGGCACCTTTCAGTGGGGTGCAGATACCTGTTCAATACAGATATTTGCTCCCACTTCCGGGCATAGATAGCCACATTATCTGCGGGAATCTACGCCATGTCTAGCACCTCCTCTACTCCCCACTGTCTTCTGGGAGACACACATCCCAGAAGACAGTAGTGACTATTCAGATGACACATCGCAACTCGTGCATGCGCAGTAGGGAACCAGGAAGTGAAGCCGCAATGCTTCACTTCCCAATTCCCTTACCAAAGATGGCAGCGGCAGCACCCGAGAGCCGAGGGACAGATCAGCTTCGGGTGCTGACATCGCAGGTGCCCTGGATAGGTATGTGTAATTATTTTAAAAGTCAGCAGCTGCAGTATTTGTAGCTGCTGACTTTAATTATTATTTTTTTTTAAATTGGTGGACCTCCACTTTAATACAGACAATGCAGAAAAGTGAAAAAACCTTCTGCCTTTAAACCACTTTAATCAATATAATCTGAATGGGTGAAAACCAACAACCTTCAAGTAGTAAAGACTATGAAAAAAGGTTTCCTCTGCAAGGCAATATTAAAATGTGCTAGTATGTACTGAATACCAGCACATTATGAAAGACTTACCTTAAAACTAAGCCGTCCAGCGACGTGCTGTCAATGCTACAAATGCTTCCATCTTCACCCGGTCCTCTTTCCTGGTACGTAAACCCCAGCCGTCTGACTGGCCAAGCCGCCATGATATAACTCCCATGCACGTTTAGGAGATATTCATTTTACCTATAGGTAGGCTTTATTATAAGCTTACTTGTAGGTAAAAATAAACAATGAGCATTTACTATTACTTTCATTAAAGAGATAAATCTAAACAATTGTCATACCAGAAGAAGCATGTCTTTGATCTGCTTGATTCTCATTTCAGCCGCTCCTCCTCGTGATGATACTATGTTCGGCAGTTATGGGGTGCAATAGTCAAGTTTTGCCATAAAGGTGGACTCAAGGCTTGTGGCCATGATTCTCTTGAATTTTTCATTTATCTGTTGGATACAAAAGTAGAATAATTAAATGTTCGGGATCATTAACTTTACACCACTAATTCTTATCACAGCACAAGAGCTAAGGAGAAACAGCCCTTAAAGTGTTACATTATTAAAATAACAAATAATTAAATAATTATTATTAAAATAACAAACATGTCAGACTTACCTGCTCTGTGCAGAGGTATTGCTCAACGTGGCACTGGTCCTCCTCTTCTGGGGTCCCCACAGCGATCTTGGCTCTGTCTCCTTTTCTGCAGGACTACCATAGCCAGCCTCTGGCGATGGGAGAGGTAGTCCCTGCATAACATCAGTTTTGTCACAAAAGCAACACTGGAGAAACCAAGAAGAGATCTGTGGAAAAATAATTGGCAGTTATTTTATGCATTACCCAGATATATCCCTGTCCAAAATACAATTGAATTTGGTCACTAGCACTTTGGGGTTGATTTACTAAAGGCAAATCCACTCTGCACTACTAGTACACCTGGAAGTGCAGTCACTGTTGATCTGAGGGGAAGCTCTGAAATGAGAGGAAGCTCTGCTGATTTTATCATCCAATCATGCAAGCTAAAATGCTTTTTTTTCCCTTGCATGTCCCCTTCAGTTTTACAGTGACTGCACTTCCAAGTGCGCTTTTATTGCAAAGTGGATTTGCCTTCATAGTAAATCAACCCCCTTTGTTTAAATTTGAAAACATGATAATCTATGTGAATAACAGCAACTTGAATGTAGTTTGCCATAGAAGCTAAAATCTATAATAATACACTGACTCCCCTGGCACAATTTTATTTTCAAGCTTAGCAGATTTTTACAAATGCCACACTATCAATCCTATCCACTGACATGAGACAATGATGTCCACAAGGCTAAATACAACCAGCACTATATTAGGATAAAGTTTGTTAATTGGTGTGGCCTTTTAACCCCTAGATTTCTAGCTATAGGCTATAAGGGATTACATATAGTAATAGTTCCAAATGTCATTGTAAAGCAAATTATTCTTACCTTTAAAAATGTCTTGTATATGTATATCTCTGTGCAGCAGCAGGTCTTCCTTCCAACATGTCTCAACTTTCTCTGTGTTAAGTTGGTGGGGGAGGAGACTTGCAATAACTCAAGATAGAACAAAATTGAGTTACCAAGTCCATTTTATTAAGTTATCACAACTTACATTTCCTTTTACATCAATGAATGCAGAAATGGGACTGTACACAACACACAAAATTAAGTTGCTGTAATTTTCAACATTTTTACATCAACACAACTTATTAAAAAAGGTTTTCAACATAAAAAGTGTATTTAAAACAATACATTCAAATTTTTATCTTGGAAATATGCATTTAATTAAGTGGTGGTAACAGGTCTCTCGAATTATTTTTTAGAGTGTACCCTGTAAAAAAAATGCTTTGCTATACAGTGCTTTGGCTTACAAGCATGTTTCTGGAACAAATTATGCTTGCAAACCAAAGTTTTACTATAATTTGAACACATGCACTTTATTATTATTATTTATTATTATACAGGATTTATATAGAGCCAACAGTTTACTACTGGAGGGTAGACAGTACAAATACAATACAATACACTTTAATACAGTTGGAATCAGAGGGCCCTGCTCATTAGAGCATACTATCTAAGAGTGAAGGTCAAGAGATACAAGAGATAATAACTGTGGGGGATGTGCTGATGGAGAAAATAAGTGTACAGTTGCTACGTGGGGGCCAGATAGGCTTCTCTGAAGAGATGAGTTTTCAGGGATTGTCTGAAAGTGGTCAAAGTAGGAGAAAGTCGGACAGATTGGAGTAGAGCATTCCAGAGGATGGGAGAGGCTCTGGGGGAAGTCCTGAAGGCAAGCATGGGAAGAGGTGACAAGGGAGTTATGCCTTGTACACACGACCGGTTTTCACGACGAGAAAACTGCCAATTTTTATATTGGTCGTGAAAACCGGTCGTGCGTATGCTCCCTAGCAGTTTTGTAGAAGAAAAAAATGCCCGCAAAAAAATTGAAACCAGCTCTCTTTTTTCTCGCCGTGTTTCCCATCGGTCTTTTTCTCGTCCCGAAAAACAGTCGTGTGTATGCTTTTCCGAAGGGAAAAAAAACGTGCATGCTCAGAATCAAGTATGCAGCCCAAAGGGTGGCGCCATTTGAAAGGAACTTTCCCTTTATAGTCCTGTTGTACGTGTTGTATGTCATCGCGCTTTGGTCGGACGTTTTTCTTGCATGAACGTGTGTATGCAAGTCAGGCTGGAGAGGAATCACGTTGGGAAAAACAATGGCTTTTTGCACGTCAGGAAAAACAATGGTGTGTACAAGGCATTAGAGAGCAAGAAGTCTTGGAAGGAGCAAAGACAAAGATTAGGTTGGTATTTTGAGACTATGTTAGTGATGTAGTTGGGGGGCAGGTTGTGGATGGCTTTGTAAGTTTTATTGTTAGTATCTTGAATTGAATTTATTGGTTGAGTGTCAGCCAATGGAGGGTACTTGTACTCCCTCAAATGCCCCCGATGCCAGATCCGATACTACCCTGCCCCCCCCGCCGCATACCGCATACCGCAACGCCAGGATTGGACGGGTGATCTGTCTATCAAAGTGCCTGAGCAAGGGGGAGTGTCTATACGCGGCGCTGCGGGGGACACACAGCTATTTTAATGAAAGCTGTAATGTTCCCCCGCGCTGATTAACTAGGTGGCGGCGGTATTTGCATCTACGGTATGGGGAGACATGGCTGCATTTGTGGGGGGACATGGCTGCATATGTGGGGGGACATGGCTGCATATGTGTGGGGGACATGGCTGCATATGTGTGGGGGACATGGCTGCATATGTGTGGGGGACATGGCTGCATATGTGTGGGGGACATGGCTGCATCTGTGGGGGACATGGCTGCATCTGTGGGGGACATGGCTGCATCTGTGGGGGACATGGCTGCATCTGTGGGGGACATGGCTGCATCTGTGGGGGACATGGCTGCATTTGTGGGGGGACATGACTGCATTAGTGGGGGACATGGCTGAATTTGGGGACACATTTAAAAAAAAGTATTGGTATTTGGTATCAGCGAGTACATGAAAAAAAGTATTGGTACTTGTACTCGGTCCTAAAAAAAGTGGTATCGGGACAACCCTAGTTTTAGCTGTTAATAGGTCATTTGTGAGTTTAAGGAAAGAAGTTTCCATGTTGGAGTGTAATATATTGTCAAAAGTATTGGGACGCCTGCCTTTACATGGCACATGAATTTTAATGGTATTCCAGTCTTAGTCCGTAAGGTTCAATATTGAGTTGGCCCCACCCTTTGCAGCTACAAAACCTTCAGCTCTATTGAGAAGGCTGTCCACAAGGTTTAGGAGTGTGTCTATGGGAATATTTGACCATTCTTCCAAAAGTGCATTTGTGTGGTCTGGCACTGATGTTGGACAAGAAGGCCTTGCAGTCTCTGTTCTAATTCATCCCAAAGGTGTTCTGTCGGGTTGAGGTTAGGACTTTGTGCAGGCTAGTCTAGTTCCTTCACACCAAATTTGCTTATCGATGTCTTTATGGACCTTGCTTTGTGCACTGGCACAAATTATTTGGTGAAGGTGGAGGGGGGATTATAGTGTGGATTTTTTTTTTCAGGGGTTGGGCTTGGCCCCTTAGTTCCAGTGAATGGAACACTTATGCCGCGTACACACGATCATTTTTTGTGATGAAAAAAAACGACGTTTTCTGTGAAGTAAAAAACGACGTTTTTGAAACGTCACTTTTCAAAGACGATGTTGCCTACACACCATTGTTTTTTTCACAAAAAGCGAGGTTACGTTCACCACTCTTTTCCATTGAAGCTCGCTTCATAACTAGCTTCTGGGCATGCGCGGGTTGAAAAACTTCGTTTTAAACAACGTTTTTGCTACACACGGTGACTTTTTGTGAAACAAAAAACGACGTTTTGAAAAACGACACAAAAAATTCAAGCATGTTGGAATTTTTTTGGGTCGTTTTTTGGAAGACAAAAAACGACGTTTTGCCCACACACGATCAATTTAAATGACGTTTTAAAAAACAACGTTTTTTTTCATCGCAAAAAACGACCGTGTGTACGCGGCATTAAGGCATCAGCATACCAAGACATTTTGGACAATTTCATGCTCCCAACTCATGCATTAAGGTGGGGAAAAAAAAAAAAAACCTTTACAACCCCTTTAATATTCTAAACCAAAATAAAAAACGAAAAGACTAAAATTCTAAAAAGAAATAAAATACAGTATCTACATCTGAGACAGTGGGGGCCCATGTGGGCGGATAGAAGCAAATAAAAAAGTAAAGAAATTAAACGGATAAAACTGAAATTAGGAAAAAACTAAAGGACAGGCAGAAGAACAGGATGTCACCAAGGAAACGATGAAGTCAAGAAAAAGAACATTAGCTAAAAACAGAAACAAAAATGCAGGACGACTTCATTGTTCGTGTTAAAGATCACCAAGCAACATCGAATATCATTTTTTTGCAAAAATAAATTAAGAAAAATCCAGTCATAAATCTGCTCACCCCCCGTAAACTTTTACTCTGCCTGTAAAAATAATAAGCATATTCTGAGGGTTTGTACAAATTAACGCCTGCATTATACCATGGCTGCTGGTGTGTTTACTCAAGGGTGTGATGCCAGTGCATCAAATATGATACATAGTAATGTTTACTATTTTCTATTTTTTTTTTAAATCGTTTCATTTGTGAAAAGTAACATTTCATTACGATGGTGGTGTACTGCTTCACAATAAGCTGTACTGAAAAAAAGAAAGCATATCCTTTTTTTTAGCACACACCAATGCAGTGTTATGAGCTGAACTAATAATAGGATATAGAAAAAATTGCCTTGTCTGTGCTTTGCTTTGTCTGTGGACAAGGCTGCCCAGTGCAGTTCAACACATAAGGCATATACGGGCCCAAGGACAGCTGGCTAGTAGTTCAGCATAAATGGATAACCATTTAGAAATCTCTAATTAACTAAACGGATGACAAAACTTACAAAAAACAGTTCCTGGTTTCAATTTCAGGGTCCTGTTTTTGCTATATGCAAAGCTGTCACAGTCATAAAACCAAACTTGTTGACGTAATACAATTTCTTCAATATTTGGGCCCTTTCTTATGCCGGACTAGATACACTATTGAACAATTGGGAGACTACTCTTGATTTAACCACTTTAATACAGAGCATTTTCACCCCCTTCCTGCCCAGATCAATTTTTAGTTTTCAGCGCTGTCGCACTTTGAATGACAATTGCGTGGTCATGCAACATTGTACCCAAATTAAATCTTTGTTTTTTTCCCTACAAATAGAGCTTTCATTTGGTGGTATTTGATCACCTCTGCGGTTTTTATTTTTTGCGCTATAAACAAAAGAGCGACAATTTAAAAAAATATATATATTTTTTACTTTTTGATTTAATAAATATAAAAAAAAAATTTAAAACGTTTTTTTTCCCTCAGTTTAGACTGATACGTATCCTTTTACATATTTTTTCGAAATAAGCGTATATTGATTGGTTTGCGCAAAAGTTATAGCATTTACAAAATAGTGGATAGTTTTATTTGTTTTTATTTTTGTTTTTATTTTTCTACTAATAATGGCAGCGATCTGCGATTTTTATTGTGACGGACATATCAAACACTTTTGACAAGTTTTTGGGATCATTCACATTTATACAGCGATTAGTGCTATAAAACTGCACTGATTACTGTGTAAATGTGACTGGCAGGGATGGAGTTAACACTAGGGGGCGATCAAGGGGTTAAATATGTTCCCTAGAGAAGTGATTTTAACTGTAGGGGGAGGGGACTCACAAGGGGAGGAGACCGATATGTGTTCCACTTTAGTGGGAACACACATTGGTCTCCTCTCCTCTGACAGGACGTGGATCTGTGCCACGGTCCTGCTGTGATTGCGGGCAATCGCGGGTGGCCAGCGGACATCGCGGCCGCTGGGCACGCGCACCGGGGTTGTGAGCTATGCGGCGTGCGCCCCCTAGCCACCCGGGAAGCCCAGGACGTCATATGACGTCCACCCTGAGGAAGGGAGGGTTCCTGCCGACGTTATTTTACAATGACTCGGTAAGGAAGGGGTTAAGATTATCTGCCATAAATCAGTCCTTATAACTTTATCCTCAACAACACTCATCCACTAACTTCCACCTTCCTCAATCTCCCCACAAAATTGTAAATTCATTGATATACCTACAGATTGTGATAACTAGAGGTCCCTCAATTGACCAGAGAACATCACCCCACTGCTTCAAAAAATGTAAAACAAACTGTAAGTGTGATGTGATATTTCTCAACCTTTTTTCATCCTTTAACAATTCTGCACAATTACATTCTAAAATGTAAAAAAATAAACTACTAGTTTTATATAACGCAGCAACATCCACATACGTAGGACCAAGGCCGCCATCAGGAATTATGGGGCCCTTTACAAAAAAAGATATAAAAAAATATATATAAAAAAAGGAGGGGTAGCCGTCCGGGGGGCTGGGGACCTCTGGGCCCTTTAATAAAAATAAAAAAGAAATAAAAAAGAGATATATAAAAATATATATATATATAAAAAAATAATTAAAAACATTTTTTTTTGTTTAAAAAAAGGGGGGTTGCCATCCGGACCCCTGGGGACCTCTGGGCCCTTTAAAAAAACAATGTGTTATAAAAAATAAAAATAAAAAGTGGGGTTGTCATCCAGGGCCCTGGGGACCTCCGGGCCCCTTACAAAAAAAGGGGGTTGCCATCCGGGCCCCTGGGGACCTCCGGGCCCCTTACAGGTGTACTGCCTGTACCCCCCTGATGCGGCCCTGTGTAGGACACCCAACATTTAGTGGTGAATTATTTTTACAAAGTAAATACACCTTTGCACACCTGTAATGTCTAGTTTCCAGCATTTCTCTTCTCCCCCTATTTCTCTCCCTCACTTAGCTAATGTGACCCCAGTTCTGATGGAGAGGGGCAGGAGAACGGCAAACAAGGACAACCCGACTCCCTCCTTATCAACCGATGATGTCAGCAGCTGGTCCACACCGTGCCCAAGGTTGTAATGCTGCATAAAAACTGTGGCTGGTCTAGACCAGTGGTTCTCAACCCTGTCCTCAAGTACCCCCAACAGTCCATGTTTGCAGGTTTTCCTTTATCTTGCACAGGTGGTTTAAATCAGAGTCAATGGCTTGGTATTTTGGAAAGCAATTTAATCTAAAAAAAAAATCCCAAACATGGCCTGTTGGGGTTAGTTGAGGACAGGGTTGAGAACCACTGGTCTAGACTACCTTAGTTAGTAGAAGGCGCAATAATCTTATTAACATGCGTGTTCTTAAGTGTCACTTGCCTGCGAAGGTCCCAAATCCATTTAAAAATAACACATTTTCTGTTCCCCTAACTTTTTTATTTTTGGGCAACTCAATACACAAAACAAAATTTTGTCACATTATAAAGACCCAAGGAAGAAGCAAGAATGTGTGTTCCTTTACTATTTGGTGGCACAGTTGAAAGATCTAGTTATGTGGGTTGTCCCTGAGATGTCTTCTAATTCAGAAACTCATCTGGCACATATAATGAGAACATGACAAAAGTTAAAGGGGTTGTAAAGGTTAATTTTTAATTTTTTTAAATAGGTTCCTTTAACCACTTAAGGACCGCCGCATGTACATTTACGTCGGCAGAATGGCACGGACAGGCACATCAACGTACCTGTACGTGCCTGCCTAGACGTGGGTCGGGGGTCCGATCGCAACCCCCCCGGTACATGCGGCGGTTCCCGTGGCTTCAGGAGCGATCCGGGACGAGGGGGCGGCTGTTAGTTTTTGTCCGCCCCCTCCGGATCGCTCCCAGCCAATGTGCACGCTCCCCGTGTGTCACTTCCTCCTCCTGTGTAAACACAGGAAGAGGGAAGTGATGTGATCTCTGCTCTCGGCGGTATTTTCAACCGCCGCTGAGGAGAGATCACATCACACAGTGAGTCTGCACAACACTACACTGAAACCAGTACACACAGGCACATTAACCCCTTGCGATCATCCCCCCCACCCCCTGTCACAGTGTCACTGAATGCAGTGATTATATATGTACTGATCACTGTATTTAGTGTCAGTGTGACAGGCAGTTAGTGTTAGGTCCAGGGTAGCCCCCGTACCCCCCCAATAAAGTTTTAACCCCTTGATCACCGCCCTAGTTAACCCTTTCACTCCCTATTGCCAGTGTCACTAAGCGATAATTTTTCTGATCGCTGTATTAGTGACGCTGTTCCCACTAGGTAGCTATTTTTTTTATAGCAATTTTTTTTTTACTAAAGACATGTGGCTGAATACATTTTGGTCTAAATGTTTGACTAAAATTTAGTTTATTTGATTTTTCTTATAAAAAAAATTAAAAAATATATATTTTTTTAAATGTCGCTCTATTTTTGTATATAGTACAAAAAATAAAAATCGCAGAGGCGAACAAATACCACCAAAAGAAAGCTCTATTTGTGGGAAGAAAAGGACACAAATTTTGTTTGGGAGCCACGTCGCACGACCGCGCAATTGTCTGTTAAAGTGACGCAGTGCCGAATTATAAAAACCCCTTGGGTCATTTAGCAGCATATTGGTCCGGTCCTTAAAGAGGAGTTCCACCCAAATTTGGAACTTCCTCTTGTTCCACTCCTCACCCCCATACATGCCACATTTGGCATGTAATTTTTTTGGGGGGGGAGTGGGGGCTTCAGTAGGAGTGGGACTTCCTGTCCCACTTCCTGCTTCCGCCGAGGGGCTGGTAAGGCGATTAGGCTTAATCGCCTTATTGCAGCCCCTCCCTGTAGGCGATCACATGGGACACTGACAGGTTCCATGCGATCGCCTCTCCAATTAGCGGCGAGCCGCGCCGCGTGCGCATGCGCAGTGCGGCTCGCGCATGCGCAGTGGGTGCCCGGCCGTGAAGCCAAAGGCTGTCACGGCTGGGTGCCCACAGTGGAGATGGAGACGCCGGCTGGGGAGGGGGGGAGAGGAGCGGAGCCCTGGTCGGCGCGTCGCTGGAACGCAGGACCAGGTAAGTGAGTGTTTATTAAAAGCCAGCAGCTACACTTTTTGTAGCTGCTGACTTTTAATAAACACAATTTTGGCTGGAACACCCCTTTAAGTGGTTAAGCTAGTGCATTGTTGGTTCACTTACATTTCCTTCGATTTCTCACTTCCTGTTCCTCCTCAGTAAGCTTGCCCCCATCATCCGAACCGTTCTGGCTGGGAGTTAGTCAGCTTGCTCACCCCCTCCCTTGGGACTACTTCCCTGCAGGGAGATGCTTTGTTCACAGCGTCTCCCCGCAGGGATGTAGTCCCAAGGGAGGGGGCAAGCACGCTGACTAACCCCCAGCCAGAACAGCTCGGGTGACGGGGTCAAGCGTACTGAGGAGGAACAGGAAGTGAGAAATTCAGACAAAGAAAAAAAACATTTAGAAGAGAAATCGAAGGCAAAGGTAAAGTGAACCAACAAAATATTTCTAGCTTAATCCTACTAATCTGAAGGATCTTGAAATGTGTAAACTTACTTTGTTACATAGTTAGTCAGGTTGAAAAAAGACACAAGTTCATCTAGTTCAACCAAAAAAAATATATATATATAATATAACACAATCCCATATACACAATCCTTCACCCACAGTTGATCCAGAGGAAACCGAAAAACCCCAGCAAAGCATGCTTCAATTTGCTACAGCTGGGGAAAGTATTCCTTCCGGATCCCCCGAGAGGCAATCAAATTTTCCCTGGATCAACTTTACCTATAAATGTTAGTACCTAGTTATATTATGTACATCTAGGAAAGTATCCAGGCTTTTCTTAAAGTGGATGTAAACCCAATTTATTTTTTATTTTTTATGTCACAATGTACAGTATAAGATTTCCTATCATTTGTGCCCAGTCTTGCCTTAAGGCCGGTTTCATCGGATCAAACCGAGCGTGTGTACGGCCCATCGGACCGTCGTCCGTCGGATCAAAGTTTTAAAACTTGCTGTAAAATCGGACCGATGGACACCTGACCATTGGACCAAACCGATGGTTAGTACGCAAAAGCTTCGGACCAAAAACCTGCGCATGCTCAGAATCAAGTCGACGCATGCTTGGAAGCATTGAACTTCGTTTTTTCAGCACGTCGTTGTGTTCTACGTCACCGCGTTCTGACCCGATCGGATTTTGGACTGATGGTGTGTACTCATCAGACCACTTCAGCCGTGAACCGATGAAAACGGTCTGTCGGACCATTCTCATCGGGCTGAACCGATTGTGTGTACGCGGCCTAAGAAATACACAGGAAAAAATGCATGTTGACAAGGGGAGTGTAGAGGAGGGCGGGGAGTCTACTGACATCATGATTCCACCCACAGAGCTCCAGACAACAGACCTACCCAGAGAATCTGCAGTTTTTCAGTGATTATAAAAGACAGAGGGGAATCATTTGACAGGTAAGGATATATGCATGAGGCATGTATATCCTTATAGATCAGCACTATGGCAGTAGTTTAGAAAGGATGGGCACTGATTGGCATTTCCCTGGTGGTCTAGGGTGGCATACCTGGTGGCCTAGTGTGATGGCCATCCCCGGTGATCCTGGTGGTCCTGGGCGGGCATCCGAGGGGGGCTGCACTGATAAACAATCAGCACAGACCCCCCCTTGTCAGGAGAGCAGCCGATTGGCTCTCCTCTACCCGTGTCTGATCAACGGCTCTTCCTGTTTACATCGCCGTTGGAGGCTCTTTACCGGAATCGGTGTAGCGGTGTGTCATACTGACACACCGCACCACGATCGCCGTGATGCGCACCCCTACGGGCGCACGGCAGCTGTTATCCTGCTGGACGTCATATGACACCCAGTCAGGATAACTGAACCACCGCCCGGCCATCATTCTGCTATAGGCCGGGCAGGAAGTAGTTAAACTGACTTCATCTGCAGATCGAAGTTCATCCCTTTGATCTTGATGAATAAACAGAAAGATACAAAAAGAAACAATGGGGGTGATTTACTAAAGGCAAGTCCACTTTGCACTACATGTGCAAACTACAAGTGCAAAGTGCACTTGAAAATGCACTAAAAGTGCACTTGGAAGTGCAGTCACTGTAGATCCGAGGGGGACATACAAGGAAAGTCAAAAACAGCATTTTAGCTTGCACATGGTTGGATGATAAAATCAGCAGAGCTTCCCCTCATTTCAGATTTACAGCGACTGCACTTCCAAGTGCACTTTCAGTGCAATTTCAAGTGCACTTTGCACTTGTAGTTTGCATTTGTAGTGCAAAGTGGATTTGCCTTTCGTAAATAACCCCCAATGTTTCTTTGTATGTTTCTGTTTCAGGGACTGAGCAACGTTGTTAAAGCGGATGTAGGCCAGGGCTGGCTATTATGCCTAAAATCCAGAGACATTTTCTGTGTTATTAATGGGCTCCCTCTAGTGTTTTCTGGACTCTTTGTCAATTTCCTTTTTACTGTGATAGGATTCAGAGCGAAGCATCATGGGATGTGTAGTTCAGAATGCTGAGTGGACAAAACAGATTGCTGTATAAGGATATAAAGAATATAAAAGGGGCTGGCGTGGCCTACATCAGCCTCTCGGGACACTGTTTCAGGAGGTCTGTGTGACAGTGAGCTGCTGATGATTTGTGGCCTACACAGTGGGGAGCCGGACAGCTATACCCAGAGGGACCTCTGCGGACAGCATCGCTTTTCCCTGCATCGGACCGGAGGGCGTTTCATGTCATCCAGAGACACCTGCAATTCAGATCCCAGTGGGCTGCAGCATGGCACAGTGGGTGCCATTTCCCAGAGCAAGGATACAGAGAGAGAGAGAGTTCTTGTTGGAGTCTTCTCATCTGCATCATTTGCCAACTGCATCTGAGTTCCAGAGTGGCGAGCGGACATAGCCTTTTTTATTGTTAAAGACACTGCTTTCAGACATCATTCACACAGTATAGCTGGTGGTACATGTAGTTCCACTGAGGTTAGATCCAGGGCTGATCCGCCCTATACTCTTGCCATGCAAGCCGATTTTTCACCGCCTCTAGAGGTCCGCCATTTTCTTGTAGACCAAGAAATAGGAATTAAGCTGTGGCACCGCCCACCTCCCGCCCCACTGATGTCTGTCTGTGAAATGATGTGGGAAGGGGTTGGGGTGGGCGGTTCCGCAGCTCAATTCCTATTGGCAGCCACCCGGTGGACAAGACAGGAGGAGCCGGCTCCTGTCTTGTCCACTCTGTACTGTTATGGCGGCAGAGAGAGTCTCTGCTGCTGGGGCATCATACCTGATGATGTAAGGGGGGGCTCCGCTGGGAATGCCTGATGTAAGGGGGGTACTCCACTGGGAATGCCTGGTGTAAGGGGGGCTCCGCTGTGAATGCCTGGTGTAAGGGGGGCTCCGCTGGGAATGCCTGATGTAAGGGGGGACACTGCTGGAAATGCCTGGTGTAAGGTGGGACACTGCTGTAAATGCCTGGTGTAAGGGGGGACACTGCTGGAAATGCCTGGTGTAAGGGGGCTGCGACCGCTGGGAATGCCTGGTGTAAGGGGGACTCCGCTGTGAATGCCTGGTGTAAGGGGGGCTCCGCTGGGAATGCCTGATGTAAGGGGGGACTCTGCTGGAAATGCCTGGTGTAAGGGGGCTGCGACCGCTGGGAATGCCTGGTGTAAGGGGGACTCCGCTGTGAATGCCTGGTGTAAGGGGGGCTCCGCTGGGAATGCCTGATGTAAGGGGGGACTCTGCTGGGAATGCCTGGTGTAAGGGGGCTCCGACCGCTGGGAATGCCTGGTGTAGGGGGACTCCGCTGGGAATGCCTGGTGTAAGGAGGGACTCAGGGCTTCCACTGATTCTGCATCATGGTGAGTTGAATAATTTAATTCTATATTACAATGTAATAATAGAAATAATGCACTTCAATCATCCTGACACCAAAACAAGCATGGTGCCGGGATGATTGAAGTGCCAACACCAGGTGTTTGGAGTATTTTTATCTGCTGATTTGTTAAACTTTCTGGAATAAACATGTCTATTGTGGTGAAGGATCTGGGCTCTCTCTCTTTCTCTCTCTCTCCTTCTTTCTCTCTCTCCTTCTTTCTTTCTTAGCATTTCTTAATCTAGGCTTACATTAAGGTAAAACATGTCAGAGAGGGTTTACAACCACTTTACCAACTGATAATTGCTGGCTTTTTTTTTTTTTACATTTCAACTGTCAGTGGGGGAATCCCGCTGACAGCTAAAAGACCTGGGACTTAAATGTATTGGTTTCAGGTATTGGAGCATGTGCACGAGTGCCAATACCGGTGCAACCTTAGTATATATTATACCTAGCCAATGCACCTGGAGCCTGGAAATCAGTGAAGTAGACACCACTACTCCAGTGTTCTCCACTTTCCTCTAGATCTCGCACTGAGCAGCTGTCCTTTGCATTCTGAATACAGAAAGTCGGGTGCTTAGCCGTTGTCTGACTGGACACCCAGCACATCTCCACATCATCCAATCAGAGAAAGCTTTGCAGTTGTTTAGAAAATGTGTAGCATTCCTCAGTGGCTTACCTCCTGTGTTCACAAGCAGCAGGGCGGCCGTTTGGCATAGGACCAGGAAGCAACTGGAGATCACAGGAGTAGCAGTGCTCCCATATACAGTATGTATTTCATTGTTGTATTTAGCTGCTTGCCTGGAGTTTAGCTTTAAAAACTAAAATACGCAGTATAAGGTGATGAAATTCCATCTGAATTGTTTTCTATCCTGCAGTTAGCAATGTCCTAGTGCTGCACATCGTATGCCAACAAATGTGGAAAATACAGCAGTAGCAACTGGGTTAGAAAAGGTCAGTTTACATTCCAGTACCACAAAAGAAGCGTGCCAAATAGTGCTGTAATTACCAAAGGATTGCCCTCATCTTTTAAACCAGCAATAGAATACTCAAATCCTGCAAGCTACACTACATCTGTATAGTTGTATGCTAAATATGAAGGCCAGTGGCGCTATGTTCTAAATATGACATTCTGAGTTAAATTTGCCACACCACAAATCATTACAGCCATGGCCATGTGAATGGGTCTCAGCAGCCACCATGTTTTGTAGGCGGGTAGTCAGGGGGGTGGTAAAAACACAGATCAACTTGTATTAACTGGCCCTTTGCTGCCAGTGTGATCTCCACCTTAGGCTAGGTTCACATCTATGCATGTCGGGAATGCAAGCAAAATTTTGCATTTTCCCTGACATGCGCTGCACTTTAGCAAAAGTGCAGAATACCATTGGTTGCTAAATCAAAACAAGGAAAGGTGGTCCTGGCAGTCCCCAATATAGGATGATGGCAGTACCCACCGCTAATATAAGTAAATTAGGTGGGTATCACCAATTATTTAACGCAACAAAAAAGAAAATAAGGTAGGTACCAACACCAACTTAACCTAACACCCCCCCCACCACAGTTCTGTGCTGATGATGGCACCCACATGGGAGACTAAGGCCGCGTACACACGATCAAATCTATCTGCTGGAAACGGTCAGCCCGTCCGTCTCAGCAGACAGATTCGACCGTGTGTACGGGCGAGCCGACGGATTTGGCCACCCGACAGATTTCAAAGCATGCTTTGAAATCTGTCGGCTGGGAACCCGTCCACCCGACATGTCTGCTGGTTTGTACGCTAACCAGCAGACATGTCTTCTCGCACACGCGCCGAATGGTTTCGATGCATGCGCGGAAGTGTTTTACTTCCTGGTGCGGTGACGTGGCGGCGTCAACGTCACCGCCAGGTCACCACGCCTTCTGCCGGCGGGGATTTTGGTTTGATCAAAATTGTGTTTTGGTTTGATTGTGTGTACACGATCAAACCAATATGTCCCCAGCAGACAGATTTGTTCAAATCGGTCGGCCTGACCGATTTGAACAAATCTGTCTGCTCGTGTGTACGCGGCCTAATGCTGTACACACAACCGTTTTTCGGGTTCTAAAAAATGATGTTTTTTTTATGTCATTAAAAACGATCGTGTGTGGGCTCCAGAGCATTTTTAACAATGTAAAAAATGACCATTCAAAATTTCGAACATGCTCTAATTTTTCACGTTGTTTTTAACGTTGTCATTTTTAACGCTGTAAAAAATGGTCGTGTGTGGGCTTTAACGACGTGAAAAAAACGCGCATGCTCAGAAGCAAGTTATGAGACGGGGAGCACTTGTTCTGGTAAAACTAGCGTTTGCAATAGAGATAGCACATTCATCACGCTGTAACAGACTGAAAAGTGTGAATCGCCTTTTACTAACACGAAATCAGCAAAAGCAGCCCCAAGGGTAGCACCATCCGAATGGAACTTCCCCTTTATAGTGCCGTCGTACGTGTTGTATGTCACCGCGCTTTGCTAGAGCATTTTTTTTCACGATCGTGTGTAGGCAAGTGTGCTTTCATCACCACAAGTGGGGGAAATGCTGGGTGGCCGCTAGGTGGCTAGGTGGCCGCTAGGTGGCGATTTACGAGCAGGCTTGCGACGGCGTGTCGTTTTTTACATCATTTACATAAGCGGTAGATGGCGTAAGGTTACCCCTGCTATAGCAGGCGCAGCCAATGTTAAGTATGGACTTCGGGACCATGTCGAATTTGCCGTCGGCTACGTCGTTTGCGTAACTCGTTCGGGAATGGGGCTCGACGTTCACGTTGTTTACATTGATAAAAATCTACGTGATTTCGCGCATGCGCACTGTGAACGTCCACGGACGGCGCATGCGCCGTCCAAAAAAACCGTGCATGACGTGGGGTCATGATTCATTTACATAAATCACGCCCCCACTCCATTCATTTGAATTGCGCGGCCTTACGCCATGCAGTTTACACTACGCCGCCGCATAATATGGAGCAAGTGCTTTCTGAATAAGGCACTTGCCCATAATATTTTGCGGCGGCGTAGTGTAAACACCATACGCTACGCCGCCGGACAGATACACAAAAGGTATCTGAATCGGGCCTATAATATTTAGTTTTAAAGCATAACACTGGTACATAGATTAGTAAGACAGAAAAATTCCCAGTGGTAAATACTCAGCAAAGGAGTAAACGTCCTTCATATAGCTATTGTTCAAGTTAAGGGCTAGAAGTCCCTAAGGCAGATACAAGTAGTTGAAGGGTATAGATCTAAAAAATGAGCATAGCATATTAAGGTCCCATAACGGGGAGATAGTTAAGAAAACAATTAGTTAGATGATGTCGGTTCATGAGAAACCGCATCTTACCTCACATGGATAGATTGTAACACACTGCCACTGGGAAGGTAGAGGTGGGTAGAAATCTTTGCAATTATACTTGTCTAGGGGTGAATACTTGTGGAAAGTGAACAAAGCGAGTGTCCAGACATCAGAGTGCATTTTCAAAGTTTTATTCCAAGGCCCAACATGGCCAACATCAACATGGCACACTATAGAGAAAGGTTGATATAATATATAAAATGCGCTAAATTACAACTAATATTGTGAAAACATACAGTGAATGAGCACTGTGATAGTGCTAACAAACATACAATGATAGCCAATCAAGGCCAAACGGTGTCTTTTAACCAGTGAATCTCGCTAACTCAACAGGTTCAAAAGTGTGTATAACAGAAATTGTATAAATATATAAATAATTATATAAATAATAAAGTGTCACATAAACATTTAGGGCCAGATTCAGGTAGATCAGAGCATCTTTGCTCTGGAGTAACGCATCTCATTTACGTTCCGCTGCAGAAATTTTAGGAGCAAGTGCTGTTATTCATGAAGCACTTGCTCCTAAAGTTGCGGCAGCGCATCGCAAATGAGACAGCGGAATTCAAATTGGGCGGGTACGGGGCGTGTAGTATTCAAACTACGCGCGATCCCGCGGCGAACGTACTGCGCATGCGTCGAGTGTCAATGCATCCCAGTGCGCATGCTCCAAGTTCTGTCAGTGAACGTCAATGACGTCACGTCCCCATTCATGAATGTTTTACGCAAACGACGCGATTTGTTTTTTTTCCGACGCAATGACGACGCCTATACCTAACATAGGATACTCCACTAGGGGGCTGCTTTATCTATACGCCACGTATCGCTTCCGGAAACGTCGTAAAGTCACTGCGTCGCGCCCGAAAAAGATTGTGAATTGCCGATTCCCGCTCATTAACATATTTTTTGAGCGTAAATCGGCGGGAACGCCCCCGGCGCCATTTTTAAGTTGAAGTAACGATGCGATGGCGAAATTCGATTACGCCGATCACATCGGAACTTCAACCCGGCGTTTCTTGTTTTCTGGTTATAGAAAACAGAAACGCCAGCTTAAAGTGACAGTTAGGCTGGCGGATCACTGGATCCGCCAGCCTAACTCTTCATGAATCTGGCCCTTAAGTGCTAAGAACAGTCCTGTAGCTAATGATCATAACCGTAATCCCAGCTCCACAGGATCCAAAGGTGTGCAAATCAATTCAGCAACTATAGATGACAGCGTTCAGTAACCATGTGCATCTAAATGTCAGGCTCATGTAGACGTGCTGACATACCTCAATGCGGTCCGCGGTACATGTAAAGGAAAAACATACCATAGCACAATACTGTTTAACAAACAGTTCCGACAAAGAGGCACGTAACAAGTTACACTCACGAATCCCCGTTCAAAGTAAAAGCCGCTCAGTAGTGCTGAGTAACGTATGAGAGAACCTCCGCTGGTTTCCGTACGTGTGGCTCCTCACCCTACTCGTTGCTTCACGGTCACGTGACTTACTCATGGGAAATGATTGTGGAGCGCATCATGCGGGCCATTTATCTTAGTGTACCCGGAAGAGTATGCAACGGAGGGAGCTCGTAAGCAGTGTTGTAAGTAACGGAGTTACAATAAACGCAGTTACCTAACGCAGCCCCTTTTGAGGGTAACGAGTAATCTACCTGATTACTCTTCCCCTCACGGTAACGCAGTTACCATTACTTGGGCGGAATTACCACAATTACATCTACCGCCACTAGATGGCAGCAGAGTAATTGCTTCTGCCGGCGCTGTGAACATAAATATGGGTGGAACTCCGCTTTATAATCATGTGACCGCTGTGATGGCCTGTCACAGCGGTCTGAAAACTCCCAATCGCAAAGAACCCTGGATACAATGAGCCCCATCCGCCTCACACTGACCTATCACCGGGGAACAACTCACATTGATCACACACACTGTGTGCGCAACCTGATCAATGATCCGGGGAACACATGGCCGGAACAAAATGTTACACAGAACAAACGTTCCCTATACAACACAGTGTACACAGCGACATCTAGTGGTCAACATAGTAAGTGCAGGACACCTATACAGACCAATGATCAGCAGGTTATTTTTGGTCAGTGATTTCATCTCTTCATCAGACAACAAAGAAAAATCTGACATCCCCATTCCAGATCCCTTGCATCTAATAAAGCTTATATAAGATAAATAAAATAATAAACAATAAACTATAGAAAATTCTAATAAAGCCTAATATAAGATTTTACATTACAGACTCTGTAAACGTCAAGGGAATGTATATTATAAACATACATTTTAATCCAGCTTATAATTTGGATGTAATATGTAGCAGATGGATAAGGGTTTAAGTCCTATTAGCTGCACATACATGGTGGGACGGATGCACCTAGGCTGGGATATACACGAGATCACCATTTGTTTCCGGTTTTCTTCTCTCAAGGATCTGCCATTCTTTTGTCTTGGAGTATTAACTCACTGCTCCCTGGCAAGCGCCCGTCACCTGCTTCTCAACAAAGCATTGAAGAATATAAAAAAAAAATTCAGTTACTTTGCTGAGTAACTAATTACTTTTTCAATGTAGTAACTGAGTCACTAACGCAATTACTTTTTCGGAGAAGTAATTTGTAACTGCAACTAATTACTTTTTTAAAGTAAGATGAGCAACACTGCTCGTAAGCAACTTACATCATTTGCGGGTGAAACTTATGACAGTGGTAATTTACCATTAAAAACTGTCACGAAATAACAACTTTAATTCCATATACATTTATAATATACAACTGCATATTAAAAACAAATTAAAACACATAATAAAAGACAATGTAGAGAGCATCCGCATGCTCCACCTTTGGTAAAAATGGGTAATTACATGCTATGCACCTATAGAGACTCACTAGGTCAACTATTGAGCACATTTGATTACAGTTCCCTAGGTTATCTAAATAGGTCATTGGTACCAAAATTCCAAATAGGATAAAAGATTAAAAATATTAAAAATATTAAAAACGAATGATCCGAAATAAAGCAATTTAAATCAAAATCGATGTTCAGGCCGTTAGGCTCTAAAGATTTCATTTCATAAATCCATCGAGATTCTGATTTGCTCAATTCCCTCACCTTGTTACTACCTCTCCAGTGGGGATTGTATTTTTGTATTGCCCAAAATTTCAATTCTCTAAGATTTTCATTATGGCACAATTTAAAATGGCGTGTTACACTATGGGCCAGATTCAGGTAGAATTGCCCATCTTTAGGCGGGCGTAGCGTATCTCAGATACACTACGCCGACGTAACTCAGAGAGGCAAGTACAGTATTCACAAAGCACTTGTGCCTGACTTTGCACCGGCCTAACTTAATTTAGTCGGCGTAAGCCGGTGCAAGTGGAAGTGGGTGTGTCGTTATGCAAATGAATGGTCTAGTGATTTACACCCGGCGTATCTTGAACGGAGCATGCTCAGTACGTTCGTTCCCTTCTGAGCATGCTCACAACTATGCCGGCCCAACTTACAGAGATACACCGACCCAACTTACGCCCAGCCTAAAAATATGCCCAGACATGCGCCCGGCCGATGCAAAAGTACATCCAGTTTTATTCCCCCCCCAGGGAAGGTACTTTTGCTGTGAGATGGCTGCTCCCGTTCCCCACAGGCAGAATAAGAAAAAAAACTTTAACACCCAGGAGATGTCAGCCCTCATATCAGCAATGGAGACTTATGACCAGGGCCGCCATCGGCCGGGGGTCCCCAGGGGCCCGGATGGGAACCCCCTCCTTTTTTTTTTTTTATATTTTTTTTTATATATTTTTATTTATATTTTTTTGATGGACAAGAAGGCCTGGCTTGCAGTCTCTGCTCTAATTCATTTCAAAGGTGTTCTATCGAGTTTAGGTCTGGACTCTGTGCAGGCCAGTCAAGTTCCTCCACCCCAAACTTGCTCATCCATGTCTTTATGGACCTTGCTTTGTGCCATGGTGAGCAGTCATGTTGGAACAGGAAGGGGCCCTCCCCAAACTGATTCTACAAAGTTGGGAGCATGAAATTGTCCAAAATGTCTTGGTATGCTGACCCTTAAGTGTTCCCTTCAATGGAACAAAGGGGCCAAGTCCAACTCCTGAAAACAACCCTGCACCATAACCCCCCTTTCATCAAATGAGGACCATAAAGACATAAATGAGTGAGTTTGGGGTGGAGGAAATGGACTGGCCTGCACAGAGTCCTGACCTCAACACCTTTCGGATGAATTAGAGCTGAGACTGTGAGCCGGGCCTTCTTATCCAACATCAGTGCCTGACCTCACAAATACACTTCTGGAAGAATGGTCAAACATTCCCATAGACACCCTCCTAAACCTTGTGGACGGCCTTCCCAGAAGAGTTGAAGCTTTTATAACTGCAAAGGGTCAGCCAACCCAATATTGAACCCTACAGGCTAAAGGATCGCACACACGATCGAATATTCTGATGGACGTGTTTTGTCGCATAATCAAACCGTCTGTACGCTTTATCGGACAAAAGAGCAGAAAAACTACATAGTTTCGTGAATGTTGGCTGAAAAAGTTCTGCTGTCTGTATGCAGAACAAGTTCACGGCCAGTGCCTTTCGGACAAAAATATATCTATATATATAATTATTATTATCATCATTATTATTATTAGGGCCCAGAGGTCCCGGATGGAAAGCCCCCTTTATTTGGTAATTTCTTTTTATATAAAAAAGGGGGGTTCCCATCTGGGGCCCTGGTGGCCTCCGGACCCCTAAAAAAATAAAAATATAAAAAAGTTTTTTTTTTTAAGGGGGTTCCGTGACGCAACGCGTAGGGTGAGGAGCCACACATACGGAAACCAGTGGAGGTTCTCTCATACGATACTCAGCACTACTGAGCGGCTTTTACTTTGAACAGGGATTCGTTAGTGTAACTTGTTACGTTCCTCTTTGTCGGAACTGTTTGTTAAACAGTATTGTGCTATGGTATGTTTTTCCTTTACATGTACCGCAGACCGCATTGAGGTATGTCAGCACGTCTACATGAGCCTGACCTTTAGATGCACATGGTTACTGAACGCTGTCATCTATAGTTGCTGAATTGATTTGCACACCAGCGGCGGTGGTAAAGCTGCAGGGTCAGGTTGGAACTTTGAATTCTGCGGCAATCCGAAGCCTGCTCTGAAACGCGTCGCATACCAGTGACGTCACTACGTTCGGATTGCCGCAGAATTCAAAGTTCCAGCCTGACCCTGCAGCTTTACCACCGCCGCCGGCCCCAACACCTTACAGCGGTTGGAAAAGGACTACTGCAGACAGCGCAGCGCACAGGAACAACAGTGACTGACCTGAAGACTTCTTCCACCTAAGGAATTTTATACAATGCTTGTTTTTACTTCACTAAACGTGAGTTGCCTGTATTTATTAACCTATTAAATTACCTAAACATCTACTCTTAGGCCTCGTACACACGATCAAATCTGTCTGCTGGAAACGGTCTGCTAGACCGTTTCAGCAGACAGATTCGATCGTGTGTACGGGCAAACAGACGGATTTGGCCACCCGACAGATTTCAAAGCATGCTTTGAAATCTGTCGGCTGGGAACCTGTCCGCCCGACATGTCTGCTGGTTAGTACGCTAACCAGCAGACATGTCTTCTCGCACACGCGCCGAATGGTTTCGACGCATGCGCGGAAGTGTTTTACTTCCTGGTGCGGTGACGTGGCGGCGTCAACGTCAGTCAGCGCGCTGTCTGCTGGCGGGGATTTTGGTTTGCTCGTGAGTACATGCGAGCAAACCAAAATCCCAGCAGACAGATCTGTTCAAATCGGTCGGTCCGACCGATTTGAACAGACACATTTAATCGTGTGTACGAGGCCTTAGAGGCGCCTCTCCCCTTGTTTTTTCCTGACAGTATTTGGAACACGGTTTCTGTTCTTCCATGATGGCAGCACTGAGCACGTATGTGTGACCTCCATAACAAACAATTCTTCACCCATCCTCGGACTCTCTCTTATCCACATGCCCCTGAGCCTTGGACTTTAACTTATCCACTTATACTGTACAAAACTTCTTGTACATTATCATTTTATTATTATCAATTTTTAGCTCATTATTATCTATACTGCTGAGGTACCTGTGTGTTTTTCATTCCTTGCGCATATTCACTTGTGAGTTGTAAATTAGCGCATTTTATATATTATATCACAAATGTTTTTGGTTGATGCACCATTCATTCTAATGCAGCTTGTTACATTTGGTGATTCATTTTTGTGGTGTAATTATTAGTTTAGTAGCGCTGTATTATAGTTATATTACTATAGAGAAAGGTTGATGAGCGAAAGAAAACTGTAGTATCAGGCCTTGGATATTATAGAGAGCAGCTTGCTCTCAGTACAGTCACACTTAATCGTCGCCACTCCCGTCGGAGTGGGTAAAGTGCCCGGACAGGCGTTTAACTTGGGACTGGCAGCCGAAAGGTCACTTGCAATAGTCACTGGGAGGAATTAGGGCCTCTGCCACAGGCCTGAGGAATTTCCATACTTTTCAAAGGGGTAGAACTAATGGATCCTCCCAGTAAGTCACTTCTCTAGAGTCATCAGAGGACAGTTGAAGTGTACCTGTCATGTAGTGATTACCGGATCCCCGGTGGTTCGCCTAGGCCTCGCAGAACAAGGGACTTATTTTCAATGTTTGTCATCCTTTGGGCAACCCATTGAAATAAATGGACAGCCCTAGACGCAGAATGTGGGAATGCATTTAAAATGGGTGTAGTTTACAGGCTTAGTTTACACTGTGTGTAAGTGCGTGCACACGCACAACTGCGAACACCGTGTGTATAGGTGTAGCACCCTCTAGTGTGCTAGGGTAGTTAGTGTAGGTTTTGTAGATGTTAGTGTAGGTAAATTTGGCTTGGCTGGCAGCCAAGCCTGGGTTGAATCTGGTTCAGGGCTGAGTGACTCAGGGAGGCTGGATGACTCAGCAAGCAGCACCTCTAGTAACTCCCTCTGCTCTCTGGAACCTTGGAGAAGCTTCCAGTAGTAGAGGGTGGCATTTAGGAGGAGCTGCTTGGAGTATTCATGAGGGACCCAGCCAATCCCCAGCAAAGTGGGCTGACAGGGGGCAGGTACTTCATAAATACTTATGAGTCATGCCAGCAGGGACAGTGTGTGTCCAGTGGAAGATTGGAGATGAAGTGCCAAGGAGGCTATTGGAGGCCCTTGAGGAAGCCCCCTAGTCTGGGGAGGAGCGGTAACATTTGGCCTGGGGCTCGGGTACTGAAGGGACCTTTCTACAACACACAGAGGACATCCTTCCTGAAGGCACGGGAGCAAGGAGAACAGCGAAAACAGGTTAACAGGTCCAGGAGATTACCCGATAGTCAGTCTGGGAGGACTGGTGAGTGTCAGTCTGGAGGACTGTGGAGAAGTAGCCAGGAGGAGGGCTAGTTAAAGGGGCTGCTGCAGCCAGGAGGGCTGGCAGGGCCTAAAGAGGTGGTGCTGAGATCAGTTACAATAGGAGGAAGTGCTCGGAAAGTGTGAGCTCTGACACGCTATCTGTTCTACAAGTATAATAGCCTGGGGTCCCTGCCTGTAATTGGCTTTTGCTACACAAAATACTGCTGGGTGGCATAGCTGTGTGCTGCAAACAAATAAAGTGCTGGAGGAAGAAGTGGAGTTTACATAAAGACCAGGGCAGGCACTACCTATAGGCAAGGTAGGAGCAGGCCTAGAGCGCACATCAGTGAGGGGCGCTGGAGGTGCCTCCTCATTAGGGACAGCGGGTTAGGGACAGCCTGAGAAGGAAAGGGGACTTTCGGCCACGAGAAGCTCAGTGTCTCAGTGTCCAGACGGGCAGATGGTGGATCTCGGCATCCCGGGTAATGGCAGCTGAGTAAGCATTGTCAGTGACAGCTAATGATTAGTGCGAATATTCGTAACGAATATTGCATATTCGAGTATTCGCGAATAAATCGAATATCACGGTGAATATTCGCTATTGCGAATATTCGTATTTTTTCAAAGTTATTTTTAAAACAGATCACATCCTAGTGATCTCCATCGACGTCTAAAAGCATTGCTGGTATGATTAGAGACCCTGGGCCGAGTAGCTGAGGCGATCCTTTTATGTTGCCGAATATTCGCAATGCGAATATTCGTATTACGAATATTCGCGAATACTTTCTCTGCCCTTCTGTGTTTTGTGTATAAAAAAAAAACAAACGAGAATTTCGCAATCAATTTCGCATTCGCATTAGCGAAATTTCGCATCAGCAAAATTTCGCATTAGCGAAATTTTGCAAATTTTTTTTTTTGATAAAATATCACGAATATTCGATATTAACGAATATTTCGCGAATATTCTTCTATATATTCGTGAAATATCGCGAAATCGAATATGGCGTATTCCGCTCATCACTACTAATGATCTCCCACAGAGGATTCCTAGTGATGTGTGTGCAGGTAGCGACCTCCTCTACCTCCACACACATACCTTTGATCCCCAACTCTGCACTGGCTGCAGGGGGCGCTATACAGTCTGCATGACTCCCCCCTGGGGAGCAGTACTGCTCACTGCCCCATGACTGACACACGTGGGTAGTATGCCTCCACTTGCACTGGACCTGGCTGCCTGGGACTGGTCCCTAGTCTGTGTATATACTACACTAGCCTGCCTATTTACTACCATGGCCTGTCTATATACTACCATGGCCTGTCCATATACTACCCTAGCCTGTCCATATACTACCCTAGCCTGTCCACATACTACCCTAGCCTGTCCACATACTACCCTAGCCTGTTCATATATTACCCTAGCCTGTTCATATATTACCCTAGCCTGTCCATATACTACCATAGCTTGTCCATATACTACCCTAGCCTGTCTATATACTACCCTTGCCTGTCCATATACCCGCAGACCACAGCTGGCATGAGGAAGCGAGTCGGTGCCACCAGTATTTGTCTTCAGGCAAGATCCAAAGGCGCCAGTGCAGGCCTGCAGACCACGGCTGAAGAAATAGGTGGAGAGGCGCCGTCATGGGGGCAGAGCCAGGGGGGGGGGGGGCAGCATAAAAACAAAGTTGTAGACTGTATCTGCTTCTGAAGTCACTGTGAAGATTTGGTGTGCCTGGCAGTGCAGGGTGGGCAATCCCTTTTCACCAGTGGCTCATACATGGGTATTGTATGTGTGTGTGTGTGAGTGTGCTTCTTGCGTATGTGTGTTCGTATGAAAGTGTGTACATATGTCCATGAGTTTATTTGTGTTGTATACATGCGTATGCATTTTTGCATGTATGTTTTTTCCCAGTGGGCATTGACCGGATACAGATCACTGTCATCTGTCAACATCTTGGAACCTAGTTTTTCAAGATTCTGTAGCTTTTTGGCTTGTAAATGTTTTACGGATTTGTAAAAGTTTCAATTCTTCATCTGACCAAAAGGAGACTTTCAGCAGATCTACACACTGACTGAACACAAGCATGTTACTTGCAGAAATCACAAGAAAATTGTTTATATTCCATTTCATGTCACAGGATCATTTATAAATAAAGTCTACTGAAGCTAATGAGAATAATTAACGAACCTTGCTGAATATTCGTTTATGGCGACACTTTTTTTTAGATGCCCTCTCGGTAGCGTGAGTCTCACAATGAAATTAAAAGAGGCATCTGGGGAAGGCCTAAAGCCTGAACTCTCATCTCTCAGCCAGAATAACATAACCAGGGGGAGAGAGGAGTTTGCTAAAGAAACAGAGGAGACATGAATTCATCACAGACGTAGGTAGTATGCACGGCAATACGTGTGGCTCACAAAAACAGCCAGCATAGAAAGCAGGCGGCCTTTGCGGTTGAACCGCTTTGCTTGCAGTTTGTTGCTGCTGTGTGTGTGTGTCATATCTGTCACAGTGCCCCAGCAAACAGTTATCTACTTGTGTCTTGCCCCTTCACACAATAACTCCAATTGTATATTCATCGGCATCCCAGGCTCATTTTATTTTTGTTTTATCAAAGCACTTAATGCAGAACTTAACTGTCTGTATATGATTTATTCATCTTTAATATTCAGAGCAAACTCACCCTTCCGTTCATGTCTCTATGCTTTCATTAATTAAGAAGTCACTTTGAAAAATCTCCCCCTAGTGTACTTTCTGTAGGGGCTTACGCTAAAGTTAGTGGGGAATGGGAGACTTACGCAGCTCCCATTCACAATTTGTCAAATTGTGGCTGCTGTCATTCCCGGAACTGTCCCTGTGGGTCAGTCTGCGCTCCAGGGGTGTGTTTCCACCCCTGGGCGGCAGCTGGCGCTAGAGGGATTCTGGGGGACTCTTTTCCTCAGCAGCCAATCAGAGGGGTTGGTCCCCTCGCTAAGGCATGCTGAGGGAGGCGATATATATGGGACAGCCGCCTAGGCCTGAGGGCCGTTTTTGCTTTCTGCAGGGTCCGAGTTTCAGGTGCGGCACCCACCTTCAGGGTGCGGGCATCCATGAACCCCGCAGCCGTGGCCTACCTGGCCGAAGTTGCGCACCATGCGGAGCTTCACTCTAATATGAAGAGGGATCCCAGTAGCTGCTGGGTCCCAAACCTTTTCTGAAAGGATCCCAAGCTGGGAGCTTACGGTGGGGGATCCCCACCTTGAGGAGAACCCGGAGGCAGGTGGTCCAATAGGGCTTGAACGAACCATCGGGGACCCAGTGACTCTAACTAAATCTATTGGGAGGACTTGCTCATTTCAATTCACGCTCATTCAAGTACTATGCCTGTGGCAGGGGCCCACTTATACTCAGCGGCTCCTGAATGGGGTAGCACTACACTACCATAGCTAACTATGGTCATCTTGAGTAAGCCCCCGTTCACACCGGTGCTTTTAAATTGTCGCAACTCAAGGGTGAGTTTAGAGGGTGGTGATAAATGGGGAGTACTTGGAATGGTTCAGGGGTGGCAAGTGGGGTCCCCCAAGGTTCTGTGCTGGGACCAATCCTATTTAATTTATTCATAAATGACCTGGAGGATGGGATAAACGGTGCAATCTCTGTATTTGCGGACGATACTAAGCTAAGAAGGGCAATAACGTCTCTGCAGGATGTGGAAATCCTGCAAGAAGATCTGAACAAATGAATGTGGTGGGCAACTACATGGCAAATGAGGTTTAATGTAGAAATATTTTAACTGCTTCCCGACCGCCCACCGTCATATTACTGCGGGACGGTGGCATGGTTTTGCGGGAGCACGTAGCTCTACGTCCTCTACTTTTCGGCCACTAGGTGCGCGCGTGCCCGGCGGGTACGATAGCCGCCGGGCACCCGCGATTGCTCGTTACAGAGCGGGCAACGGGAGGTATGTGTGTAAACACATACCTTTCGTTCCTGTCAGCGGGGGAAACGCTGATTTTCTGTTATGAACAGAAGATCAGTGATTTCCCCTAGTGAGTCCACCCCCCCATACAGTTAGAACACAAATAGGAACACACTTAACCCCTTCCCTGCCCCCTAGTGTTAACCCCTTCACTGCCAATGGCATTTTTATAGTAATCCAATGCATTTTTATAGCATTGATCGCTATAAAAATGCCAATGGTCCTAAAAATGTGTCAAAAGTGTCCGATGTGTCCGCCATAATATCGCAGTACCGAAAAAAACGCTGATTGCCGCCATTACTAGTAAAAAAAATATATTAATAAAAATGCCATAAAACTACCCCTTTTTTGTAAACGCTATAAATTTTGCGCTAACCAATCAATAAACGCTAATTGTGATTTTTTTTACGAAAAATATGTAGAAGAATACGTATCGGCCTAAACTAAGGAAAACATTTTTTTTTATCTTTTTTGGGGATATTTATTATAGCAAAATGTAAAAAATATTGCATTTTTTTCAAAATAGTCGCTCTATTTTTGTTTATAGCGCAAAAAATAAAAACCGCAGAGATGATTAAATACCACCAAAAGAAAGCTCTATTTGTAGGAAAAAAAGGACGCCAATTTTGTTTGGGAGCCACGTCGCACGACCGCGCAATTGTCAGTTAAAGCGACGCAGTGCCAAATCACAAAAAGTGCTCTGGTCTTTGGACAGCAATATGGTCCGGGGCTAAAGTGGTTAAATAATGTATTTGGGTGGCAAAAATATGAATGCAATCTACTCATTGGGGGGGAGAACCTCTGGGGGAATTTAGGATGGAGAAGGGCCTGGGGGTCCTATTAGATGACAAGCTCATGCGATGGCATGCAAGCTGCTGAAAGCAAAGCAAACTGAATATTGGCATGCATTAACAAGGGGATTAACTCCAAAGATAAATCAATAATTTTTCCACTCTACAAGACTCTGGTCCGGCCGCACTTGGAGTATGCTGTCCAGTTCTGGGCACCGGCCCTCAGGAAGGATGTTCTTGAACTAGAGAGAGTACAGAGAAGGGCAACAAAACTAATAAAGGGTCTAAAAGATATTCGTTATGAGGAAAGGTTGCGAGCACTGAACTTGCTCTCTCTAGAGAAGAGACGCTTGAGAGGGGATATGATTTCAATGTACAAATACCATACTGGTGACCCCACAATAGGGATAAACTTTTCTGCTCATGCAGGGGCGCCGCCCCCCTAATCCATGCGCCCGGCCCCTAATCTACATGCAGGGCATTTAGACGTATGGATCCCAATGATTTTTTTTTTTTCAAAGCACGATTAGAGCGAAAGGCTTTAAAAAGGGTGGGCTCCAGGCGCAGTGATCTGCGCTCGGAGCATACTCTTTTTAAAGGCTTTGGCTTTTGTGTGACATTAGCAAACTAGCAAATTAATATTTGCTAATGTCTTCCTGTCTCTCCTCCTGTCCTTTAGGAAGCGGGTCGGGAGACCCGATTGGCCGGGAGTCTTAAGACCTTATATGCCACAAGTCCTAACTCCTGATTGGCCAGGAGGAGAAGCGACCGCCAGGACTCAGGAGGAGACGCAGAGGGGGAAGCTGCCAAAGCCGTGACCTGGATGGGGTAAGTGCGGGGCTGGCTGGCGATGGGCGAGCAATGTGGCAATTAAGTGACTGGGGGAGGGAGAGCGACATTCTATCAAGTGAGTGCCAGAGGGGGTGGGGAGAGGTTGGTTGGCTGGCTGGCTAGGGGGGTGGATGGCTGGCTGGGGGGGCCGCGAGCCACCCCCCAAGAAATTTGAACACCAGCCTCCACTGGTTGTCACTCGGCCCCGCATACCACCACAGAGAGACTACAGGCAGGTTTACACTCTATGTACCTCCAAGGATTTCATAATTTAATCTAACATCATGCCATCTGCATGTAGGCAGGTAAAGTATACTTTCTCCATTGCAGTTGGAGCTCAACCGCAGTAGCATTGCAGGGGAAGAAGAATTCAAAGGAACATGGTTCCTCTAAGGTTTCCTGGGTCACTGGGGAAGATATCTGATTGGATGCTGCCCCCGAATGTGGCTCTAGCAGCTATCTTGAGTCAGGCAGAGCCAATTTAGGGCCCTGGCTTTCAGGCATGCATTTCACATGTAGCTAGTGTAGAGTCGGATGACCACGTGTCCCAGATTGCCCGGGACAGTCCCACATTTTGCAGGTCTGTCCTGGGCATATTCATTCAAGAACAATACAGTGTCCCGGAATGAAACTGACACAGCCACCACTCGGGCCACTCTGATGCCCCCAAAAAAGGCCGCCACATCACCGCTTGACTCACTGACAGTACTTGTCCTGGCCGGGAATGCCTGGAGGAGCACAATCCTGCCCCCTGCTTGTGATTGGGGAAATCATAAATCCCACCTCATGTGTCCAATCACTGTGCTGTGATTCATTACAGCACAAGCTGATTTTTGGGAAGGGAGGGTATCCCTGAATGATAGTTTGGAAATGTGGCCACCCTAGTGTAGAGGCAGTTCACCCATCTGACAGGGACAAGGATTAGCGGCAGGGAGAGGTTCCAGAGAAGTAGGGAAAGGATAGAGATTCGCCATCCTTCCTGGTGATCTCCCCATTTGGGTCCAGACCAGCTAGGCCTCATTCCACCCCTCAGGACAGACGCTGTCGGCACATCTGAGACCTGCTCTGCTACACATTGCTGTTGCTTGCTGTGTGTGTTCACGATCAGGTGCTTTTCCGCTTGGTTTGTTGTGAAGTACTGGATTCTGCATTAATACAAGTTCTGTTCTCTGCAATCAGAGTTTTTATACTGTAATTACTGCCAACGCACCAAGCTGCACCTCCCCATATGCAGATGGTATCCCAAAGAAACAGCAACGCCTTTTTCTTGACCTAGAACAACCCTATACAGTATAAAGATCAGGAAGCGATGTAGTAATGCCTGTTCTCAGCCCCACTGGCTGATAACCATTAAACACAGAAAGTACTGTTCTGAAAATATATATGTACTGGAAATGTGTAATTTTAAACACTGGTCTGCAGTTTGCCTGTGCATGTTCCACAATAATAGCAGTTTTATGACTAAGGTTTACACTTGTACCCTGTAGCAATGATTCCCTTAGGGGATTTTGGAATTTTGGGCTCTTTTGTCTTTTCTAGTGGTGACCCACCCTTAGCTGGATATGGCAACTCACAGACGTACACACCAGTAGTGATAAAATAAGCTTTAATCAAGCAGGCATAATCCCTGTAAGGGAAGTTGTTGATGAAACACTTTAACCACTTAAGACCCGGACCAAAATGCTGCTAAAGGACCTTGCCCCTTTTTGCGATTTTGCACTGCGTCGTTTTAACTGACAATTGCGCAGTCGTGCGACGTGGCTCCCAAACAAAACTGGCGTTCTTTTTTTCCCACAAATAGAGCTTTCTTTTGGTGGTATTTGATCACCTCTGCGGTTTTTATTTGTTGCGCTATAAACAAAAATAGAGCGACAATTTTGAAAAAATGCATTACTTTTTGCTATAATAAATATCCCCCAAAAATATATAAAAAAAAAAAAAATTCCTCAGTTTAGGCCGATATGTATTCTTCTACCTATTTTTGTAAAAAAAATATCGCAATAAGCGTTTATCGGTTGGTTTGCGCAAAATTTATAGCGTTTACAAAAAAGGGGATAGTTTTATTGCATTTTTTATTGCATTTTTATTAATTGTTTTTTTTTACTACTAATGGTGGCGATCAGCGATTTTTTTTCGTGACTGCGACATTATGACACTTCGGACAATTGTGTGACCTAACATGTGTTTACAACTGTAGGGGGGTGTGGCTGTAGTTGTGACGTCATCGATTGCGATTCCCTGTATAAGGGATCACACGATTGATGACGCCGCCACAGTGAAGGACGGGAAAGCCATGTTTACACACGGCTCTCCCTGTTCTTAAGCTCCGGGGACCGATCGCTGCACTCCAGCGGTGATTGGGTCCGTAAGTCCCGCCATCCCGGTCCCGGAGCTTCGCGCCCATGACCCACAGATGAGTACTAGTACAGGACGTACCTGTACGTGGATGTGCCCAGCCGTGCCATTCTGCCGAGGTATATGCGCAGGAGGCGGTCCTTAAGTGGTTTACCACTTGCTGATTGCTCTATAGCAGTTTGACAGCTACAGGGCTGCCACTCTGCACATGATCATGTGTGTGTGTGTATATTTATATGATCCTGCACTTCTGATTATCAGGCGCAAGTGCCTTTGGCGATTCATGCCCCCCCGTGATTCTGCACAGCGGGAGCTGATCAGCAGGTCCCACGGACACGATTCACACGGGCACCCGTTGATCATTCTGTACACAGACAAAGCCATAATCTGCCTATGTAAACAAGGCAGATTGCTGTTCTGTCGAGAAGGAAATCATTGATTCTGTGTTCCTGCAAAGCAGGGACACTGATCTATGCCTTACTCCAGTCAAAGCACCTCCCCCCGAGTAGTAAAACACCAACTAGGCACACAGTTAACTCCCTGATTGCCTCTAATGTAAACCCCTTCCCAGCCAGTGTCATTAGTACAGTGACAGTGCATATTTTTAACATTGATCACTGTATTAGTGTCACTGGTCCCCCAAAAAAGTGTCCAGTTTGTCTGCTGCAATATCGCAGTCCCACTATAAGTCGCTGATTGCCGCCATTACTAGCATAAAAATAAAAAATAAATCCATAAATATATCCCATAGTTTGGACACTATGGGCCAGATTCAGGTAGATGGGCGCTTCTTTACTTTGGAGTAACGTTTCTCATTTACGTTACTCCGCCGACACTTTCGGCGCAAGTACTGTTATTCACATAGCAGTTGCGCGTAAACTTGCGCCAGAGTAACGATAATGCGCTGGCGTAACCCGACGCAAGTGGAAGTGGGTGTGATCATATGTAAATGATGGGCGGAGCCCAGCGCAGAGGCTTACGTTCAGCGCATCATCCACGGAGCATGCGCAGTAAGTGAGGCTTCACTCGGCCCCCTTGTGCGCATGCTCACAACTTCCGTCGGCACCACTTCACGCAATGCGTTCCGTTGGGCGTTTAAATGCGCCCGTAGATGCGCCATTCCGGCACTAAAGTATATCCTGTTCCCCCTCCCCGCAGTGAAGTTACTTTTGTTCTGAGATGGCTGCTCCCGTTCCCCGCAAACACACAGGAGAAAGCTGAACTCTAAAGGCCAGGAGCTGTCAGCGGTCATCTCGGCTATGGAGACCTATGATGTCTTCCTCCATGGCTGTAAAAGTTGACAGACAAGCAGGGACAGAGGTGTTGTCCTGCAAGTGGGGGTGCTCAGCTAGCTCTTATCGTCGGTAACGCTGCTGTAGCTGCTCTCCTGCTGACCTGTGGCCGTCTGGAGTAAAGATAAAGCAGCTATTTGTAGAAATAACTTTGCACCGGACGGACGAGATACGCGCGGCGCATGTAGCCAGCGTATGGTGCTAATCCGTTCGCGAATCGGGAAATCTCCCTCATTTGCATATTTGCAGGGGAAATCAATAGGCGCGACTGATGCGCCAAGCGAAATTATGCGCTGACGAGACTCTGGCGTCGGAAAGTTAAGCCGATCGGAAATGGCCCGTTTTCTGTCGCATCTAGTTTGGTGGGTACGGCCACATAGAAACGACGGCGCATCTTCACAGTTACGCGGCGCATATCGAATTACTCCAGCGCAAGTCTTGCTGAATCTGGCCCTATAACTTTTGCGCAAACCAATCAATATGTGCTTATTGGGATTTCTTTTTACCAAAAATATGTAGCAGAATACATATTGGCCTAAACAGTTGAAGATTTATTACATTTTTTTAATTGGATATGTTTTATAGTGGGGGGGGGGAATAAAACACTCCCCGGAACTGATGGCTCGAAGATGGTGAGTGGTAGGTGAGCCCTGGCTGTCTGTGGCTTCTGCTCTGTCTGTTGGCATGTCTCTCAGGGAGGAGTAAAGAAATAGGTAGCTTGCAGTGCCCTGGACTTCCCCTCTTTAGCCTGCACCCTGTTCCAAGGTGGCCTTGTGCAGCTCCGGAGTTGCAATAGACCTAATACCTGCCCTCTGCTGCCACCAGTCTTACTCCCTCTAATGCACACCTCACTGGGGTTCTGTCCTGGTCTTCTCTCTCAGCCTGCTGGACAGTCCTCTATGTAGGCTTCAGTAGCTCTTTTCTTTCCAACCATGACCAGTGTAATAGAGATAATCCCACTTGCATTACCTTAGTAACCCCAGACTATTACCTCCCGCACTTAACCCCCTTTATCAAAACCATTCCCCATCTTATACTACTAATAAGTAATAGACCACACCAGAGTTGGAGTATAAATGGCCACAACAGCCTTTTTTATTAACCAATATTCCAAAATAACTCCCTTTAAAACTTTAATAAAATAACTTTTCATTAATATGTAAAACCATTAACATGTAACAAACACAATTTTTAATCACATTACTTTTTACTCCCCCAGCCTATTGGTCTCTGACGGTACCCCGGAAACTTCTCTCTTTCCACCACTACACTGCGGGACACACTTTGCATAACCAGGCCTCCAGCCGTAACCAGCCCTGAGACAACCCCTTCCCGCAGTGCAACCATCACCGTATTCCAGCAGACACCATTCCACTGGAATACAACCGAGGGGCACATACCACCCATGAGCCCCCACCATTTTATCATACCATCTGATTTTAGCCACCGTCAAAGACCAAAGACACCGCCCAAAGACACCGCCTTCTTCAGCTGTTATGACGACCAGAATCCAAAACCTGAAAGAGAAGAACAAAACCAGCAACACAGCAAAAACAACAACCCCATGTGCCAAAACCCAGGGAGGGTGGGTGGGAAAGCTTCCTCTCCTTGCTAAAAACTCCCCCGAATGCCTCATCCGCTCCCGCCCACAACTTATATACAGCTCCGCCCCCTCTGCGCTCACTTCCTCCTCCTATTGCTTGCATTTCCCTTTCTCCAGATTTTTAAAGCGGAGGTTCACCCTAAATATAAGATCTCTCATGTGATCCAGCATACTGGCGTCAGCGCCAGTATGCTGTTTTTTTTTTTTTTTTATCGCACACTTACTGTATTATAGTGGAATTCCTTTTTTGTCCCCCGCGGTGGACGGCTGTAGTATTGCTCGTCACATCTTCCTAAAATACCCGATATGGACTCGGGTAATCTCGGCGAAAATGCGGCGCCTGCGCACAGACCTAGGAGCTGACTGCGCAGGCGCCGTATTTCTCCGAGTCCTATTTCGGAGGGCGTGACGCGCCATAGCCGTAGGACTCGGAGAAATATGGCGCCTGCGCAGTCAGCTCCTAGGTCTGTGCGCAGGCGCCGCATTTTCGCCGAGATTACCCGAGTCCATATCGGGTATTTTAGGAAGATGTGACGCGCTATACTGGCGCCGTCCACCACGGGGGACAAAAAAGGAATTCCACTATAATACAGTAAGTGTGTGATTAAAAAAAAAAAAACCAGCATACTGGCGCTGACGCCAGTATGCTGGATCACATGGGAGATCTTATATTTAGGGTGAAATACCGCTTTAACCCTTGCCCTGCCATTCCTCTACCCCTTGTCATGCTGGCCCTCCATTATTTCTTTTTGGGGTTTTTCCATTCCGGGCCTTCCTTGACCAGTGTAATAGAGATAATCCCACTTGCATTACCTTAGTAACCCCAGACTATTACCTCCCGCACTTAACCCCCTTTATCAAAACCATTCCCCATCTTATACTACTAATAAGTAATAGACCACACCAGAGTTGGAGTATAAATGGCCACAACAGCCTTTTTTATTAACCAATATTCCAAAATAACTCCCTTTAAAACTTTAATAAAATAACTTTTCATTAATATGTAAAACCATTAACATGTAACAAACACAATTTTTAATCACATTACTTTTTACTCCCCCAGCCTATTGGTCTCTGGAAACTTCTCTCTTTCCACCACTACACTGCGGGACACACTTTGCATAACCAGGCCTCCAGCCGTAACCAGCCCTGAGACAACCCCTTCCCGCAGTGCAACCATCACCGTATTCCAGCAGACACCATTCCACTGGAATACAACCGAGGGGCACATACCACCCATGAGCCCCCACCATTTTATCATACCATCTGATTTTAGCCACCGTCAAAGACCAAAGACACCGCCACAGCCCACTAAGGGGAACCCCTTACCCTTAAGGGCCCTTCCACACCCGCAGGGCGCGCTGGATCCCATCCTGCAGATCCAGTGCCCACAGATCAATCCCCACAGGCGATAAATGCACCCCGTCCTCCCTCAGATACAAACCCACATTGACCTCCAACTCCATGTGCCGTATCACCAAACCACCCTTACCAGCCACAAACCGCCCAATCACCTTATTCAGCCTCACCCTGGCCTTGTTAATCTTTTCCACCGACCTCGCCATACGCCAGCTGGTTCGCGCAACAATGTCGGACCATACAATTAACATCCCTGGAAAGGCCTTTTGCAAAGTTAGAAAATCCGACTTCACAGCAGAAATCAGGTAGCCAATGGACCTGACCCCCAGGTCATTTCCTCCCACGTGCAACACCAGGACGTCCGGTGGTCTGTCCAGCCTCGCTGTCAGGAATGGTCCCCTCTGTTGGTACATCTGCTTGTCAGTCTGGCTGCAGTACCGACCTCCACCAGCGGGGGGTTCCTGGTCTTCTGGAACTCACAGCCTTTCATACGTTCAGGTGTGACTTGAACGTAATCATGACACTCCCTATTTATACCCGGCGAGCTCAAGCAGAGCTCGCCCTGGTATCTTCATATCTGCTGGACCTAAGCCTGTACCCTGACCTGTATTCTGACCCTGATTCGGTACCTTGATCCTGTTCTGATCCTGATCCCGCCTGGACTTGTCTGCCCTGCATCCTGATCCCGCCTGGACTTGTCTGCCCTGCATCCTGATCCCTGATCCCGCCTGGACCTGTCTGCCCTGCTTCCTGTTCCCTGTCTCCCCTTAACCTGAATCCTGCAGCTAGTCCATCCATCCGACCCCTGCTCCGTCCTGTCCCATCTGCTGGTATCCCCTGTGTATGACCTCGGCCTGGCTTGACCTATCTGTACGGTATTCCCTTCTTAATTATATATATATTGTTTGCTATCTTTACTGGTTGTCCTTATTTACTTTATTAAACACCCTTTTACTTCACTGATCATATTGTCTGGTCTCTCTGTGCAGTCACACGGGTCTGATCTCTCATCCCTCCTGACAGTATACCAGGGCCACTCTTGATCAGACGTGACTGCATTTGGAGACCATTCTGGTGTAGTGCATTGCTCCAAACATGGATTACGATGACATCCTTTATTATTCTCTGCTGGCTGAAGAGGATGAAGGGTATTGTCGCCAGGTTTTGGGGGGTTGGACTAGTGACCAGCTAATGGAAACTATCCGATTAGCTCATTCCTGTGTGGATCAGGGTTACATGACTTTTAATGATGTTCAGCCATTAATTCGGTTGTGTGTAAAACCAGCCCTGTCATCTATTCCTGTCGGTAGGGACGATTTCTCTCCCCCCTTCAGTCATGACCAAGTTGAATCCCTGGTGTGGTTATTAGAGGATGATCCGGCGTCTTTTGATGAGTATTATTCCTCCTGTCCCCAGCAAAAGTTATCTGAGTGTATTGATTCTGTGCAGGCTCTGATTAGACAAGGTGTGTGTGAACCTGCTTTTGTTCAACCTGTGCTGCAGGCATGGTCAGATCTCCTGATTCCAGCCAAGTCAGTCCGTTCCAGCCCTACTATTAACCCTCTGCCTTCTCAGGGATCCATCTATCCATCACCAATGGCAACCCCAGCTCAGTTAATTCCGCACCCTACCAAATATTACTACCCAATTTCTACTAATTGTACCTACCCTGCCTATAATCCACCTGTAACTACTCCACAAAAACCTCCTCCAGTCACCACCCCTGTGTCTCTGCCATATTCCAATCCTTCCTCCTACTTAATTCCACCCTCTTCATACACCCCTTCTGTTAACAAACCTGTAGTGTCTAAGTCTAAAAAGAAACGGAAGTACTTCCCAACTCACACCATCGTGCCAGTTACCCAGCCTGTCCCAATGCCATCTGCTCAGCTTGTTCCAGTGCCATCTGCTCAGCTTGTTCCGGTGCCATCTGCTCAGCTTGTTCCAGTGCCATCTGCTCAGCTTGTTCCAGTGCCATCTGCTCAGCTTGTTCCAGTGCCATCTGCTCAGCTTGTTCCAGTGCCATCTGCTCAGCTTGTTCCTGTGCCAGCTGCTATGCCTGTTCCTGTGCCAGCTACTCTACCTGTGCCAGCTGCCCAGCTTGTGCCAGCCTCCCAGCTTATTCCTGTGCCAGCCTGCCACCCTGATGCTCCTGTGCCAGCCTGCCACCCTGATGTTCCTGTGCCAGCCTGCCACCCTGGTGTTCCTGTGCCAGCTTGCCACCCTGGTGTTCCTGTGCCAGCTTGCCACCCTGGTGTTCCTGTGCCAGCCTGCCACCCTGGTGTTCCTGTGCCAGCCTGCCACCCTGGTGTTCCTGTGCCAGCTTGCCACCCTGGTGTTCCTGTGCCAGCCTGGTGTTCCTGTGCCAGCCTGCCACCCTGGTGTTCCTGTGCCAGCCTGCCACCCTGGTGTTCCTGTGCCAGCCTGCCACCCTGGTGTTCCTGTGCCAGCCTGCCACCCTGGTGTTCCTGTGCCAGCCTGCCACCCTGGTGTTCCTGTGCCAGCCTGCCACCCTGATGTTCCTGTGCCAGCCCGCCAACCTGATGTTCCTGTGCCAGCTTGCCAGCTCGATGACTTCCAGTCAGCTTGCCAGCTCGATGACTTCCAGTCCGCTGCCCAGGTCGATGACTTCCAGTCCGCTGCCCAGGTCGATGACTTCCAGTCCGCTGCCCAGGTCGATGACTTCCAGTCCGCTGCCCAGGTCGATGACTTCCAGTCCGCTGCCCAGGTCGATGACTTCCAGTTTGCTGCCCAGATCGATGACTTCCAGTCCGCTGCCCAGGTCGATGACTTCCAGTCCGCTGCCCAGCTTGATGACTTCCAGTCTGCTGCCCAGCTTGATGACTTCCAGTCTGCTGCCCAGCTTGATGACTTCCAGTCTGCTGCCCAGCTTGATGACTTCCAGTCTGCTGCCCAGCTTGATGACTTCCAGTCTGCTGCCCAGCTTGATGACTTCCAGTCTGCTGCCCAGCTTGATGACTTCCAGTCTGCTGCCCAGCTTGATGACTTCCAGTCTGCTGCCCAGCTCGATGACCCGGAGCCTTTGTCTGCTGCCCAGCTCGATGACCCGGAGCCTTTGTCTGCTGCCCAGCTCGATGACCCGGAGCCTTTGTCTGCTGCCCAGCTCGATGACCCGGAGCCTTTGTCTGCTGCCCAGCTCGATGACCCGGAGCCTTTGTCTGCTGCCCAGCTCGATGACCCGGAGCCTTTGTCTGCTGCCCAGCTCGATGACCCGGAGCCTTTGTCTGCTGCCCAGCTCGATGACCCGGAGCCTTTGTCTGCTGCCCAGCTCGATGACCCGGAGCCTTTGTCTGCTGCCCAGCTCGATGACCCGGAGCCTTTGTCTGCTGCCCAGCTCGATGACCCGGAGCCTCTGTCTGCTGCCCAGCTCGATGACCCGGAGCCTCCGTCTTCTGCCCAGCTCGATGACCCGGAGCCTTTGTCTGCGGCCCAGCTTGATGACCCAGAGCCTATGCCCTCTGCCCGGCTTGATGACCCAGAGCCTTCGTCTTCTGCCCAGCTCGATGACCCGGAGCTTTCGTCTTCTGCCCAGCTCGATGACCCGAAGCCTATGCCCTCTGCCCGGCTCGATGACCCGGAGCCTTTATCCACTGCCTGGCTTGACACCATGAGCCTTCCCCAGCAACAACTGGTTGGAGCGTCCGGAGGCCGCTCCTTTGAGGGGGGGTACTGTCAGGAATGGTCCCCTCTGTTACATCTGCTTGTCAGTCTGGCTGCAGTACCGACCTCCACCAGCGGGGGGTTCCTGGTCTTCTGGAACTCACAGCCTTTCATACGTTCAGGTGTGACTTGAACGTAATCATGACACTCCCTATTTATACCCGGCGAGCTCAAGCAGAGCTCGCCCTGGTATCTTCATATCTGCTGGACCTAAGCCTGTACCCTGACCTGTATTCTGACCCTGATTCGGTACCTTGATCCTGTTCTGATCCTGATCCCTGATCCCGCCTGGACTTGTCTGCCCTGCATCCTGATCCCTGATCCCGCCTGGACTTGTCTGCCCTGCATCCTGATCCCTGATCCCGCCTGGACCTGTCTGCCCTGCTTCCTGTTCCCTGTCTCCCCTTAACCTGAATCCTGCAGCTAGTCCATCCATCCGACCCCTGCTCCGTCCTGTCCCATCTGCTGGTATCCCCTGTGTATGACCTCGGCCTGGCTTGACCTATCTGTACGGTATTCCCTTCTTGATTATATATATATTGTTTGCTATCTTTACTGGTTGTCCTTATTTACTTTATTAAACACCCTTTTACTTCACTGATCATATTGTCTGGTCTCTCTGTGCAGTCACACGGGTCTGATCTCTCATCCCTCCTGACACTCGCATACCGAAAAACCTCCGGCACCACTGTCAGGAAAATGTCCATCCGCTGGTGCTATTGATATTTTGTCTTGCAGTGCTGCGTCCCACCAGCAGGGGTCTCCTGGCAGTTAGGAGCTGTCAGGGGAACTTCCCCCTGCTGGTATATCACCTTTGGGATGCAGTACTGACCTCCACCAGCGGATGGACCCTGGCAGTGTGGAACACCTGGCCTTTGCTCCGTTCAGGTGTGACCTGAACCCAATCAGTACACCCACTATAAATACCCGGCGAGTTCAAACAGAACTCGCCCTGGTATCTGTTTACTAACCAGACCCTGAACCTGCTTTGGACCTCTGACCTGATCCGATCTGTCCTGACCCCGATCCTGATCCCTCTCCTGGACATTTCCTTCCTGCCCCTTCCCTGTCTGCAGCCTCTTTGAATGATCTCCTGGTATTTGACCCCGGCTTGGCTTTGGCTTATGAGTATTGCATTCTCCCTGAACTTGTATATAGCTTTTGTGTTATCCGTGCACTTATTTTCTCACCTTTGTAAATAAACACCTTTTTCCACTATATACAGTGTTGGTCTCCTTAGTGTAGGCACACAGTCCTGGTCCATCTAGAATCCCTGACAGTATACCAGGGCCATTTTGACCAGACGTGCCTGCATAGGGAACCATCCTGTTTTTGTTGAAACATGGATTTCAATGAAATTACTTACTTTTCTCTGCTAGCAGAGGAGGATGAGGAGTATTGTCGTCAGGTGTTGGAGGGATGGACAAGGGATGAGCTGATGGAAGCCATCCGATCGGCCCATTCCATGGTGGATCTGGGTTATATGTCTTACAATGATGTTCAGCCATTGATCAAGTTATGTGTTAAACCAGCCCTGTCAGTTATTCCAGCTGGAGGTGATGACTTCTCTCCCCCCTTCAGTCCTGACCAAGTTGAATCCCTGGTATGGTTGATGAAGGATGATCCGGCTTATTTTTATGAGCATTATTCCTCCTGTCCCCAGCAAAAGTTATCTGAGTGTATTGATTCTGTGCAGGCTCTGATTAAACAAGGTGTGTGTGAACCAGCCTTTGTTCAACCTGTGCTGCAGGCATGGTCAGATCTCCTGCTTCCAGCCAAGCCACTGCATTCCAGCCCTGCCATTAACCACTTACCTTCCCAAGGTTCTAGACGTCCATTGCCAATGACAACCTCAGCTATAGCCCAGTTAATTCCGCTTCCCACCAAGTATTACTACCCAATCTCTACTAATTGTACCTACCCTGCCTTTAATCCACCTGTCTGTTCCAGTCCTACTAGTAACCACCTGCCTTCCCAAGGATCCATCTGTCCATCACCAATGGCAACTCCAGCCCAGATAATTCCACATCCCACCAAATATTACTACCCAGTCTCTACTAATTGTACCTACCCTGCCTTTAATCCACCTGTAACTACTCCACAAAAACCTCCTCCAGTCACCATCCCTTTGTCTCTGCCCTACTCCAATCCTTCCTCTTACTTATCTCCATCCTCTTCATACATCACTTCTGTTAACAAACCTGTAGTGACTAAGTCTAAAAAGAAACGGAAGTATTTCCCAACTCATACCATCGTGCCAGTTACCCAGCCTGTCCCAGTGCCCTCTGTTCAACCTGTCCCGGTGCCATCTGTCCCTGTGCCAGCTGCTCTACCAGTTCCAGTGCCAGCCGCCCAGCTTGTGACATCCGACCAGCCTGCTCCGGTGCCAGCCTGCCAACCTGGTGTTCCTGTGCCAGCCTGCAACCCTGGTGTTCCTGTGCCAGCCTGCCACCCTGACGTTCCTGTGCCAGCCTGCCACCCTGACGTTCCTGTGCCAGCCTGCCACCCTGACGTTCCTGTGCCAGCCTGCCACCCTGACGTTCCTGTGCCAGCCTGCCACCCTGACGTTCCTGTGCCAGCCTGCCAACCTGACGTTCCTGTGCCAGCCTGCCAACCTGACGTTCCTGTGCCAGCCTGCCAACCTGACGTCCCTGTGCCAGCCTGCCAACCCGATGTTCCTGTGCCAGCCTGCCAACCTGATGTTGCTGTGCCAGCTTGCCAGTCCGATGACTTCCAGTCCGCTGCCCAGCTTGATGACTTCCAGTCCGCTGCCCAGCTTGATGACTTCCAGTCCGCTGCCCAGCTTGATGACTTCCAGTCCGCTGCCCAGCTTGATGACTTCCAGTCCGCTGCCCAGCTTGATGACTTCCAGTCCGCTGCCCAGCTTGATGACTTCCAGTCCGCTGCCCAGCTTGATGACTTCCAGTCCGCTGCCCAGCTTGATGACTTCCAGTCCGCTGCCCAGCTTGATGACTTCCAGTCCGCTGCCCCGGTTGATGACTTCCAGTCCGCTGCCCCGGTTGATGACTTCCAGTCCGCTGCCCCGGTTGATGACTTCCAGTCCGCTGCCCCGGTTGATGACTTCCAGTCTGCTGCCCCGGTTGATGACTTCCAGTCTGCTGCCCCGGTTGATGACTTCCAGTCTGCTGCCCCGGTTGATGACTTCCAGTCTGCTGCCCCGGTTGATGACTTCCAGTCTGCTGCCCCGGTTGATGACTTCCAGTCTGCTGCCCCGGTTGATGACTTCCAGTCTGCTGCCCCGGTTGATGACTTCCAGTCTGCTGCCCCGGTTGATGACTTCCAGTCTGCTGCCCCGGTTGATGACTTCCAGTCTGCTGCCCCGGCTGATGACTTCCAGTCTGCTGCCCCGGTTGATGATTTCCAGTCTGCTGCCCCGGTTGATGACTTCCAGTCTGCTGCCCAGGTTGATGACTTCCAGTCTGCTCCCCCGGTTAATGACTTCCAGTGTGCTGCCCCGGTTGATGACTTCCAGTGTGCTGCCCCGGTTGATGACTTCCAGTGTGCTGCCCCGGTTGATGACTTCCAGTGTGCTGCCCCGGTTGATGACTTCCAGTGTGCTGCCCAGGTTGATGACTTCCAGTGTGCTGCCCAGGTTGATGACTTCCAGTGTGCTGCCCAGGTTGATGACTTCCAGTGTGCTGTCCAGGTTGATGACTTCCAGTGTGCTGTCCAGGTTGATGACTTCCAGTGTGCTGCCCAGGTTGATGACTTCCAGTCCGTTGCCCAGCCTGCTGTTCCTGTGCCAGTCTGCCAGCCTGCTGCCCAGCTCGATGACCCGGAGCCTGCTGCCCAGCTCGATGACCCGGAGCCTGCTGCCCAGCTCGATGACCCGGAGCCTGCTGCCCAGCTCGATGACCCGGAGCCTGCTGCCCAGCTCGATGACCCGGAGCCTGCTGCCCAGCTCGATGACCCGGAGCCTGCTGCCCAGCTCGCTGACCCGGAGCCTGCTGCCCAGTTCGCTGACCCGGAGCCTGCTGCCCAGTTCGCTGACCCGGAGCCTGCTGCCCAGTTCGCTGACCCGGAGCCTGCTGCCCAGTTCGCTGACCCGGAGCCTGCTGCCCAGTTCGCAGACCCGGAGCCTGCTGCCCAGTTCGCCGACCCGGAGCCTGCTGCCCAGTTCGCCGACCCGGAGCCTGCTGCCCAGTTCGCCGACCCGGAGCCTGCTGCCCAGTTCGCCGACCCGGAGCCTGCTGCCCAGTTCGCCGACCCGGAGCCTGCTGCCCAGTTCGCCGACCCGGAGCCTGCTGCCCAGCTCGACGACCCGGAGCCTGCTGCCCAGCTCGACGACCCGGATGTACCCACCTCTCGGCTCAAGCCTCCCATTGCCCAGTTGGTCACTCTGGACTTTCCCCGGCAACGGATAGTTGGAGCGTCCAGAGGCCGCTCCTTTGAGGGGGGGTACTGTCAGGAAAAGGTCCATCCGCTGGTGCTATTGATATTTTGTCTTGCAGTGCTGCGTCCCACCAGCAGGGGTCTCCTGGCAGTTCGGAGCTGTCAGGGGAACTTCCCCCTGCTGGTATATCACCTTTGGGATGCAGTACTGACCTCCACCAGCGGATGGACCCTGGCAGTGTGGAACACCTGGCCTTTGCTCCGTTCAGGTGTGACCTGAACCCAATCAGTACACCCACTATAAATACCCGGCGAGTTCAAACAGAACTCGCCCTGGTATCTGTTTACTAACCAGACCCTGAACCTGCTTTGGACCTCTGACCTGATCCGATCTGTCCTGACCTGATCCCGATCCCTCTCCTGGACATTTCCTTCCTGCCCCTTCCCTGTCTGCAGCCTCTTTGAATGAACTCCTGGTATTTGACCCCGGCTTGGCTTTGGCTTATGAGTATTGCATTCTCCCTGAACTTGTATATAGCTTTTGTGTTATCCGTGCACTTATTTTCTCACCTTTGTAAATAAACACCTTTTTCCACTATATACAGTGTTGGTCTCCTCAGTGTAGGCACACAGTCCTGGTCCATATAGAATCCCTGACAACCACCTTGCTCCAAACCATCCCCGGGATTCCCAGCCACCTAATGCACGCCTCCTTCCTCGACATTCCCAGTTGCCTGCCGTCTGCCCTAGCGTCTGCTCTTTTGGCCCCCCAGAACACGTAAGAATGCCCAAGAATCCAGACGAGGCGCGGTTGACCTTCATCTGCAACGAAACACAGAAACCAAATGGAACCCAGTAAAAACCAACAGCCACACGACCCCTACCTGACTTAATGTAAAAACATCCCCGCCCCCACCCAACGTAAACTGCTAAAATCTCTCAAACTCCTTCCAACACCAACTGGGGGCGTACGTAAGACCGAAACCTCCTTGATTCCCATCTCCCAATTCATTTTATGGCCGCTTCATCCAACCCACACCTGGCGGCTTCAGTTGCCGCCCCGATGCGGAAGGAGTGCGAAGCAAACTGTGCACCATCGAGTCCAGCCGACTCTAGGCACCTGCGAAAAATGGCCACAAACTGAAACCTGGATAAAAAGGCCCCATCCTCATGTTTCAAGAAAGGCCCCCCCCCTACCGGGCGTACTTTAAGAAACTCCTTGGTCGCCCCGACCGGGCAGACAGCCGCCCCCGGCAGGGTGAACAACTGAATTTCCACTCCCTTTCCCTTCTGATCCGTTTTTGACCGACGCAACCGCACCACTACCCGATCGTCAAAAAGGCACACGTCCTCCACCCCCAAGCCCCCCGGAACCTTCTTCGATGGGCTCACTAATTCCCCTATCCGAAACGCCCCAAAAAACGCCAACGAAAATGCCGCCTGAAACAAACGCCACTCGTAACCCGAAGAACAAACACCCCCCAACTGACGCCCAATTAACTCCAAAATACCAAAGGTAACCGGCCTCCTCTTGTCCTTATGAGGATGTGCCTTCCGGTATCCCTTCAGCACTTGTCGCACCCAGAAATCCTTGGTAGAATCCGGAAGGCCTTGAAGTTTGAACCAAAAGGCCAAACCCGCCAGCTTCCGCTCTATCCCGGACACAGAAACGCCGTCCTCCATCTGCCTGGAAACAAAATACACTACCAGCAGTCGCCACTCCGACCCTCCCAGCTCAGCCTCCGCCAGCCGTACAAACTCTGACCACTCTTGCCAGATCCTGGAGTAGGCCTCCCACGTCTGCCTACTTACCGATCTTTTGATCCATCCTGCTGCGGCTCCAAGGCAACCTCCCAAAGCCAGCCCGGGCAGGGAAGCCCCACTTTTTCTGCGGCCGGAGCCAGTTCCCTGAATCTGTCCCACTGAAACCGAGACAGGGAATCAGCCAACGTGTTGTCTACACCCGGTATATGCACTGCATACAGGAAAATGTTCAACTGTAGGCAACGCAGGACGAGGTGGCACAGTAAACGAATCACCGGCTGAGATGATGCGGTGACCCGATTAATGACTTGTACCACCCCCATGTTGTCGCAATTCAACCTGATCTTAAGGTCCCTACACTCAGACCCCCACAGCTCTATTGCTAAGACCACTGGGAACAGCTCCAACAAGACCAGATTACCAAGCAACCCCGCTTCCTCCCATGAACGTGGCCAGGCCTCCGCGCTCCATTGTCCTTGGAAAAAGGCCCCATAACCCGTTGACCCTGCCGCATCCGTAACCAACTCCAAGTCAAAGTTGCTCACCGGACCCCCCATCCAGACCGAACTCCCATTATAGCTCTCTAGGAATGTATGCCATACCTGCAGATCCTCTCTGTGTTCCCTGGTAAGCCTAATGAAATGGGTAGGAATCTGCACTCCTGCAGTAGCTGCCGACAGCCGTCGGCAAAAAACCCTGCCCATCGGAATGATCCGACACGCAAAGTTCAGCTTACCCAGAAGTGATTGGAGACCCCGCAGCTGCACCTTCCTGAGCCCCATGATCTCGTTCCGCAACGCCTCCACCTTGTCCGCCGGAAGTCTGCATTCCATGACTTCGGAATCAATTACAATGCCCAAAAAACTCAGCTCTGTCGTCGGGCCCTCCGTTTTGTCTCCGGCCAGCGGAATTCCCAACCTGCCCGCAATGTGCTGCAACGTACCCAAAAGAATCGCACACACGTTGGAGGCTGGAGGCCCGACAAACAGAAAGTCATCCAGGTAGTGGATTACCGAATCCACCCCGGACACGTCCCGAACGACCCATTCCAGGAACGAACTGAATTTTTCAAACATGGCACAGGAAATGGAGCAGCCCATGGGCAAACACCGATCCACGTAGAACGCCCCTTTCCAGGAACACCCCAACAGCCAAAAACTGTCCGGGTGCACCGGGAGTAAGCGGAAGGCTGACTCAATGTCCGACTTGGCCATGAGTGCCCCCTTACCGTATCGCCGCACCCACCGCACCGCCGCGTCGAACGAAGTATACGACACTGTGCACGCTTCCGGATCAATAGCATCGTTAACCGACCCACCCTTTGGGAACGATAGGTGGTGTATAAGACAAAACTTGTTTGGTTCCCTCTTAGGCACCACCCCTAGCGGCGACACTACCAACTCCCGAAAAGGCTTCTCGCGGAACGGACCACCCATGCAACCCAACGCCACCTCCTTTGCCAATTTTTCCGAAACCACCCCAGGATTGCCCAGAGCTGACCGCAAGTTCCTTGCCACCGGCGGCACAACTTCCAGTGAGCACGGTATCCTAAAACCCTCAGAGAACCCAGCCGCCAACAGGGCCGCTGCCTCCCTGTCAGGATACCTATTTAGAAAAGGACGCATCCTTTCCTCCCTCACCGGCGTCACCCCTCTTGTTTGCAACATCTCCTCCACGCACTGGCGTAGCGGGGGGGGGGGCAGGGGGGGCTGTCGCACCGGGAGAAAAATGGGGGGGGGGCGAATCCATCCACCGGCTCCGCGGAGCGCTCCGGAGCCTCGGCCTAGCAAAGTCCCCGGCTTCGGCCTAGCTCCGGAGCGACGGCCATCTTGGTACACCCGGCGGTGGCCCTCCTCTCTGTTCACACCCACAGAGGAGGAGGAGCCCGCGCTTGAGGGAAACCACACACGCCGCTGTCTGAGGTCTGAGGTCTGCACTACTGGGGGTTACTGTCTGAGGTCTGCACTACTGGGGGTTACTGTCTGAGGTCTGCACTACTGGGGGTTATTGTCTGAGGTCTGCACTACTGGGGGTTAATGTCTGAGGTCTGCACTATTGGGGGTTACTGTCTGAGGTCTGCACTATTGTGGGGGTTACTGTCTGAGGTCTGCACTACTGGGGGTTACTGTCTGAGGTCTGCACTATTGTGGGGGTTACTGTCTGAGGTCTGCACTACTGGGGGTTACTGTCTGAGGTCTGCACTACTGGGGGTTACTGTCTGAGGTCTGCACTACTGGGGGTTAATGTCTGAGGTCTGCACTATTGGGGGTTAATGTCTGAGGTCTGCACTACTGGGGGTTACTGTCTGAGGTCTGCACTATTATGGAGGTTACTGTCTGAGGTCTGCACTATTATGGGGGTTACTGTCTGAGGTCTGCACTATTATGGGGGTTACTGTCTGAGGTCTGCACTATTATGGGGGTTACTGTCTGAGGTCTGCACTATTATGGAGGTTACTGTCTGAGGTCTGCACTATTATGGGGGTTACTGTCTGAGGTCTGCACTATTATGGGGGCTACTGTCTGAGGTCTGCACTACTGGGGGTTACTGTCTGAGGTCTGCACTACTGGGGGTTACTGTCTGAGGTCTGCACTACTGGGGGTTACTGTCTGAGGTCTGCACTATTGTGGGGGTTACTGTCTGAGGTCTGCACTATTGTGGGGGTTACTGTCTGAGGTCTGCACTATTGTGGGGGTTACTGTCTGAGGTCTGCACTACTGGGGGTTAATGTCTGAGGTCTGCACTATTGGGGGTTAATGTCTGAGGTCTGCACTACTGGGGGTTAATGTCTGAGGTCTGCACTACTGGGGGTTAATGTCTGAGGTCTGCACTATTGGGGGTTACTGTCTGAGGTCTGCACTATTGTGGGGGTTACTGTCTGAGGTCTGCACTACTGGGGGTTACTGTCTGAGGTCTGCACTACTGGGGGTTACTGTCTGAGGCAGAGCCGGTGATGTAAAATTTCATCGGACCTATGAAAACCTCGGACCCACGTGACTTCCGGTGCTCGTACGTCAGAGCACAGCTGATCGCGGGTCCACAGCGCATGCGCCGCGCATGCGCCGACGCCTTTTCGGTCCATGAAAATCCTCGACTCGGGTGGGCGGGCGGAGGCGGAGCTGGATTCTCAATTACAACACCGCCAGCACCGCCTCCAGCCCCGTCCCTAAGCATAGGCTTATTGAGGTCTGAGAAAAATATTGACTCGGATGGGCGGGCGGAGGCGGAGCAACATTCTGAATGACATTATCTACAGCACCGCCTCCAGCCCCGTCCCTAAGCACAGGCTTATTGAAATCCATGAAAAACATAGACTCGGGTGGGCGGGTGGAGGCTTATAAACCATCAATAGCCATCCATGTATAATAACATGTTACATTCTTTTTCGACGTTGCGCGGGTGTGCGCAATATTAATGTAAGATGTTATTATACATGGATGGCTATTGATGCTTTAAAAGCCTCCACCCGCCCACCCGAGTCTATGTTTTTCATGGATTTCAATAAGCCTGTGCTTAGGGACGTGGCTGGAAGCGGTGCTGTAGATAATGTCATTCAGAATGTTGCTCCGCCTCCGCCCGCCCATCCGAGTCTATATTTTTCTCGGACCTGATTAAGCCTATGCTTAGGGACGGGGCTGGAGGCGGTGCTGGCGGTGATGTAATTGAGAATCCAGCTCCGCCTCCGCCCGCCCACCCGAGTCGAGGATTTTCATAGACGAAAAAGACGTCTGCGCATGCGCCGCGCATGCTCTGTGAACCCGTGATCAGCTGTGCTCTGACGTACGAGCACCGGAAGTGATGCGGTCCGATTTTTTCATAGGTCCGATGAAATTTTACATCACCGGCCCTACCATGGGACCCAATGGTACCCATGGTACCAGGCGGCATATGGAGGGAGCGGCAATCCGGCCGGCAGAATTTGAAAGTTAATAATACGAGCGGCGCGCCGCAGAGAGAGCAGAGGAGCGTGCCGACGGCGGCGACCGGCGCCTAGCAACCGGACCCAGTGAGTGATCATTGATGACATCATTCAGGAGGAGGAGCCGAGGAGGCCGCGACCGCCCCAGCATTCACAGCGCACCGCTCAGCATCCGCGCCAAATTGCCCTGCACCTCTTCATGATCCTCCATCTTGAGTCCTGCGGCAGCGACGCGTGAGGGAAGTGTGTCAGTCAGTGTGGGTGAGGACAAGGAGGAGAGAGAGCTGCCTGTGCGGTGCTGACTGTGCTGTGGAACGACCACCGACCTGACGCCAGCCAGCCTCTCAGACTCTTAATTTAAGGTAACTAAACTTACAGTTCAGTAGTAGCTGTGGCATGTGCCAGGGCCTGGGCAGCTCTTACTTCCTGCTCATCATGCACTGTTGTCACCACTGTGCCATACCATTAAACGCAGCCACTGTGCCATCAATTGTCACCACTGTGCCATGCCATCAAACGCAGCCGCTGTGCCATTTTTCACCACTGTGCCATGCCATCAAATGCAGCTACTGTGACATCAATTGTCACCACTGTGCCATGCCATCAAACGCAGCCACTGTGCCATCAATTGTCACCACTGTGCCATGCCATCAAACGCAGCCACTGTGCCATCAATTGTCACCACTGTGCCATGCCATCAAACGCAGCCACTGTGCCATCAATTGTCACCACTGTGCCATCAATTGTCACCACTGTGCCATCAATTGTCACCACTGTGCCATACCATCAAACGCAACGTAATGGTATGTCATGTAATTTTGCATATGGTAAATCTGCTTTTCTGATAAATTCGATTTTATATCATTATATAAAACAATAATTGTGGGGTGCCTTTTGGTGGGCGTTATTATAATTTTTTTCTTTGGGGGGGGCAGCATTTCATTTTTGGTCCCAGGCAGCACAATGTCTTGGGCCGGCACTGGTCTGAGGTCTGCACTATTATGGGGGTTACTGTCTGAGGTCTGCACTATTATGGGGGTTACTGTCTGAGGTCTGTACTATTATGGGGGTTACTGTCTGAGGTCTGCACTATTATGGGGGTTACTGTCTGAGGTCTGCACTATGCTGGGGTATACTGTATGAGGTCTGCACTATTGTGGGGGTTACTGTCTGAGGTCTGCACTATTGTGGGGGTTACTGTCTGAGGTCTGCACTACTGGGGGTTACTGTCTGAGGTCTGCACTATGGTGGGGGTTACTGTCTGAGGTCTGTTAAATAGGGGGTCAGTCTGTGATGGGGGATCTGTGATTGTGGGGGGGGGTCAGTCTGTGATGGGGGATCTGTGATTGTGGGGGGGGGGTTCAGTCTATGATGGGGGATCTGTGGTTGTGGGGGGGGGGTCAGTCTGTTAATCCCTTACAGTAAGGGGTTAAATGATTAATCCTGCAATAATTTACCCCTTACATGCTGAAAGCCCTGAGAGGGATACATTACAGATCCTTATAACCAGAGTGGATGATTATACAAGGGGGGGGGGGGGGCGAAAAAAAATTCTGCCCCGGGCGCCCATAACTCTGGTTACGCCACTGCCTCCACGCTTTCCCCTTTTGAAGCATCGGGACACGGGGTGGTTCCCCCCGCATCCCGAGCACTCGTGCTTGAAACGACAAGTTCCACCGAACTTACAGGACCCTTCGTTGTATTGCCAGCACACACCCCATTTTTTCCCGGTCGACGGTCCCGAGGCATATGTCCCCCCGACCCCCCCCTGAAAAAACTGGTTCGGGGCACGAGCCGACGACATAAGCCGCATCCACAGGCTGATGTCCTTGTGATCCCATCTAAGGGCCGGACGAACAGCCCTGCGTTGGCGAAATTGCTCATCGTACCGGAGCCACGCGCTACCCCCGTACACCCTCTGCGCCTCCCCGATCGTGTCCAAATAACAGAACAATGCAGAGCAATGTTCCGGCGTTTTTTCCCCTAGCACACTAGCTAAAATGGCGAACGCCTGCAGCCAATTTGAAAACATACGTGGTATCAACCGATACCGCCGTTTCTCCTCGTCATCCTTCTTAGAATCATCCGGCTTAACCCTATCAAGGTTAAATTTCTCCAGCGGCACATACTCACCCTTCCAGATTTTGTCCCTCACCTCCTGTTTCAGATGTACACCTAATGGCCCCTCAAAACACACATAAACTTCGCATTTTGCTGCATCCTCTATGCAAACTAAGTCCGACCTGACCGCAGAACTTGACCCCCCCACCTTTTCTGCTGCGTCTTTACTTACCACCACCGGAGCTGGCGTAACAACCGGCGTCCCGACCACCGTCTCCACCGCGGACCCTGAGGAACTAGCCCCTACCGCCTGCCCCCCTACCCAAGGTGCCACCTGTGCCGGCCCCTGTCTTGAAACCTCAAAGCGCATTAACAAATCCCGTAACCCTCCCAGGAGGTCTGCCAAAACCCCCCCTGCCCCCGGGGAGGCAGGCGAACTGCCCGCCCCCCCGGAAACAGGAGCCCCCAACACCCCCGCAGAACCAGACCCCAATAACTTGCACAACACATCAGATAATACATCATTAGAAAGTGAATCAGACTTACCGGGCTGACTGGGCACGGGCCCCACAGCCGCTGCTCTTCCGATCCCGGGCGACACCACCTCCACACGAACGTCGTCCTCCGATCCCGACAGCTCCCCGTCCGACATCCGCTCCGGCAGCATAGGCGAAGGAAGCCCCCCAGGCACGAGCTGCCTGGAGGCTGAGGGCCCCATCTGCGTGATAGACTGGCCATCTGGTGCCCCCCCCACCCGTCCCACCGCCACGACTGCCGCTTCTGGAGGGGCCCTTGCTGTGTCGCACCATGAGCGTGCCGTCATCCCCGACCACCATCCGGACCTGCGCCATCCCAGCTCCGCCAGCCTCGTCTGGTAGAGGCCCCGCGGCTGTGACACTGCCACTCCCCCGTCGAATCCCCCCCTGTGTAGCAGCTGGAGCTGCCAGGGTGATCGCATCCTCGTGGGTCCCTGGCTGCTGAGGAGAGGCCCGGGCGCCATTACTGCCCGAAGCCCCGCCCCCCGAGCGGCGCTGTTGGCGGGGACTCAGCCCAGCGTCCCGCTCGGAATTACCGGGGGTCCGTTTGGCCGGGGGTGCCGATGAGTCCTTGCCAGGGCTCCTACCCTTACGTTGCCCCCGCTTGGAGGGGCCCGGCGAGTATCGCTCCGGCGGCCTCGAGCGCCGAGCGCGCTGCTCCCGCTCACCACCCTCTGTGGCCCCCCCATCCTCCTCCTGTAGAAGGGCACCCACCTGGTTTTCAAGCCAGTCAGGCCCCCTCGTCACCGCCGCAGCCCGCAGCCGTGCCAGGATCTTCTATACGTGGGCCATGTTACCGAAGAGAGCGACAAAAAGCTTCCTCTCCTTGCTAAAAACTCCCCCGAATGCCTCATCCGCTCCCGCCCACAACTTATATACAGCTCCGCCCCCTCTGCGCTTACTTCCTCCTCCTATTGCTTGCATTTCCCTTTCTCCAGATTTTTAACCCTTGCCCTGCCATTCCTCTACCCCTTGTCATGCTGGCCCTCCATTATTTCTTTTTGGGGTTTTTCCATTCCGGGCCTTCCTTCTCTCTTTCTTGGGTTCTCCTTGGCTCTGCTCATGTGAGCGGGGGCGTAATCCTTTCCAATGATGCAGCTAATCACAGTGCTGCTCCCTCCCCGGCTATTTGTAGCCTATACATCAAAGGCCTGAGGGAGGAAAAAGATACTTTAGCAATTAGCATGGCATAAGAATACCCTAGTGCAGTGATGGCAAACATTAGCACCCCAGATTTTTTGGAACTACATTTCCCATGATGCTCTTGCCTCTGCAGTGTAGTTGAGCATCATGGGAAAAGTAGTTCCAAAACATCTGGGGTTTGCCATCACTGCCCTAGGCTGTGCAATTTCTGCTGCTTAACCACTTAAGACCCGGACCATTTGGCTGGCCAAAGACCAGGCCACTTTTTGCGATTCAGCACTGCTTCGCTTTAACTGACAATTGCGGTCGTGCGACGTGTCTCCCAAACAAAATTGACGTTCTTCTTTTCCCACAAATAGAGATTTCTTTTGGTGGTGTTTGATAACCTCTGCGGATTTTTATTTTTTGCGCTATAAACAAAAATAGAGGGACAATTTTGAAAAAAATCAATAGTTTTTACTTTTTGCTATAATAAATATCACCAAAAAATATATAAAAAATGATATAAATTTAGGTCGGTACGTATTCTTCTACATATTTTTGGTAAAAAATTGATTGGTTTGCGCAAAAGTTATATCGTCTATAAAATAAGGGATAGTTTTATGGCATTTTTATTAATAATTTTTTTTTTTACTAGTATTGGCGGCAATCAGCGAATTTTATTGTGACTGCGGTTCTATGGCGGACACATTGGACACTTTTGGGACCATTGTAATTTTTACAGCGATCAGTGCTATACAATTGCACGGATTAATGTAAAAATTACACTGGCAGTAAAAGGGTTAACTTGTAGGGGGCGCTGAAGGACTGAGTGTATCCTAGGGAGTGATTCTAACTGTTAGGGGGCGTGGCTACAAGTGACATGTCACTGATCGCTGCTCCCGATGAGAGGGAACAGACGATCAGTGACATGTCACTAGGAAAAACGGGGAGAAGTTGTGTTTACATTGACATCTCCCTGTTCTTCAGCTCCGTGACACAATCGCGGGACATCGAGTCCGCGGGTCCTGCGGGCATGGTCACAGGGTGGCGCACGTGCGACCACACAGCCGCAAATTAAAGGGGACGTACCTATACGCCCATTTGCCTGCCTGTGCCCTTCTGTTGACGTAAATCTGCATGCGGCAGTCCTTAAGCGGTTAAAGAAGCCACCAGCTAGGGTGACAATTTATTTTTGGTTTTGGAGTGACTGGGGACAGCTACAATTTTTGTATTGAAGTCTGTGGGCCAGATTCTCAAAAGAGATACGACGGTGTATCACAGGAAACACCGTCGTATCTTTGTTTTTTTTACTGGGTATCTATGCGTGTGATTCCTAGAATCACTTACGCATTGATACAGTGAAGATCCGACAGGTGTAAACCACTTACACCGTCGGATCGTAGATGTAATTACTTTTCTGGCCGCTAGGTGGCCTTTACGTTGTTTTCTCATTTGCCTATGCAAATGAGCCTAATACGCCGATTCCCGAACGTTTTTACGCCGCCCCGTCGTCGTTTACATCGTTTCCGTAAGCGTAAACCTACCCCTGCTATATGAGGGGTAGGTTTACGAAGTTCCGTCGTTGTCATGTTAAGTATGGCGTCGGGTCAGCGTCGTCTTTTTCCGTCGGTTACGTCGTTTTACTAAGTCGTTTGCGAATAGGGCATTGCGTAAGTGACGATCACGTCGTTTTGACGTCGGTTTCAACGACGCTTTCCGACATGAGCTGGAGCATGAGCACTGGGCTTTTCTCCTGGCCGGCGCATGCGCAGTTCGATCGACGCAGGGGCACGCTTAATTTAAATACAAGCCGCCCCCTTTGAATTACGCGGGGATACGCAGGGCCATTTACACTATGCCGCCGCAAACTACGGAGATTCTATGTGAATCTGGCCCTGTATCTTTATATCCCCTCAGTTCTTGGCCAGTGTCACTAGGACAGGAAGTGAGGGGAAATCTTCCCCAGTGGGAACACAAACAGCAATAAAAAACTGACATCTATCCAACACCAAGAATAAAGAAAAAACGGCTTGGTTGCAGTTGTTCTTTAATGACATATCAATTTAGAAAATCTTTTAGAAATAAAGCCACTCCACATTCAAAGTGTTTAATGTTGCTGCTAAAATATACATCAATAATGTGCTCTACAAACTGTGCACATTGCCCAGAGACATGAATACAATTGTACCATTAGATGACATAAAAAAATTATTTTTATCTGAAAGAACAGGCAAAGCTGCACTTGGAATACACAAATACATACAATATAAATGATTTGCCTAAGTATGAAATATAAATGTCTATTTACATGAACCATTTTTTTAGTTTGGTATAAGAATGAGTAAGAAAAAAACAGTTTCATAAAGTTTTGTGCCAGTGGCTTGTCCTAATTCTGTGAGTACAATCTACCCTTTGTACACAAAAGCCATCCAATATAGTGGCAGAATTGGCAACACTTAGGGCCCTTTCACACTGATGCGCTTTTGCCAAACTGGAACGCACCTTTCTAGCGAGACAAAAGTGCATGCAAAATGATTTGCCTTTATATCCTATGAGACTTTTCAAATCGCTTTAAAAAGTCTTGCATGCTGCTTCTGTGGTGCACCTTGCATTGAAGACAAATCGGAAAAGCACCAAAACTGCACCCATTGATTGTTTTTAGGTGCGGTTTGGGGTCGCTATGCATTGCAAATGAAAAAAAAATATATTTTTTTGCTAGGTTTACCTCTCTAGCAGTTTTTATTATGGCACTTCCTGTGTCTGACCCCCACGGGATTAGGCATGTATCTTCTTCATCCCTGGTGGCGCACTGTCTCCTGTCTTGATATAAGAGTAGCGTCATGTCACAACTGAATATAAAAAAGGAGAGGAGCCTCTGAAGCCCTGTACACATGATCGGTTTGTCTGATGAAAACGGACCGATGGACCGTTTTCATCGGACAAACCGATCGTGTGTGGGCCCCATAATTTTTTTTAGAATAGAACCCGTTTTAAATTTTCCCTATGGATAAAAAAACGATCTTCTGTGGGGAACTCCATGGGTCAAAAATCCACACATGCTCAGAATCAAGTCGACGCATGCTCGGAATCATTGAACTTTATTTTTCTCAGCACCACGTTGTTTTGTTTTACGTCACCGCGTTGGACACTATCGGATTTTTAACCGATGGTGTGTAGGCAAGACTGATGAAAGTCAGCTTCATCGGATATCTGATGAAAAAATTCATCGGATTAGTATCCATCAGATATCCGATCGTGTGTACAGGGCTTAAGTGTCTCTAAGTGTCTGACCTCCGTGGGAGTAGGCGTGTATCTTCTGTCTCCTGGAAGCCAAGTGTCAGCATTCCCAGGAGTCAGTGCGGATCGCCGCCGCAAAATCTTGAGCGATAGCAAAACCGGAAGTGACGCGTGATGCCCCGTACTGAGCTTTGCATCGTCTGTTTGTTTTGTAGTGTTTTTGTAGCCATCACAACGGGGAGGAAACTTCCGACGCCGCCGCCTGTTGTGATAGCAACCTGGAAGTTTACGTCGCTCCACGCCCTTAACACTGAGCATGCATGGGAACGAGCTGGGAATGCTGGAAGCTCAGCATTCAATGCATCCAGGAAGTTAATGCTTGTGGGCTTCACATGCCCACAAGCAAGATGGAACCGGCCATCCTCAATTTTTTAAACGTTGTTTTTAATTCGAAACCGGACATCGGGGGAGATCATTCACCTAAAAAGTAAGTGTTACATTGTGATTATGTCTGAATGGTTGAAATAAGGGGCACCCACCAATGTCCTTAACAACCAGTGATTAGATAATTGTTCATGGGCTGGCACATGCCTGTTACCTTAACCCCCCCCCCCTACACACACACTGCCTCCTGCCCCCTTGGTGCTCACCAGTAGTGCCAGCTGTGAATTCAATCCAGTTCTCTTAGCTCTCCTGCTCTGCTCCTCCACATCATATGCTTTTGTCTGAGACTGCCATAAATCCAAACTGAATGTTTACCTTAAAGCGGAGTTCCACCCAAAATTGGAACTTCCGCTAATCCCACTCCTCACCCCCTCGCTTGCCACATTTGGCATGTAATCTTTTTTTGGGGGGGGGGGGGGAGTGGTGGCTTCAGGAGGAGTGGGACTTCCTGTCCCACTTCCTCCTTCCGCCGAGGGGCTGGTTAGGCGATTAAGCTTAATCGCCTACAGCAGCCCCTCCCTGTAGGCGATCGCATGGGACACATGACAGGTCCCATGCGATCGCCTGTCCAATCAGTGGCGGGCCGCGCCGCTCGTGCATGCGTAGTGGGTGCCCGGCCGTGAAGCCGAAGGCTGTCACAGCCGGGTGCCCACAGTTGTGATGAGGACGCCGGCCGGGGAGGGGGGGAGAGGAACGGAGCCCCGGTCGGCGCGTCGCTGGAACGCTGGAGCAGGTGAGTGTCTGTTTATTAAAAGCCAGCAGCTACACTTTTTGTAGCTGCTGACTTTTAATAAACACAATTTTTGGCTGGAACTCCCCTTTAAGTCAGGTAAAAAATATTCCAGGTGCATTGAAACAAAGAACATGCAAAGTCTTATGCCGCGTACACATGATCAGATTTTCCAATAAAAAAATTCTAAAAGACTTGTAACGGTCACCACCATTTACGATCTTCCATCAACCCAAGACAGCTTATCCAACAGTTCGACAATCCATGTAGACACAATCCTTTCCATTCCCCAGAATTAAGACGAGACACAAGCTCTGTTCTTTCTGGTTTAAAATGTATGAACACACTTTAATGGTTAGCTCTCTTATATACAGTATAGCCATGTTACAGTTATCAAAGGAACAAAGAAACTCTCCACCCACCACATTACACAATGACCTTCATACACATCCTTTTAGATAATGACATTCAGGTGAGTTAATTATCCCCCAGATGTCCCGTCTCCGACAACAGCTATTAACCTGCATAATACACATTCCTATGTCAGACGTTCAGGTACCGGTCTGACATAATTAACATGAACTGATTACTACACCTGAGAAGTCACATTCCACATCTATTCATCAATAGACTTTAGCATACACAATGAAAAGGTCTGTAGAGCAGACTCATTTAACACCTCACAGTTAGACATCTGGCCTGTATAGACTTAATTAGAACAATAGACACAACATAGTATTCAATCAGGTAAACTTAATTAGCATTTCAACAGCCTAGGTTAAGCATTGAAGGAGTCATTATTGATCGCTTGTGGGTCAGCATTAACCAAACTGTAAAATTCCAAGATATCCTGCAATACATGACTTATCAGTAATGTCCCATCTTATGTAATCCGAGATATAATTTCTCAGTCTGTTACAGGACTTTTTTCATCGGAAATTTCGATCGAGTGTGGGCCCTATCTGACTTTTTTCCATCCGATGGAAAAAAAAAACGATCAGAAATTCCTATTGTCTGTGTGCAACTCTGACGGAGAAAAAACCCACGCATGCTCAGAATCAAGTCGACGCATGCTCGGAAGCATTGAACATTTTTCTCGGCTCGTCGTAGTGTTTTAGGTTACCACATTTTGGACAGTCGGAATTTAGTCTGACAGTGCGTATGCAAGACTGATGGATGTAAGCTTCATCGGAATTCCGACGGAAAATTCTATCGTAAATTCCGATCGCGTGTACGCGGCATTACAGTTACAGCCACACGCTGAATAGAAAAGTCTATCTCCTGTCAGCATGTTGTAGGGAAGCACACTTACCCTCTGTGTAGTGGCAATGTTCTCTGCTGAGGTCTGAAATGCCCTCTGACGAGTCAGAATTAGAGCCCTCCAAGAAGCAGGGAGCATGAGTTTATAGATAGATGTCTTGCGACCTAACAATGAAGAGTGTCCAAAGAATGTTTTAAACGTAAGAGAACAAATCCACAGCCGCTAAGCATATTCACACTTCAATAACCTGTGTATAAAATATTAAAAATAAACAAATGCAGCGCTATGTGATATATCACTCACTGAGGTGAAAAAAAATATATATATAATTGCCTTGAGCAATGCACAAGTGAATGTTGGAGCAACTTGAATTCCCAAATAAAGAATATAAATGGTAAAAAATATATAAATTAAATACTTGTTGTTTAGCAAGTGCACAGTGAAAGAAATATAAATTATATATCTATATATATATATATATATATATATATCTATATATATATATATATATATATCTATATATATCTATATATATCTATAATATAATGTCCCATAAAGTGACTCTGTGATGATGATCCAAATAATATTAACCATGACTTCACACAAGTGCACCCCCCACCTAGGGTGACCGCATTTTGCAGGTCTGTCCCGGGCACCTTCATTTCAGGACAATACAGTGTCCTGGAATGAAACTCTGACACAGCCACCCCCCAAGCCAAACTAATGCCCCCAAAAAAGGCCGCCACATCACCACTTTACTTACTGACAGTACTTGTCCTGGCAGGGAATGCCTAAAGGACCACAGTCCCCGCCCCCCGCTTGTGATTGAAGAAATCATAAGGGGCCAGAAAGGTGGAGGAGACAGTCACTTGCTCTCTGAGCTAGCTGCTGATTCACACAAGCATGCAAACCCTGTTAGAGAGCCTGCTCATTGTGACGTCATCGGATGGCCATGCCCCATGGCTATATAAGAGATGCCAGACAGTGGGTGAAAAGACAATGGAGGAAGACAGGCACAGAAGAACGACTTTTTTTTAAGCGGGTAGCCGTAGAAGACAGCGGCGGGAGAAGACAGCTCGGGGAGAAGGCGGCTCAGGGAAAGACAGCTCGGAGCTATTTTTTTAAATAAAGGACTTGTCAAAAACGGCTCTTGTTCTTTTTTGCATTTCACTGCTTTTTGGGGTGAATGGGTAGGGGTACAACATACCCGATACCCATTTACATCAGGGGGGCTGGGATCTGGAGGCTTGTTAAAGGGGGCTTGTCCCCATCAACATGGGGGAAAGATGCTTGGGGTGCAAGGTGCCACATAAGGGTCTGTTATGGATTTTGGGGGAACCCCCCACCATTTAATAAAAAAACAATAGGTGTGGGAGGTGGAGGGGGTCTCCTCCAAATCCATACTAGACCCGAAGGGCCTGGTATGGACCTGGGGGGACCCCACATTGTTTTTTTTCCCCTGATTTTTTTTATATTCAGCTGTCAGCAGAGTTGTTAAGGACACGGCAGCTGGCTTCCCAGCCTCCTCCCTAGCAACCAGCTGTATATTCAGTGTGTTTAAAGAGGGGGGGAAATGGTTTAAAAATGGATTTCAACCAATCAGATGTAAGCGGAAGACGTCCGCTAACATCCATTTTTCATCCGTTGCGTTTTTTGACGGATTGTGTACACACAATCGGACCAAAAATCCGATCAGACCAGAACGCGGTGACGTAGAACACAATGACGTGTTGAAAAAACGAAGTTCAATGCTTCCAAGCATACGTCGACTTGATTCTGAGCATGCGCAGGTTTTTGGTCCGATGCTTTTGCGTACTAACCATCGAACCTGTCCTGACGGACAAGTGTCCGTCAGACAGATTTTAAAGCAGGTTTTAAAACTTTGGTCCGACGGACAACGGTCTGATGGGCCGTACACACCATCGAACTGGTCCGATGAAACTGGTCTGCAGATAACTGGTCTGCTGTGCGATATTATGCAACATATACATAATGCATTAGGTTTTATATTTACTTACCTAACATAATGCTATTAGATTTCATGATATTATCATTTGCGTATTGCTACCTCTAGATTATATTAACAGACTAGTTAGGTTTGTTAGCAATCATGCATTGATAGTGAGACTCAGGTATAATCTCGATAGCGTGTTCCAGCACTCAGCACCCCACTGTCACTCTGAACAGTGTCCTGGGTCTTGTGGGACAGTCTGCAGGATGTATATACAGTGGAACCTCTGATTGCGAGTAACGCGGTTAACGAGCGTTTCGCAAAACGAGCACTATATTTTTAAAAATCCTAACTCGGTTTGCGAGCAGGACTCAAGCCAAAGCGGTGTTGTCAGGTACCTGATGGGAGACTAAGATGACAAGGTCGGCCTCTCTTGTATCTCCAGCCCTGGCACCGCTGGGGATGGAACAGAGGACACCAAGGGACTGGAGGAACACGAGTGCCTGTGGGTAAGGACTCTGACAGCCGGGCGCTGAGGATCCAACGAGATGTAGTTCCTGAGGGTCTTGCAGCAGGACGTTGCAGGAAATCGCAGGAGCAAGTTGCAGACGTACAGGGTTGCTGGATCGCAGGCACTAGAAGCCAATGCGGGTCATGTGGGTAGCCGGGTCAAGAGGAAGGCGGGCAACGAGGTACCAGGCAACAGGCGGTGGGGAGCCAGAGTCAGGAACCAGTAGTTAGAGTACAACAGAGTCAGTAGCGGGGTCAGAGCAAGCCGGGTTCAGCAACAGGAGATCATCAAGACAAGAGCAGGATTCGGGTAACAGGGTACACGCTGAAGATCAGTCAGCAATGGGTCTAGGTCAGAGCACTTCTTTAAATAGGAAGTGAGTGCCAATTGGCGCTATGGGCGCGTACGGCGTCCGCCGCGCGTGCATTGGCGTGCGTGCGTGCATTGGCGCGCGTGCGTGCATTGGCGTGCCCGTGTGTGCGCGCACATGCGCATTGGTGCGCCTAAGTATTTCAGGGCCCCCGTGTGCGCGCGCATGCGCCAGAGATCGCCTGGGACAGACGGTTACAGTTCTCTTACAGGTGTGCAGTACCCATGTTTGACTGCACGATCCCTCCAGAAAGATCTGGCAGACACTAGAGTTGTGGTACACTATTCCACTATAAAGAGATACTTGTACAAATATGGTCTTCATGGAAGAGTCATCAGAAGAAAACCTCTTCTACGTCCTCACCACAAAAATCAGCATTTGTACTTTGCAAATGAACATATAGACAAGCCTGATGAATTTTGGAAACAAGTTCTGTGGACCGATGAGGTTAAAATAGAACTTTTTGGCCAGAATTAGCAAAGGTAAGTTTGGAGAAGAAAGGGCACAGAATTTTATGAAAAGAACCTCTGTCCAACTGTTCAGCATGGGGGTGGATCAATCATGCTTTGGGGTTGTATTGCAGCCAGTGGCACAGAGAACATTTCACGAGTAGAAGGAAAAATGGATTCAATAACATTTCTGTGAAAAAGCTGAAGTTTAAAGAGAGGATGGCTTCTACAAATGGATAATGATCCTAAACACACCTCCAAAATCCACGGGGGATTAAATCAAGAGGTGTAAACTGAAGGTTTTGCCATGGCCTTCACAATCTCCTGACCTCAACATAATTGAAAATCTATGGATAGACCTTAAAAGAGCAGTGCGTAACAGACAGCCCAAAAATCTCAAAGAACTGGAAGACTTTTGTAAGGAAGAATGGGCAAAGATACCTCAAACAAGAATTGAAAGACTCTTGGCTGGCTACAAAAAGCGTTTACAAGCTGTGATACTTGCCAAAGAGGGCCGTACAAGACATTAACTGCAGGGTGCCCAAACTTTTGCAGATGCCATTTTTTTGTTTTCTGTAATTTTGAAAGTGTAAATGATGGAAATAAAATCTAACTTTTTTTGACATATTATAAGAATGTCTAATCTGTAATTTGATGCCTTTTAAAAATTTGTCCATCTTTTCTTGGCTTCGTTATGCACATTAATACTATTTTTTACCTGGGGTGCCCAAACTTTTGATCCCCACTGTATATATATATATATATATATATATATATATATATATATATATATATATATATATATATCCTGTATATAACTGTTTTGTTGCTTCATTGTTGATTCATTACCAAGTGCTGTGCTATAGTGTGACTTGTTTATTTGCAGAAACAGGAGCATAATAACCTTTATACTGAGCTAAAAAGAATATCTTCTAACCACTAGGGGGAACCTTTCCCTTTGACAATTCAAAGTTCACTATGGTTACATCATTATTATTGCAGGTGTTCATAATGTGAGAACAATTATTGTTGTATGCAATGCTAGAAAAAGTGTGCAAATTCATAAAATGTGGTGAAATTCCAAATTAAAAAGATTCCTTGCAATAATAACAACTATGAGTTAAATTAATGATACTACCGTGTTCCCCCTGAAAATGAGACCTGGTCTTATATTAATTTTGGCTGCAAAAAACACACTAGGGCCTATTTTCAGGGGATGTCTTATTCATTTACAGTATGCAAAAAAAAAACCTGTCCCCCTGTGAAATTCTGTAATCCCAAAAATGAACCTTGTCCTTGTAGTCCGTTCTGTAAAAAGACTATATAATGTGCAGTGTCTCCTTGTGTAATATTATTGTGGAAAATATATTATTTACAGCGCCGCTGGGTGCTTATGTGATCCACCGGAGCGCTTCTTCCCCACTCCGAATACAGCAGGGTGAGGGGCCAAGATCCCCACTGACGTCAGCCCCGCTCCAAGCACTTCAGTGGGAGGGGCTGCTGACTTTAGCCAGGAGGGGAGAAGTTCTCCAGCGGATCACGTGAGCGCTCAGCGGCCCTGTAAAGAAGGTATTTTCCACAATAAAAGGTAAACAAAAAGACACACTGCACATTATATAACCTTTCTACAGAACGGACTTTAACCACTTAACTACCGCCCGCTGTCAATTGACGGCGGCACAATAGCTCCATTGTTCTGACAGGACATCATATGATGTCCTCGTCTTTTAGAGCCACTAGGGGGTGCCACTGGGAACACGATGAGCATGCGGCCGCCGGGCACCCACAATTGCCCAGTAACTGAGCAGGACCGTGGATCTCTGTGTGTAAACAGAGATCCACGTCCTGTCAGGTAGAGGAGACATAGGAACACAGATCGGTCACCTCCCCCAGTCTGTCCCCTCCCTCCACAGTAAGAATCACTCCCAGGGTACACATTTAACCCCTTCCTTGTCCCTTAGTGTTACCCCTTCCCTGCCAGTCACATTTATACAGCAATCAGTGCATATTTATAGCACTGTTCACTGTATAAATGTGAATAATCCCAAAAATGTGTCAAAAGTGTCCGCCATAATGTGGCAGTCCCAATAAAAAAAAAACGCAGATTGCCGCCATTACTAGTAAAAAAAAAAAATCATAATTATGCCCTCTATTTTGTAGGAGCTATAACTTTCGCGCAAACCAGTCACTATACGCCTATTGCGATTTTTTATTTACCAAAAATATGTAGAAGAATACGTATCGCCCTAAACTGAGAAAAACATATTTTTTTAATGGGATATTTATTATAGCAAAAAGTAAAAAATATTGTGTTTTTTTTTTCAAAATTGTCGCATTTTTCTGTTTATAGCACAAAAAATAAAAACCGCTCAGGCGATCAAATACCACCAAAAGAAAGCTCTATTTGTGGGAAAAAAAAGACGTCAATTTTGTTTGGGAGCCAAGTCGCACGACCGCGCAATTGTCAGTTAAAGCGACGCAGTGCCGGAAGCTGAAATTTCGCCTGGGCAGGAAGGGGGTATATGTGCACAGAAAGCAAGTGGTTAAGACCCCTTTCACACTGACTCGCCCAAAGTGTCGGTGGTAAAACGTCGCTATTTTTACAGCTGACACTATGGGTGGATTTTCTGTGCATTTTGGCCGCTAGCAGAGCGCATTTCGGCCGCTAGCGGGGCGCTTTTAACCACCGCTAGCGCCCAAGAAAGGGTTAAAACTGGGCGGTATAGCCACGCTGTCCCATTGATTTTAATGGGCAGCAGCGGTGGAGGAGTGGTAAACACACCACTCCAAAGACTTTTTTTACCATCCTGCTAGCGCAACGCTCCAGTGTGAAAGCCCTCAGGCTTTCACACTGGAGACAATATAGCAGCAGTTTTAGGGCGAATTTCAGGCGCTATTTTTAATGCTATAGCGCCTGCAATGCGCCCTCAGTTTAAAAGGGGTCCAACTAGGGCTTATTTTCAGGGTAGGGCTTATATTGCAGCAATCCCAGAAACTCACACTAGGTCTTATTTTAGGGGTAGAGCTTATTTTTAGAGAAACAGGGTATAATTGTATGAAATGTACAGAACGCCATACAGAACAGCTGTTTGGAAAATAAAACTCACACAGCACAACATGCAGAGTGGAGCGACATTTATATAATGTACAGTGTGCAGTGGAATATCATCCAGAGTGCAGCAATCTAAAGTTTGTAACTTACCGCATAGCATACAGAGTACAATTGTCTGGAGTGTGTAACTTACAGCATAGCTTACAGAGTGCAGTGGTTTGTAGTATGTGACGTAAAGGCGAAAATCCAGAGTTCAGCAGTCTGGAAAATAATTATAAGAGGAAAGCTACAGCGCTAACCAACAGTGAATAAACGTAAACAGTGAAAATCTTAAACTAAATTAGATGCAGCTCAAATCTGTTATGTGCTAACAACAATGAAGATAAATGTGAAATAAAAAGTGATGAGCGCAAAAACTAAACTAAACTAAAAGGCGTAAGTGGCGCCCCTAAAAGGCAAAAAGTATAAAATATAATACAAACTACAACCACAAAACGTGAACAATAAATAATGAATAAACCAAAGTCCAGTGGTAGTGATAAATCACAACTGCAAAGTGATGGATGCAGAAACCAGTCCAAAAACGTGAATAATTGACAATGGATGTGTCAAACAATTCAATAGCTTCTATCCCTTTAAGCAATCGGAAAAATCCAGAGACGTCTTCAAAGATAACTGTGCTCACGGAGCGCTTACCTCCCAACAGAGAGAAAGGGGCCTCAACTCAATCCTCGATAAAGTTGTTGAATTCCGTCTTGGATAGATAATGCTGTCCACATCCAGGGGTAATCAGAGTCCGCTCAAAGATGGTGTGTCCAGAAGATGTTCCAGTGGCAGGGCAGTGCCAGTCTGATGATAAAGCTTCCAGGGAAGTCCACAAGATAACAGCCAACCTTTGCTGTGAGTGTTTAGGGAACACAATGGTGCTCGAGCCAGCTCCATTGTGTTCCCTAATACAGGTGAGTATTAGGAGGGATGTGAATGTTTGTGCAGGAGCCAATCAGAAAGTAGACATATGCTGTTCAACATACACATATCCCATTGTGCTATTACAGACCCAGGTCCTTTAGGAATACGCCAAGTCGAAACAAGCACCCCTTTCAATAACTTCATCATACTGAAAGGTTACCTGAACAGGTGACTGTGCCATGCCATCAAATGCAGCCACTGTACCATGCCATCAAACGCAGCCACTGTGCCATCAATTCGCACCATTGTGCCATGCCATTAAACGCAGTCACTGTGCCATGCCATCAAATGCAGTCACTGTGCCATGCCATCAAACGCAGCCACTGTGCCATCAATTCGCACCACTGTGCCATGCCATTAAACGCAGCCACTGTGCCATCAATTTTTACCACTGTGCCATGCCATCAAACGCAGCCACTGTGCCATGCCATCAAACACAGCCACTGTGCAATCAATTGTCACCACTGTGCCCTTTAATGGTCGCCGCTGTGCCAATTGTCCCCACTGTGCCAATTGTCCCCACTGTGCCGGGCACTTACCTTTACTGGAGTCAGGCATCCACGTCCCACGATGTCTTCTCCCGCCCCCGATGACTGACAGGCGTCTCAGCCAATCAAGTTACCGGTATCAGAACCGGCCAACTTTATTGGCTGAGACGTCTGTCAGTCTTATCCATGGAGCGCACAGCCTGTGCGTTCCGAGGATAAGCTTCCGGGACCCGAGGGCTGTACTGGGAAAGCCTATCAGAGCCGCTGGCTCTGAAAGACACTTTCGTACAGCCAACCAGCTGTCGTTATTCAGATGGCCGGACATGATCGCCGACCATCTAAATAGAACAGCGGCAGCGGCGATAATAACGTGCAATGCATGAATCTATGTTATTAGACTCAGTGGCGGTAAGAGCCAGAGGGGGCGGCGCTCCAGCGCCCTCTATGGACGAACTGCCACTGCTGGCCTTAGTACCCACAACCAGGGGCTTGTTGCCACCGTAATGCATCAATGCGTTGGCCATGTGTTTGGACGGAGCAGACACCCGCCTGTGGTACAGAGACCTCAGCCAGAGTCCGTACCATCCCTCAGGCCACGCGATATGGAGAAAGCACTAATGCTGCGTACACACAATAGTTTTTCGGCATTAAAAAAAATAAGATTTTTAAAAATGTAATTTAAAATGATCGTGTGTGGGCTTCACATCTTTTTTCGGGTTCTGAAAAACTACCACATTTTTTTCCGAACATGCTGCATTTTTTAACGACGTTTTAAACAATGTCGTTTTTCGGGTTGTAAAAAAATGATCGTGTGTGGGCTAAAACAATGTAAAAAACCCACGCATGCTCAGAAGCAAGTTATGAGACAGGGCGTTCTGGTAAAACTACTGTTCATAATGGAGTAAGCACATTCATCACGCTGTAACAGACAGAAAAGCGCGAATCGTCTTTTACCAACACGGAATCAGCTAAAGCACCCCAAAGGCCAATGGAACTTCCCATTTATAGTGCCGGCGTACGCATTGTACCTCACCACGCTTTGCTAGAGCATTTTTTTAAATCGATGGTGCGTGGGCAACGTCGTCTTAAATTATGAAGTTGGAAAAAACTTTGTTTTTCTACATGCTGAAAAACTTTGTTTTTTTTTCCATGTCGAAAAACGATCGTGTGTACGCGGCATAATGCGCAACTCGGCATCAATAGACATCATGCGTGCTGGCATCATGACAATGCGCTTAGGTTCGGCCCCGCCCCCATCGCCTGGTGGAGATGAGCAGGGTGCATTGCATCGCTATTTTATATTGGCTTTTAAAATTTACAAATGCAGCAATTTAGAATTTGAATGGAAGGTTTAGCACTGGTAAACACATCTTGAAAGATAAAACATGCCTTTTTGTATTTAACTATATAGATCAAACCAAAATGAGGGACAAATGAGGAGGAAAGAGGGAGGGACAGAGGGGCTTTGTTCCAAATCAGGGACAGTCCCTCGAAATCAGGGACAGTTGGGAGCTATGAATATATCGCAGCATACAAACTGCAGCAGCCGTGAGCACATAGCATACAGTTCAGAGTACAGCTAGGAAGGAGAAAGAAGCCGCGCCAAATTTAAAGTTAAATTAGACAAATATTGAAACTTGTGATGACCAAAGTTCATAAATCAACAAAGTTCATTAAAAAGTCCATATAGAGGTAGACTGGTCCCAGGCAGGAACCTCCTACGATCCACGCTGAGGAGGAGGGCTCCTACATGCCGGCCAGCAATACCTTGTTTTATGCTGTGTTTTATCGTTTGTAAGTACAACTTTTAAATTTTATTAAATCCACTGTTGACGGAGTTACGCTATGTGCGCCTCTTTCTTCCATTTATTGAACCATTTGGAGCCTTAAAGTTACCACGTCCCTGAACCAACTGGCCATAGTTGGAGCATCTAAGGAACCGCAAGGAAACTAAAGGCCGTGGCTGGGCTATAGTCAACTGTCCATATTGTTTGCCCTCTGGTAAGCTGCTTACTTATCTGGTGGAGGGTGCACCTTTGTATTTACCTCACTTGGTGGTGTGGATCGTAGGAGGTTCCTGCCTGGGACCAATCTACCTCTATATGGACTTTTTAATGAACTTCATTGATTTATGAACTTTGGTCATCACAAGTTTCAATATTTGTCTAATTTAACTTTAAATTTGGTGCAGCTTCTTTCTCCTTCCTAATTTTCACATTGTGTATCGCACGCCAGCTGCTGCCTGTAGTTTTTTAAGGGTGGGGGGGACAATGGCGTTTTTTTGTTTCTTTCAGAGTACAGCTGTTTGGCGTATGTAGCATGCTGCACAGCATACGGAACGCAGCCATTTACAGTATACAGCAAACAATGCAACACATAGCATTGAACTCTTTTGCCGCGTACACACGATCACTTTTCGGCATGAAAAAAAAAACGTTTTTCCAACCGCATCATTAAAAATGATGTTGCCCACACACCATCGTTTTAAAAAAATGATGAGCAAAGCACAGTGACATACAACACGTACTACAGCACTCTAAAGGGGAAGTTTCATTCAAGCTTCCGTCTCATAACTTGCTTCTGAGCATGCGTGGGTTTAAAACGTTGTTTTTAACATCATTTTAGCCCACACACGATCAATTTTTACAAGCCAAAAAACAACATTTTTTAGAACGACATTAAAAAATGCAGCATGCTCGAATTTTTTTTTGTGAAGCCCACACACGCTTAATTTAAATCACGTTTTTAAAAACGTTGGTTTTTTTTTCATGCCGAAAAGTGATCGTGTGTACGCGGCATATCAAGTTGAACTTGCTATGTGAATGTGTTTGGGTCCAGGTGGTTTCTTGGGACTTCCAAAGGAAGAACGAGGTTAGACCATATTGGAGAGATGTTAGAGACCCGCTTGAGGGCAGTTCTGCTGTATTATTATGCTGCTATAGACTGCATTATGTTACAGAAAGTGCTTGTTACTGTTCTGCTACCAAATAAAACATCAATTTGCCCCACCACATACAATTTTGGCTGCTCCATAGATTGATTGATTCGGCTGTACTTTGCAACCCCGGTATGAGGAAGAACCTTTCTGCTGTTCCTCTATATGCCAGGTGTTTATTGTTTCATGTATTACATATATTTCCTTCATCTGCAATCTCTCAGAGGCAAGGAATTGAGTTTCATATTCTCATTTCCTTTTCCAGACATCTGCTGTAAATCCTCGACAGCACTGAAAAGTTATGTAAAGCCCATACTGCCTGCAAACGGATTCTAATGTGCACTTTCTGGCCGAGTTGTTGGGCTGTTCCATTCTGGCTGCCTACATTACACATAGCAATGAATATAAAAGGAGAGCCCAGTCCTCCCTGTTGGCTCTCAATATGAAGCTGCTAATAGGACACTTGTTGGAAGTCCTTCTCTTGCAGTACAGCTTTTAAAAGGAATCAAATCTCTGCTATACAAAAAATTTTTTTTTTTAAATTGGTTAAAAAGAGAAAGAGTGCTAATTTAACTTGACCTGCAGAAGATTTACCCCCCTTCATGACCAGGCAATTTTTTGGCACTACGTTACTTTAATTGACAAATGCGTGGTCATGCACCCCTGTACCCAAGTGAGATGTATATCATTTTCTTTTGGTGGCATTTCATAATTTTTTTATAATTTTTATTATTACTATATTATAATATTATATTAATGTCAGGGCTCAAAATTTCAAGTCCTGAGCTACTAGCCAGGCCTCAAGCGTTACTCGCCACCAGTTGCCCCACCTAATTCTTACACTGCCCTGCGCCTAATTGCACCTGTAAACACGCCCTCGTAGATTATCTCATGGAATGACACTGTTAAATGTTTTATGCAGAATCAAGTTACAAAATTATATATTACCAACAACAACTTTAACAAAATGGGACAGGGCACTGGGGGCGGACCAGAGGGACAGGGCACTAGAACTGGGTCTCTTCCCCATTCTCTTGCAGTCTCCTCTGCAACTCCCATCCATCCTCTCTCTCCCATTCATCTCATCATCAGGAGCCTGTGTGTGCAGCTCCATGCTTGCATGTCCCCACTCCCCCCTTTTATTCAGGCTGACAGTGAGGAGAGGACCTGCAGCGGGAGGGAGTACAATCCAGCGCTGAGATCCACACAACTGCACAGCCAATGACACTATAGCACAGCACACAACGACACTATTGTATTTTTTAATATTATCTACTAAAAAAATACCGAAAATTTAAAGAAAAAAAACTATATTTTTGACACTCTGCTATAAAACATATCCAATAATTTATTTAATTTTTTTAATTTAATTTCTTCATAAACTTAAGCCAATATGTATTCTGCTATATATATATATATATATATATATATATATATATATATATATATTAAAAACAGGGGGAAATCGTGGGTGCGCGTTATACGCCGATGCCCAGTCTCTGAGCGCCGCCGCTGACATATACCGAGTGCAGTACACTCGGGTACACTCGGCTAGGCTCGGCCACGCTCGGCTGCGCCTGCGGTCACGCCCTGCGAGAGGAGCTGAGCCTAGCCGAGTGTACCCGAGTGTACTGCGCTCAGTATATGTCGGCGGCGGCGTTCGGAGACAGCGCAGGAGAAGTGGGGAGGACACCACGACAACAGAAGACGGACGCCGGACAGGACAAGACCGCCGATGGACGCCGGGCAAGACACCGAAGAGGGACATTTCAACTGTAAGTAATTTTTTTTTACAGGAAATTTCCCTCCAAGAACTGGGTGCGCGCTATACGCCGGTGCACGTTATACCCAGATAAATACGTTTTTTAGACTAGTAATGGCAGTGATTTATAGTGGGACTGTGATAGTATGGAGGGAAGCCTGACATTTTGCGGGAACTAGTGACACTAATACTCTGATCAGTGCTAAAAATATACACTTTACTAATGGCACTGGCTGGGAAGGGGTTAACATCTAGGGTGATCAAAGGGTTAAATGTGTGCCTAACAGTGTTTGGTGCAACACTGTGCTTAGCAGGAAAACAAAAACCGGCAGATTCCCGCTGAAAGGACAGAGCTCTGTATTGTTTACATCGTTGATCAGCACATGCTGGCTGTCAATCATTGACTGGAAACTGCTAAAAGGGGTTGTGTGTGGCCCCTACCCGGAAGTGCTGGATCACGTATCTAGTACATGATCCAGCACAGGAGAGATGCTTTGCCACCAAATTCCTATGTGAGGTAGTCGGCAAGCGGTTAAGCCTAAAAATTAGGGCTGTTACTAATTAAAATTGTCATGCTCGATTAATCTTTTTTTTTTTTTAGCAATCAGGTTGTATTTATTAAAGGGACACTAAAGTCAGGGCTTTTTTTAAAAAAAAATAACAAACATGTTTTACTTACCTCCACTGTGCAGTTCGTTTTGCACAGAGTGGCCCGGAAAGCTGTCTTCTGGGGTCCCTCGGCGGCTGTCTGGGCTCCTCCTCGCAAAAGCTTTCCCTCTTCATGCGAGGGCGCTCGCACGGAGGAAAGCTTTTGCGAGCGCGCTCCCGTGATACAGCGGCGGTCATAGCCCCCCAGCGCGCCGCGTCATCCGCTCTGATTGACAGCAGCGCTAGCCAATGGCTGCGCTGCTATCAATCCGCCCAGCCTAGCCAATCAACGGCCAGGCTGGGAACCGAAGAGGACGACGTGGACGCGCCCGGGAGATTCGAACGGTCAGGTAAGTACAACGGTGGGGCTCGGGGGGGGGGGCGGTGCTGTGAGATGTTTTTTTACCTTAATGCATAGGATGCATTAAGGTAAAAAAACTTGTACCTTTACAACCCCTTTAGGCAGTTATGTATGCAGTAACATAACAAGAGAAACCACGGCTAACATAGCCGAATGACATGACAGTACAATCAAGTAGAATACGCTTTAAGAACATTGCAGGTTACAGACACAAAGGAAATAATAGGAACACATTGTAAGGGTACCACGGGGGAGATGGTTCTAGTAGGTGCCAGAACCCTAGTATATGCCCTTACTCCCCTGTAAACCAGGTTGCGCAAATCCATCAAGGAGCCAAAACAGGCAGCCTTGAGGCACACTGCTGCATTAGAGCAAGCTCCCTTCAACCACCAATAGGCCGTCACCAAGACGGCCAACCAGAAGTATACCAAGAGATCGGGCAAAGCAAGACCCCCCAGGTGCGCGGGGAGATGGAGGGTGGATTTAGCTAGTCTGGGGACCGCCCCATTCCATAGGAATGAAGTGATGCAACTATTCGCAGCCCTAAAAAAGGAAGCTGGGACCCACACAGGAGTATTGCGAAAAATATAATTGAACTTCGGCAGTCTTACCCATCCGTTCGTACGTACCCGCGTGGTTGACCTCTCATATAGCATCCTGATCCAGTGTATGAAATTGGCACCGAAACCGAATCTGCGCAGGACAACGGAATCAAAGGCCTTCTCGGCATCTAGGGAGGCCACTACACGAGATCCAACCCGGTCATGGGTCAGGGATAGGTTCAAAAACTTTGTCTGATATTAATGTCGGTGCCCTTACCCGGCATAAAACCCGTCTGATGGACATGGATCAAATCCGCGATCACACCCGACAGACGGCCTTTTTGCAAGGATTTTTGCCAGAACTTTAGCATCCACATTCAGCAAGGAAATAGGTCTGTAGGAAGCACAGTCGAGAGGATTCTTACCGGGCTTGGGCAACAACACAATAACTGCCTCTGCCATAGAGTCCGGCAGGGCACCCCGAGCACGAAATTACGAGTAGGGGCTAAAAATTCCAGATTTTGGGAATAGAATTTGGTCGGGAGTCCATCTATCCCTGGCATTTTACGGCTCTGCAACCCCCCAACTGCCTCCTGCACCTCCTCTAAATGAATGTCTTTCTCCAGGTAGCCAAGTAGCCCTAGCATCCGCTGTCAGAACAGGGAAGTTAACAGAGTCCAAAAAGTCTTGCAAGTCAGAAGGAGGATAACTAGCCCTTAATCAATTTTTTTAAATCGATTGATCGACTAATTTTAAGTGGTGAAGATCTATTGCGCTACTGCGAGTAGTGGAATGTGGCAAATAGCAAGAATGAATGGGTATAAACTAAAGCCGCTATATCTAAAGGGTGACACAACAGCTAAACAAGTGGATAATAGGAAAAATGATAAGCGCTAAAGTAATAGGGAAGTACACAAAAAATGAAATAAATATAACAAAAAGCTGTTCTGGTGCGTGACAGAACAAACTAGCACACTTATGAGTGGAGAATAAACCCACAATGCAATGTGTTGAAGTGTGCAACACTAGACAGTGATGAGAGTCTATTGATGGGATAAACAGATGGATCAGAAGTAACAGATGTATCTTCTGCACATGGTGAGCATATCCGATAGTCGGTCTCATTATGCCCTTACCTATAAGTCGTGGTGTATATGCATGAAGGGCAAAGTGGTTCTTTCTCCTGCCGTGTCAGCGCCGCTCCTCAGTGATGTGCCTTTCAGTTGTCATCCAAAATGGAAGGTAATCCTTGGATCCTGGGAACTAATGGCTCGTGTGTGTGGGTCAGAGCGTGGGGCAGAAGAAATGATGCCAAAAATAGTGAAGCCCGTATAAAAAGGGGGGTTGTTTTTAATAAAATTGAGACTCTTACATCTATAGCAAAAAATAAACAGCAAAATTGCTCAGTGACAGGACGCGGCGAATACTACCGCCGTCTTACGTCAGCTGGCCTCCGGCTGATTGTATGTATCACGTGGTCGCACTTCCTACGTCATTACATCACGGTCTCGTGACTTCTTCAGGGATCGACTAATTTTGATTAATTATAACGCACATACATTTTTTGGATCACCGCCATATATAGTCCCCACTGTAATATCCACAGATATCTCCTCCACTGTAATATCCACAGACATCTCCCCTGGGGCTGCAGACCCGGCAGTAAAGGCACGGGTCACTACACTTCCGTGTCGGCGTGATCCTGTGAGTCCCTCCATCAGCTGCTAGCTCTCTTACAGGAAGCCGGGTAGTTTGGGCATACAACAGCGTGACCAGGCTACGCCGCCGACGTACGTTTCATATAGATTACGTCTTCAGGGGGCGTGTAGTGACCCGTGCCTGCAGCCCCAGTGCCGGGATGGACACTTTTTAATGTAAGTGGCCACTTGGCCCATGCTTTTATTTTCTCCTATTTTTAATAAAAACTGGTTGCACTATGGGAGTTTTTTTCTGTTCCATGTCTCATCTTTAAACCACTGGAGGACAAGGTGTCTACCTAGTATCTGTGAAGTATGATATGTATGCAGGCATTATCCTGCTTAAGTGAATCCAACCATCTTTTTCACTAAAGAGGTCTACAATCTCATTGGTGAAGGAGCACTGAGAGGCACTTATTGATTTAGAAGATTTCTCTGCGACCCTATTGAAATCCACACAGTGACACTTAAATAATTAGAAATTGTGGATTTATACTCACCTTTTCTGTGCAGTTCATCACTGGCAGAGAACTGCCAACTGATTTTTGGACTTTTTTTCTTTTGATTTTAGTTTATGTTTGTATAGCGAGTGTGCGCTTGTAAATTATCTCACATATTAGTCAGTTTCCTTGATTATCTTGCACTTTAATTAGTAGCATTAATATTTTGGGTACTAAGTATATTTATTTATTGTTCACTGAATTTAACCTATTCACCTATTGTTTTTTTACCTGCTTAGGATTACTTAGTATATGTCAATCACTTGATTACTATAGTTACATAAATCTCCTATAGCGCCCCCTATCACGCAAACATTCATTAAATAAGAGGTATACACTCTATTTCACAAGGGAGCAGCTTAGAATGAAATACTTCTACTTTTGTATTTATAATTCTTCACATGACGTGTTCTCCACAACACGTAATTTCGTTTTATTTTTGGTGTGAAAATTTCCTTCTACCAAGTCCAATATGATGTTTGTAAGAGTCACTGGCCCTCATAAAAACTGTCTGTTAGTATCAGTGGAAGTTTCAGTGTCAAATAAGAGCTGTTGGTAAAATGCAACCAACTTTTCTTGTACCTGAAAAAGTTTGTCACAGATCCCACTCCAACAAATCAAAGATTCCGAAGGGTAGGCGTGTGCTGGAGTAACTTGTAATGCTTCAGAAAGTACACTTACTGACAATTATCCTGGACATATCCATATTTTCAAATAAAAACGTTTTACAATTTGAAGACCAGCATATGATTTGGCAGAATGAAATTACAATTTGTTAGATACCAAATATGTTATAGGTATTTGTAACGGTCACCACCGTTTACGACCTTCCATCCAACCACGACAAGCTTATCGGACACTCCGACAATCCTGCATACACGATCCATTCCATTTCCCATAATAACCGAGACTCTCGGTGCTTCAATCACATTCTAAAAGGCATTCAGGTAAGCTAATTATGTAGACATGTCGGCACCGCATCATCAATAGACTTAACTCAGAGAATGACATTCCTGTAGATAATTACATGCTAATTCAGTACATCTGAATGGAGAATTTAACACATTGTTTTAGACACAATGAATCACACAATCAAAAGGTCTTTCAGGCCCTGATGCAATTAACACCTTTCAAAAGCATGTGTGCCCATATTGAATAGGCAACAGCTTGTGACATCCACTTTGTAATATTCCAGTCCTGCAATATGAATTATTAATGTCCCATCTTCTGTAATACATGAATTATGATTCTTTGTCACCCTATGGCCCTAGTGGACATAAGGTGACCCTAGACATAGGACAATCTCAGTCTGTCACGGTTCATTCCGTTACTTATAAATAAATAATAAATAATACTGTAAGACATTACCTCCTTTGCGCCACCTTTGTTCCCCTTATTCATTGATATCTAAATGCTCAGTAATACCTTGACCTTGGTTGCAGGGATTATATTTTATTATTATCCTCCCAATGTTTATTTTTATTAGCTCATATTATTTCTTTGCCTTCTTTAATCTTTTTTCTTTTTAATACAAGTATGTTTCTCTTTTAATTTATAATCTCTTTTCGGTGTATTTTTTTTTTTGTTCCGATAGATCGCTTTCTGATTATCTGGGACCTCTCCGTTTTGAGAGCAACTTTCTGGACGCCTCTGTAGTTTATCTTCTTTATATCAAGCAGTAAAGCAGGCCATACACGGTCGAATTTCAAACAAATTTCCTTTTTAAAATCAGAAAGTTTGTTTTTTTGTGATCCGATGATGCCACCATTGATTTTCAAAATTCGGCCGAACAAACCTTCATGTTGCCGGGAATATTCGTTTCTCTCTGGGAATATTCTTTTCTTGCACATGCACATTTATTTTTCTATTACATTTCTCGCACAATTCTCCCATCATTGTTTAGAAAATCGTTTGTTTTTCAAAAAATTTGTTTGCCGCACAAAAATCGGCTGTTGCTGCAGCCCACTAACGGTGCTAAATTCGTACGAAAATTCTTTGATACGATTTTTTCGAAAAAGAAAATTCTTTCAAAATTTGAACCGTGTATGGCCGCCTTAAGGCTTCTTCAAGCGTACCGGCCCACCTACATATATTCTCTCTGCTTTTTAGTGTTTGGAACCCAGCATTTATTATGCTTTTTGTTCCATATAGCTGGGTCTTTTCCATATCCCTTGTGACCGAACACGGCTTTTCCTCACTCGCCCCGCTTCTTTGCATGGTTTACACACTCCGTGTGGGGCTCCGCATGTGAATGCCTTCTGTCTACTATTGACCTGATAGAGGTGGGTTTCCTTCTAAGGCTGGTGGCCGAGCAGCACACACGAATGTAATTTTGCAATGTGTATTTTTTTAAATGGTTCTTATACTTTGTTGAGCTGATTGTTAAAATTGGTGATCCCGGTATACTCCCCTGAGGAAGCCTAAATGGCGAAATATATAGGGATGTGACATCATATGTGACCACTATCTCACACAACTAGGGGACTTCAGCAATCCACACAGTTTAAAGCCTGCTTTAACATCTTGTTTTTATTGAACCTTGCTCTTTTTTGTACTCTGTATAATGTTTATACGGTATCTTAATAACAATTTAAAATCTTTTATTCAATAGTTATTTACTCTGCATGAAACTTCAGCACCGTTACAATCCCACTCGTTCTCTGTACCTATATTAATTATCTTTGGCATGAGGTGCGTATTGTCATAGAATCACTCGGATCCCTTCCACTCTTTACAATGTCTAAAGTGTTTTTTTTTTAGCCTTCTGGACCCTGGACCTAAGTGTGTTTGGTGTCTAACTGATTGTTATCCTTATCCACATTTTTTGAGAGTACATACATTACAGTTTAGCAGTAGGTCAGTAAAAACTAGCATGGCAGATTGGCAGATTCCTGATCTGCTTTGCAGGCTGTTTAGGACTAGACCATTTATGACAGGACCTTATCAGATGTCTTTTGCAGACCCTCTAGTGGAGGTTTATGACATCTCTGCATTCTTACTTAACTTGCTTGTGTTTTGTTAAAGGTGTCACCTTCTTTGGCTGTCTAACACAGACATTGGGATTAAACCCGACTATTTTTATTACCGAATTACTAATTCTGCGTGGGCGAATAAGGATGACAGAGTGTTAAGTACTACTTATTCTCTCCTCATTGTTTGAAGCTCGCCAGACCTTAAGGTACTGACACAACCTCCTTCTGTGGGATATGGTGCCTATTAAAAAAGAAAAACCTACAGATTTGAACCCCCCCCCCCCCCCCACAATTTTTAAATGAAGCAAGCGCTTGATAATGTATCTTCAAAAGTAAGTCAGTAATAACAGCTTATTTTTAAAATGCAAATGTGTGAACGGGCTAAACTTGCACCTGACACTGTAAGCTAGCATTTAATTTAGGGTCAAAACAAATATTGGCCAGGAAAGGAACTGTTTGTTATGCACCAGCAGTTGGGGCACATAAACAGTCCTGGTTGTATCTGAGATCAAGAAAGAGGGCTGTGTTGACAATATGAAGCCTGCACCTGGCCATAATCAGAAAGGAGGGTGCTCTGCTTTATTCGATTACATGGCCTACTTTCCCCATGCTTATTAAATTCTTCCTAGGCCCCTGAGATACACAGGATACAATCATACCCACTGGCGTTTCTATACACCATTATGAAATAATTATCAGCACGCTTCATCAAAAGTAAACAGATGGTACAGTTTGGCTTCTTTGTCTTGGGTGCCAAAACACCTTTTCCCACCATAGGTTGGATCTGCTGTGTCTGCAAGCTGTCCCTTATGTTTCAAACAAGTTATTTGTAATTCAATATTTCTATTTGATCTGTGCAATGGGTTTAATGGGTTTTTTTTGAAACTTGCAATTTTTATGTTAATTTTCAAGGCCAGTATAGAACAACATTATATTTATTATTATTATACTTACTGAATATGTTGTGTGTGTAAATTACCTGCATGATTAAATTCCAATTATTTTGTCACAACAGTACAGTTAACAATTTAAACATTCAAGCGGGAAGTTTGGGACTTTAAATGAGGCTGTAAGCATTATAGAGGTAAAAATGAAAATGCATATTTATTTATCATAAAGAATTGCATAAAACATATCAATGACAGTGACCACATACAGAGAAGACATTGTAATAAATATCATTCCATAAATGTTCACACACATATGTATGTGTGCGTGAGCTATGGGCAACAAAGGGTACATAAATATTTAACAACTTAGCGCCACGTAGTGGTCTCAATTGATTGGTTCATACATTCAATAAATTCATATATATACATAAAAACATCAAAGCAGCACTTGCAAGGGGAATATAAATAGTATAAAAAAAGTAAAACCATAATCCATGAGTAGAAAATATTCTGAGTTGAATGGTATAATATAAACATATGTCTGCATCCTAAATTCCCGACGCGTTTCGTGTAAGAAAGACACTCATCAGGGGCGGATGCTCAGAAGTATCTATAAAAAGTAATGCCGCGTACACACGATCACTTTTTGTGATGAAAAAAAAGACGTTTTCAAAAACGTCATTTAAAATGATCGTATGTGGGCAAAACGTTGTTTTATTTCTTCAAAAAAACGACCAAAAAAGAATTGGAACATGCTTGAATTTTTTGTGTCGTTTTTCAAAATGTCATTTTTTGTGTCATAAAAAGTGATCGCGTGTGGGCAAAACGACATTGAAAACAACGTTTTTAAACCCGCACATGCTCAGAAGCAAGTTATGAACGGACGGAGCTTCAATGGAACAGAGTGCCGTCGAACGTGGTGTACGTCACCACGCTTTCCTAGAGCATTTTGGAAAAACGATGGTGTGTATGCAACGTCGTTTTGGAAAATTAAGTTTGAAAAAAAAGGATTTTTAATAAACAGCTTACCTGTAAAATCCTTTTCTTGAAGTACATCACGGGACACAGAGCGCATAGCCATTACACTTGGGTTATATGGGTACCTTCAGGTGTGGACACTGGTGTAATCAATTTCACAGGAAGTTTCCTCCCTATATAACCCCCTCCCACTGGGAGTGCTTCAGTTTTGTAGCAAGCAATTCTCCCGAGGTTACACAATGTTCCCCAAAAGAGGGGTGGGAGCTCTGTGTCCCGTGATGTACTTCAAGAAAAGGATTTTACAGGTAAGCTGTTTATTAAAAATCCTTTTTTCTTTATCGTACATCACGGGACACAGAGCGCATAGCCATTACACTTGGGATGTCCTAAAGCAGTGCTCTATGAAGGGAGGGAGACCTTAAGGCCAAGAATAGCCAAATAAAAACATTGTCAGGAGAAAAAATAGCTCCACCAACAGAAAAACAAGGGGCGTGAACCGGGCCAGAGGATTCTATACTGCTGCCCGTAGGACCGCCTGCCCAAAAGCTGCGTCCGTACCCTTTGCAACGTCCAACTTATAAAATTTAGTAAACGTATGTACGGAAGACCAGGTTGCCGCCTTGCAAACCTGTGCCATAGAGATCTGATGGTGTGCCGCCCAGGAGGCACTCATGGCCCTCGTAGAATGGGCTTTAACTGATAAGGGAGATGGAACGCGCTTCAGACCATAGGCCTGAAAAATCAGCTGCTTAATCCACCTAGCCAAGGAAGACTTGGCAGCCGGCTGACCCTTCTTGGGGCCATCCGGAAGAACAAAAAGCACATCTGTTTTCCGAATCTTCTCTGTAGCCTTGAGATAGACCCTCATGGCTCGAACCACGTCCAAAGTATGAAGCCGTCTTTCCTCTCTGGACTGGGGAGTAGGAAAGAAGGATGGTAGGACTAGGTCCTGATTCAAGTGAAAACTGGATATGACCTTAGGAAGGAAAGAAGGTTGAAGTCCGCAGAACCACTCTGTCCTTATGCAGAATAAGGTATGGCTCCCTGCATGACAAGGCTGCCAGCTCGGAAACCCTTCTGGCTGAAGCCATAGCCACCAAGAAAACCAACTTTCGGGTTAGTAGCACCAGAGGGATTTCTGTCAGAGGTTCAAACGGCTGCCTTTGTAAAGCTGACAAGACCAGATTTAAATTCCAGGGGCAGAGGGGAGCTCTAATAGGGGGAGTCACATGCAAGACCCCCTGCAAGAAGGTTTTCATAAGCGAATGGGTGGCCAAGGGTCTTTGAAACCATATTGATAAGGCCGACACCTGCCCCTTTAGAGTACTAAGAGCCAACCCTTTGTCAACGCCAACCTGGAGGAATCGCAAGATCCTGTCAATAAAAAACTTTCGAGGATGCCATTTTTGAGACTCGCACCACTCCACATAGGTTCTCCAGACTCTGTAATAAATATTTCTGGAGACCGGTTTCCTAGCCTGAATCAACGTAGATATGACCTGATCTGAGAGGCCTCTGCCCTTAAGAATTAGGGATTCAGCCGCCAAGCCGTCAAATTTAGCTGCTGTGAAGCAGGATGGCAGATTGGGCCCTGAGACAGCAGATCTGGGCGCAGGGGGAGCGGCCACGGCGCCCTGACTGACATCTTCACGATGAGTGCGTACCAAGCACTCCTGGGCCAGGCTGGGGCCACCAGGATTACAGGCCTGCGCTCCACCCGGATCCTCCGTAGAAGGCGGGGAATCATCTGCAGTGGAGGGAACGCATACAGAAGAGAAAACTGGTGCCAAGGACAAACCAAGGCATCGGTCCCGTAGGCCGAGGGATCCCTGGCTCGGGATATGAATTTGTCCAACTTTTTGTTGGATCTCGTTGCCATAATGTCCACCTCTGGGACTCCGAATCTTTGGCAAATCTCTTGGAATACCTGGGGGTGAAGAGACCATTCCCCCGGGAGCAACTGTTGACGACTCAAAAAATCTGCTTGAGAATTGTCTATCCCTGGGATGAACACCGCCGAGATGCAGGGTACATGGGCTTCGGCCCATGAGAAAATCAGGTTTACTTCTCTTTGGGCTGCTGGGCTCTTCGTGCCCCCCTGGTGGTTTATGTATGCCACCGCAGTGGCGTTGTTGGACTGTATCCTTACTGGCAGACCCTGAAGGGGGAGAGTT